>CM031237.1:309431924-309838397 GCA_018340775.1 Taxus wallichiana var. yunnanensis
AATCTTGACTCCAGATAAGAAAGGAGTTGGAGATGGATTACAGTCATCCATGTGAAATTGAGATAAAATATTGAGAGACTACTTGAGTTGCGCAAGTAAAATCCCTTGAATCGACTATGGGATCTCAATGATAAGTAATGTAGTAGAGTCAAGTAAGTCATGGAAAATCTATCCTAAACAATTGTCTTCACTGCTAAGATAGCGGATGAAGTACTCATATTGAGTCAAAATTTAATCAACATAAAGTACAAGTATAAAGAATGAATCACCCCTTCATAATAGATATACATTGGAATCTGAATGACACGATGTAAAACTATAAACTAGGAGGAAGGAATCCATGTTGGCATACCAAGCTGAGGGGACTTTTTGAGGCCATAGATAGATTTCCTAAATCATAAAACTAAGGATGAATCCTGAACAAACCCTAGTGGGTGCTCCATGTAGATCTCTTCTGTAGATATCCATGAAGAAAATAACTCTTCACATCCATCTAGTACACACTCCAACCATATACTGCAGCTAAAGAAAGTGTGAGTCTAATCAAATTCATCTCAGCTACGGGAGCAAAGGTTTCTGAGTATTCTATGCTAGCTACCTTTGAAAAACCCTTGGCTACTAACCAATCCTTATACTTATCAACTGACCCATGTAATGAAAATTTGGTATGATATATCCATCGACATCGAACCATCTTCCTTCTTTAAATCCCAAGTGTGATTACTAATTAAGGAATTATATTCCTTGTGCATATTAATATCCCACACATGTATGCCTAATGCCTCTCGAGAATGTCTATCAATCTATCTTTGAATCATAAAAGGCATGTTTCCTACTCGATATTATTCTTGAGTAAATCTATCATCTTCTCGATCCCCTACCCATGTTTCTCCACTCTAAAGTGTCTACCTAGCTGAAAGAGGGCCTAAAGTGGGTGATTCATGTGCCAAATCCTCATCCTTTAAAGTATGACTAGTAGTAGACGAGGATGAATCCTCATTACTATGCTCGCTATCCGAACTCAAAGAAGTAGAATATTCTAGCTCAAGAACCTATTGTGGATGATCTAAATCCTCAGACTTCTTATCAAAACTAAGTGAAGCCAAAGTAGATGGAGAAGCATTAAGTAATGATTTAGTGGGACTCTCATGAAACTTAAAACTTCTCTTAATGAATAAATCAAGAGTAGTAGGATGGATAATCCTATAGCCCTTAACCCCCTCTGGATACCCAATAAAGATGAAATGTTTTGTTTGAGACTCCATTTCCTTGCATTTATTTTTGGGAATGCATGCCATCGCTGGTGATACAAAGACCTTGAAGTGCTTAATTTTCAGTTTCCTAGTGTTACAATCTTAAATATACCTTTTAAATCTTTATGGGGAACATAGTTTTTATATAACATCAACAATTGATGGCTACTACAAAAAAATGTGGAGTCAAAGATTTTGAGTGGATCATAAAGTTTTTCATATCTTTGAAGGGCTGATTTTTCATTACGCAATGCCATTCTCCTTAGGACTATAAGGCAATATCCATTGTATATCAATACCATCAATAATGGAAAAATACTTGAATTTGTTGCTAACATATTCCCCAATTATCTACTTGAAGAAATTTGATTGTTTTCCAAAATTTCTTCTCAAAGCAAGTTCCTTGAAGTCCCGAAAGTAATCAAACATTTCATATTTTTCCTAAGCAAGTATACCCATGTGTATACCTAGAAAATTCATCTACAAATATGAGAGAATATTTGGCTCTAGTGAAATAAGGATATGGAAAAGCTCTTATGACATCATTTTGAATCAACTCTAAAGGTGTTGAAGCTCTTCAACCTTTTCGCTTCTCAAATTTCATTTCAAGATGTTTTCCAAGAGCACAACCCTTGCAAAGTCCCTTTGAAAAATGAGCTCTAAGAAATATTGTAACCATGTCATGTTAGCTCGAGATACTAAAGGTAGTGGTAGTTAATATGGCAAAACCACTCATGCCATAATATGCTAAATCCATCATCGAGTGTGTGAGGAAGACCATAGGGGAAACACCGGTGTAAAGTGTTAGAAGGTATATAACCTAGTATTGTGATCTACCCTTCCGATTGTTACTATAGTGTCCCCATGTAACTCCCTATTCTCAACCGAATCTAGATCAAGGGGACTCTCATGTCCTTCACTATATGATTCATCTTATATACTCACAAGATATTAGTTTAAAGTTAAGGTACACTAAGAAAATTTGTGAATGTTGACCTTCAAATTCAATGAGACCCTCTTCCTAAAATGAAGCTACAATATCATTATCTTAAGTGATGGAGGACATGTTACAAGGATCTATGAAAGAAAACTCAACCTATGATGAACTCATGTGGTGTGAAGCACTATAGATGATAACCCACGAAGGAGTAGATGAGGATGCAAATGTGACTAGTTATTTTCTTATGTTTCTCTTTATCTTTTTCCTTTGCCTTAGTAGTTTCTTGGGTTGATGAAGACTATTTGATAGATTTAGGGACCCGTAAGTTGTTCTTCTTAAGGATATGAATGTGGTGGTAAATTTTATTCTTCATACATTTATTCTCATCATGCCCAAATTTCTCTCAATAGGCACACTTAATCTTTTCCTTTAGAGGCTTCCCATTTGAACTAGAGGTTTCAGTAGTAGACTTGGAAGAGGTAGTGAATTTATGTTCTTTCTTATTTTCTGGATCCTTTGTAGTTTTTTCTCTTGATTTCTAGAAGATTTTTGTTTCCCATTCCCAACAATGAGGGCTTGAGGTTTGGATGACTTCAAGGTACCCATTTTAATTAACTTGCTTTTTCCTTATTCAAATTAGAAATGAAGTCATCTATGAATGGATTTGAGCATGTGGCTACAAGATCATTCTTTGGTAGCATAAAATGTAGAAACAAAGACAAAGTAGCTAGGACCTAGTATGGAAAGAGCTGAAAGAAAAAGTTGTCCATCTTTCTTTTCTATTCCGCATTCTTTTAACTACAATAATAAGGACTTGAGCTTCATAAATAAATCTTCCAATCTATCAAAGTTTCTAGGACATAAGTTAATAAGTTCTATTTCTAGCTCATGACCCCTCATAGTGGAAAATTTTTGAAACAAGTTTTAGAAGATTTTCCACACCTTGTTGGGATATTTGGATGACTCTATGTGAAAAAGGAGTTCAGGAGACACTGAAAGACACAAAATCCCAAAATATTCATCACACTTATTATTCCACTTAATTTTTTTGCATCTGTACTATGCTCTGGTTCTAACCCCATTGTGATACGATACAACCATTTACCCCTTAATCCAATGGATATTTTTTTATTTCCATTCATGGTATTTAAAAGGTGTAAGTTGGTTAATTGAACTTAGATCCATTATTGTAGAAAGAAATGTTGTGGTAGTTGTTGCAAAAAATTAAGAAATGTGTGGAAAGAAAGAAGTTCTGAACAAGAGAGGAAACACTTTGTACACTAGCTGGAAACTATATCAAGATACCCCCTCCAAAATTTTGGCACTTTATAACTTAGTGTGTTTTACAAGATAAATAGGTCCAATGATTTTGGGAAATGAAAATATTTAAATTTTGTATAAAATGTAACTCAATATCGATCTACCAATCAAAAGTTTTACAATAACTTTTTCCCGTAAATAAGCCCTATTTTAAATGAACTTGTGCACTAAATTTGAAATGCACTTTTTACTAAAAATAGTTTTAGAAAAAGAAGGATGAGGGTTTGATGAAAGTGAGGCTAATCAACGTTGTTACCATGTTGGATACGGAGTTGAATTTATAAATAATTTCCACTAAATAAATTTTGATAGTATACGAGGATGCGACCACATTCAATCAAGAAGATCTTCACAATGGCCTTGAAATTGTTGTAGATATGAGTGTAGAAAACAACACTATCATGGGACTCAAAAAACAATGACCGAATCCGGATCAATGATGCATGTATGGTATGTTGGAAACTTGATAGCAAGTTTGAAACAAATATTTATTAGAAAAACACCCTTTGCAAGTCTGGTCATGCAAGTAAAGAACCACCACAGTGAAAACACCCTTCATAGGTCTGAAAAATGCCTAGATCTAGATAAATCTTCCAGGATCCTGCATCAATGATTTAGGGCTTGTAAAAAAGTAATCTCTAGAAGCTGTATTTGCACTATGTGGGCTGTAAATTTCAGAATCCTACAATAAGGATATATACCCACAAACAAGGCAAAACACACACCAAATAACAACCAAATACTTGCGAATAATTATCTCAAATGAAAAAAAAATTACGAATAATAACCAGAAAATTTCAAAGTACTAACTCGGCTCACGATACCATATACGAGATGCACTATGGATCTACTAGTTCAAATATTGCATAGGTGAATGATGTGAAACGTGAATTGCTCCAAGACAAAACAATTCAAGCATACAAGACTACAAAAATATGAAAATACAAGAGAGATAATCTTAGTAACACAAAAATGGCTCCAACTCAATACAATAAAAAAGAATAATGCAAGAGATGTACATATAAGAGGTGAATGTGTAACCTCCTCCTATAATCATGGAGATCTCCACCTAGAATAGTGTAGTCAAGTGGTAACAAACACCTAAGAAATAATATCATATAAGTGTAGGGATACTCCAAGTGAAGTGGAATATCCCGAGTAGGATAATACAAATAAAGCGAGGAAAATAAATCCTACACTAACAATTGTTACTTCAAATTTGGTTGAGACACATGGGTAGCACCTCCCCTTTATTTCCTTGGATTTTTTGATGAAGATGATGGATGGAGGATAGTTTGGATTGAAGGAATGGATTGATTGAGAAGAAGATAAAATGGATGTGTTGTGAGCTAACAAGATTTTCCAACCTACTCTTATGGAGGAGGAGAGTTCAATTTATAGTTAATGTGTGGTGGATTCAATGGTTTGGATGAATCCAAGTTATATTAGAATCAAGCATTCAGAATGCATGATAAGAATGGAGAATTATAGAAGTTGAGAGAAGTCTACATTGAATTAAAGGAGGGAGATATATTTGAATTTTTAAATACGAAAGACGGAAATTAAGAGAGGCTTCTAACAATAGAAGCCTCTAGATTTAGAGGTAGAGCATATGATTAGAATTAGGTTAAATTAATTGTGATTAGGGATGTAATTTGATCGAAAGGCTAGATGTAGAGATGTGTAGAGTAGGTGGGTAGGTGGGTGTAATAATATTAAATTCCTAGAAAATGTTAATTACTGATTAATTAGTGGGATGATAAGATATAATTATGAAATACAACGGATTATAGATGAATTAGGATATTATATGAATGATAATAAGGGAAACATGGTAAAAGGAATTAATAATAATAATTAATATTGTGATTAATTATTATATCTATGATTTTGTAAATTTTTGGGAGATTTTATTCATAATTAATCATGTTGACATTTTAGATGTCTACATTTTCCCCCTCTTTCAAGGGTTATTGCGTAGTAATGATAGTTCAAAGAAAAATAAAAAATGATGTTATGATGGTGATATAATTCCCCCTGAAGGGGTTAGGTGGGGAGCAATAAGTCGGGTAACCACTCAAAAAGAGGAGAGGCCTAAGTTAGTAGATGAGAGAGGATTTAGAGATTGAGAAGATTGAGGATTATAGGATTGATTGAATGGTTTGGATTATAGGGTGTCCCAGTCATGGGGTTGAAATGAAGAATGTTTTATTTGAGAATTAGTGAATGAATGAAGATGTGGGATTAGAGGTTGGAAGTTAAGAGAGAGGACTAGAGGAAAGGAGATAATATTAAAGGAGTAGAAGATTGAGGATTTAGAGGATTAGGAGATATTGGATTTTGGGTTTTCGATACCTGGTCAACAATGTATGACAAGGGTGAATATTTAGTATTGATGGATTATAATATTCCCCAATCAATGGGTTAGGTTGGAAGATTTGGGCTTTAGATTTTAGGATGTTAGATTTGACGATGTTAGATGTGATGATGTGGGAGTTGGGAATGTTAGATTTTAGGATTGATTGAATGTGTAGGATTATAATATTAAGTATGTTTGGATGAGAGAATAAGGATAGGTTTATGGGTTGATTGGAATGATAGGAAATTGATGAGAAGAGATTTCTCGAGGTGGATTTTATTTGATTTTTTTTTCGCTTATTTATATTTATATTTTTACGTAAAGAGGTTCTAATCTCTTAAGAAATCTTAAAGGGTTAAAAATAACGAGTTTTTTTATTAAGCGATGGAAATGAGTGTGAGATGAAATTTGCAAGAGTGTCAAAATATGATCCCAAGGGTCTTCACCACAAGCTGATTAAATATGTTAAAGTGTTTGGATCTGTAAGAGGACAATTTTGCTTGAATGTTGAAGGTAATGATAGATCAAGGTCACAAAGTTGTAGTAGGTACTATTGTCTTATAACATGTGTGAGGAAGATGATCAAGTCTTCAAATGAATGTATTAGAAGAGGATATGAATACATGTGATGAAAATAATTGATGTAGATGTTGGTTTGAATGAGGATGGGTTAGAAGGAAAGAACATTTGTACACATGAGAAGAAATGTGTGCTCAATCCATTTTTAGATGTTTTGTATTTGTAGGGGATTAAATGATTTTGATTGGGTTGAGTGGTTGAGATGGAAGGATAAACAAGAGGAGTGTTAGAAATGGGTTTTGGATTAGTGGGAGGGCCATTGTTAGTGTTAGGTCTATACCTAAGCCTAAACAACTTGTATTTTGATGGAGGGATATGGGTTCACGAATGCCTTCTTCATGGAATACTAAGTCTTTTCCTCGGTGTTTCATATTAGTGAACACATTTTTCACCATAGGATATGAATTGGGTGGGAAAGATGATGCCATGTGATCATCGTGAGGCCCAGGAGTTGTAGTTTTATCATCCACTAAGAGGCCATAGTTAACAATGAATGAGAGGTGAGAGTTGTTTTGGTTTTGGTTGTGAGGAATGTTTGGATGTATGATGATATTTGGATGGTGATGATGTTTGGATGTTGAGTGGGGTTTGTTGACAATTTTGCACTTGTGCAAAAATGGGAAAATCAATTTTTTTTTACGATGGATAGAATTGGTGAAGTATACCTAAGCTAGGGAGTTTATTTCAAACAATATTGTTGTTGTTGAATTAATTAATGACAAATTTATGTGTGCTATTACCAAACATAATAGATCACATAGCCTACAATTTCATGCTATCTTCAGCAAAAGAACACAAGGCCCCGAAGGATAGCTATGTTGTCTTGATGAAGACCGAATTGCAGAATAGATGAAGTGTTAGGTTTTGAAACAACAATCAAGACTGCAGACTATAGAAATCAGAGTTCATTACTGGATGTTACAGGTATTCTTTAATGTTCTTTCCTTCATGATTAAGATATTCAATTATAGTATTGGGTTATTTAGTTCATCATACAATCCATATCAGAAAGTAGAAATGTAGAAAGAAATACACAACTCAATTTCATAATTTAATGTTTTATTCATAAGGAACTTCAAGTGTTCCCACACAAGTGGGATGTAACTGAAAATTAAAGTACAACTACTGAAATAAGAGGTACACAGGCATGAAAGAGAAAATAAAGGAGTATGAGTGAACCCATCATTTCCTTGGGTCTTCTCCTTTGGTTGATGCATCTTCATCTTTAGCTTAATCCTCACCACTGGAAGCACTGTACCTGAAAAGAAGAAAAGAACAAAATCATTAGTTAAGAGCTCAGGGTTAATCCATATTCCTACATTGTCCTAATTCGTGCATATGAATCTCTTATAGCAGGAGATATAGATTACTTGGAGATCATACTGCATACATGATTTACTCACTCATAAAGAAGAGAAAGAGAAAAGAAAAGAAAACTATGGACATAAGAGAGGCCAAAAAGCCTAAATATTTTCTAACTATTTTCTCAAGTGTGCAGGTATAGATTGCAGTCAAGAAAAGTAAATCAAGTCATTCAGGCCTCATTATTGTTTCAGATTGCATATTTCAATTACTTCTATTCCATGATACATGAAGCAGAGTGAAAAATAATGCAACTCAAAGTTCAACAACTATTCTAGAGAGAGAAGATATTTGCAGAAAAAGTGCATATTTCAGATTGCAACTGAAGAAGAAAGAATTTTGGAATTTTGACAGGGCTTCACCATGTAAAATCAACATTTCAAATTTTCTAGCATGCAAGAAATACTACTATCAAAGAAATAAAGTATCTAAGTAAAAGAAACAAGATTACAGTATTTCAACAAAGCATCTGAATCAAGGCTTATGCCCGAGAATGGTATTACATGGATGAAGAACTGCTTACAATTTTTAGAATACCACATACAAAGATCTCATGAATCAAGAACAAATTATAGAATCAAAAGGAGTGATAATTTCCAGTACCCATATCAAAAAGGAAGATACCCTAAATCTGGGTTGTGATACCTTAAGCCACAGATTGAAAAATACATGGGTATATATAGATTTTGAAAAAAATAACTCATTCATGCAGGACATTTAAAAATCCGAGTAGAGATTCATTGTAATACAACTCAAAGGAGAAAATGTAGTTGCAGGTCTACAAAAGAAAACACATATCCTAGATTTGATCAAAAACATTGAATGAGTATCCAGATCTAGAGATATGCCTAAATTACAGTTGGGAAATCAAAGAAACTAGAGCTTCAGAGTTCATTAATGGTGGCTTTCCTTTTATGTGAGCCAAAATTCTCAAACAGACAGAGCTAAATATGTAAATACCCACAATAGATCTAGGTCTATCTCAAAAAAGCTAAAATTTCAAAAAAAATAATACCCACAATGCAAAATGCCATATCTAAAACATTGATTCGATAGTAAAAGGAGCAAGCTAAATATTGATCAAATAAGAAACAAATGATTATTTTACAGAGCAGGATCAAGATTCACAAACCTCAAAAATGGTGGCCTTCGAATCTTCACATACAGACACAAATTTCAAAGAAAAGCTCGAACTCAAAGCAGTGCAACCAAAATCAATCAAATCTTGCATTATTGGACAGAGTCGAACTCGATGATTAAATAGTGGCCATTAATAATAGAGAAGAACAAGGCCGAGCTCTCATAGATCAAGAAAATAATGGTGGCACGATGTAAACTCATGAATCCATGAAGTCTCCAACAGAATGCTCCAGGCATTTAAAATGCAATTCAAATGGTAAGGGGCCGAGCTCGAGAGTTCAACAATGGCGGCCATAAAATTTTACAGAGTTTGTTTATTTTTCTAGAGCTCAAGAGTAAAAATGCCAAATGATTAGGGTTCGAGTGTTTTACTCATCAATCTCCAAAGTAACCTAACTCACTCGAGTTAAGGATTAAAAAAATGACCGATCAAAATCAACAAGTACCAGATCGAAGGGTGGAGAAATGTTTGATAAATTTGATGCAAACCACCATGGTTAGTTTCACCAACCAAATTCAATGCAAGTCAGAAACCCTAATCATGTTTTGGAGATCAACGGTCATGGATCAAAAGTACAGAAAATCAATGCTCAGAAATTGATCATCAGAATCGATGCAAACTCAAAGTTGTTAAGTAACCCAGGTGAAATGGTGGGTTTTTTAACTAACTTATCATTTTTCAATTTTTGTAAATTGTCAAAAAAATTCCACAGACCCACAAGCCCGCAAAGTACACATGGCACTATTATTACAGAGGTGGAAAAGAAGAAGGTCGGGAGTTTTTTTCCTTTTAAAACTTTAAAAAAATTCAAAGGATTAAAGTTTTAAAGTGGCCCGAGACCCAGCGAATCAAAATTTAACGTAGGAAAAATTCAAAACATTGATTATATAAGGTAATAGTGGAACGGCGGGTTATTTTGAGTTCTGAAGCTCTTTCAGGAAAAAGTAATTTAGTATTAAATTTTTATGTAGGCCCGAAGGAGTCACATGGTCCATTTTCATTATCAAGGTGGAGGGTCGGATTATTTCTTGTTTTCAAAACTTTAAGATTTTGCAAAAGAGTTAAAGTTATACATTTTCCCAAAAATCCGGTGGTGAAAGTCAAAATATTAATATGTTACATCAAAAGGTGGGTCGACGGAATTATTTTTTCCTTTAAGATTTTGAAGCTTTTGGGAAAATATTTAAAGTTACAAAATTGTCCAAAGCTCCATTGGCCCGTGATCGTGCGAAAGGAGTTGAGCATCGGAATCTTTTAGACTTTGAGTCTTATCGGAAAAGTGGAACAGAGTTATTAATGCTCTCGCAGACCTGCAAAAGTACTTGGCCAAATTTTATCAAGGGCGGATCAACAAGACATTCTGAGAATTTGAGTTTTTTTCAAAAGGAATAAAAGTTATTAAGTTATCTGCGGACCCGTGAAAGCAAAAAAGAACAAAGTGTTTAAGTGACTCGAATCTCCATGGAAAAATTCAAAGCATCAGAAAGTCAAAGTATCGATTAAATCAGAGGCGGGCCATCGGATCAATTCAGTAACTTTGAACCTTTTGTTTAAAAGGGAAAAAGGATTAAAGTTCCCATGCAACCCCGCTAAGGACAAATAAAGCCATGTATGCATAACAGAAGCGGGAGTTCAGAGCATCGAAGTGTTTTAAAAATTTAAGTTTTGAAAATGGAATAAAGTGTTTAAGTCCCCCACGACTCCACCCATGTCATAAAAGGCTAAAATCGGGAAGTGGGCCATCGGGGCATTTCAAAATTTTGAGCCTTTTTCAGGAAAAGTGCTAAGTATCAAAATCAAGCCGCGATTCCATTTGCGACTAGATTCAGACACGTGTAAGGCCTAGATTAAAGCAAATTGGCGGGCCGAATATTCAAAATACACAATTTTTCAGAAAATGATAAGGAAAGATTTTCTAGGCTGTGTTTTTGGTCAAATTGGTCATATGAGGATGCCTTTTTCGAGGAAAGAATATGCAGAGTTCTTCATAATACAAAAGGTTTAGCTTAAATTCTGTAACAATGGTGGGTTTCCCCTTTACGCACGAAAATTTCAAAACAGTTAACAATGATAATGATTTACATAGAAAACACATAACTTTTCCTACTCAATTGGAGCTAATTAATTTAATTACTAGAAGAGCGATGGATCTTGCAATACTTTGCATCGAATTTGAGCCTTGAATTTACTAGTTTCAACCATGGAAAGGGAAATAAATTTTTTTGCTCATCGTAGAGAGTAGAGTTGCATGCCTTCCTAATTTTAGAAAAGGACAGACCATCAAAAAGCATAGTCTGCATGCACAAGAAAAAACTTGCTCAACAAAAAGCTTATTTTTAGCAAATCATCCACTCATGCTTTTCTTAAAAATAGAATAGTCAACTTTAGTTGAATAGTTGTAACCGATGGCTATTAATGCCTCTTTGTATTTGCATGCTTTATTTTTATTCCTTTATTTATTAATAGATGAAGGATAAAAATAGGATGCATGTGTGAGTACGAGCCTTAGTCTATTTTTAGGAAGGGGGAAAATCAAATTTGTTATATATTGTGTGCTTTAGCAAAGCACGAGAGGAGGAATTTTTAGATATAGGAGTGTTGAAGCAATTATTTTCCAGTTTTTCCCTCTCAATGTGAAGTATTTTCTACCTTTCCAATTATTTGCAGTCTTGTGTATGTTTTCATTAATCTTGTGAATGCAAATTCCCTAGTTAATCATCTTACCCCGTTGCAAATTCAGTAATTTCCGCATGATATTAATGTGCATGTTTATCTTAGTAGTATTGTTGTGATACTTTCCCTCAATACCTCAAAGTGTTTTGCCCTTAACATTGTGTAGAAAACTATTGGTTCATGCATCAATAATCCTTTCATATATTAGTTGTGCATATACTCAATCAAAATCCCTTATATAAATTTGGTGTATCACCTCAGTTTTAATCATTTTATAGTCATCTTTTACCCTTAACCTTAAAAAAATGAGTCTAGGATACATCCATAAGGAACCAACCTTGATATTGGAGACTCACCTCAAAATAGGTATACCCACAGACCTAAGATGTTTCCATTGTATCTACGAAAGAGAGAAATAAAATTTGCAAGCATTGAACACTGCACTCATCTCTCTATAGGGTGCACTTTTGAGAGATAACAAGGTTTAGATTGTGGATGATAGTTAGGGAGATGATTGGGAGGAAAAGTTGTGGATAAAGAGGTGCAAGGACAAGAATCCCTTAGTCAATGAGGTTTTGGACATAAGACCTAAATTACATGCAACAATTGGTCTAATGTCCATGGGTGTGATGGAAGTAACAATAATAGTGTCCCCTGATACCAAGATGGTTTGGGAAGGTTTTGATTGTTTGATTTGATTGGGAATGGATGATCATGTTGAAGGTTTTTAGATGATAGAAGATGGTGGTCAAGGATTCTCCTAAAGGGGTGAATTGGTTTGGGTTAAATGGTTTTAGGGGAGAAGGAAGTAAAATTGCAAGATTGGGTGGATTATGAGATGTTTTGGTTGATTTGGGTTAGATTATTGTTGCTTAGAAGATAAAGGGGATGGATTAGGCCTAAGGGATGAAGTGGATGGTTTGGGGTTAGAGGATGAAGTAGATTTGGTTGATTTTTGATTGGTTAGGATATATGGTTACGAGGTAGACAGTTTTAGCTTAGGATTGAATTTTTATGATTATTAGATTTAAATGAATGGGATGGGGTAGATTTACATGAGCGGGATGGGTGTTATATGGGGTCACATTAGATTTTGGTGATGTCAAGGATTAAGGAGATGAAGCTAGCATAGGATCCGATTAGATTCGGTAGGAGATGGGGTGGGGAGAGTATTGGTATTTGATGTGTTAGGTTTAGGAGTTTGTGAATTAGGAGTCATATTATATGTTTTAGGATTAGGTGATGGTGGATATGAAATGGTATTTAAGGATAGGATAGCATTAGGTTTATGTGATGAAGTGGTTAAGAAAAGATTAGGTGTTGATGAAGAGCATTAGGGTGGCTTAGGAGACACATTAGATGGTTTAATATTGAGGGTATAAGGGGATTAGGGTGATTTAAGATTCACGGTGGATAAGATAGTTTTGACAAGATTTGGCATAGGTGATGAAATAAGATTAGGGGCTAAATTTTATGGTGGATTAAGGGATGTGGGAAAATCTAGTAGAAAATCTTTAGGATTAGATCGGGATGATGAAGATGACGAGGATCGATAGCTAAGATGAGATGTTGCGGATAATAATTTTGAGTTAAGTTGGTGGGATTGTTGTGGATATCTTAATGGGCCTCGATGATAGGTTTTACAATGACTAGATTCAGGAGTTGATATTTTGAATGGTTGTGGATTATTTGCATGAGTGTTGGTGGAAGGAAGCTGTAGATAATGATGATTGCTAGGGTATTTGGAGGTTTAGGTTTGGGCTCTTTGACTCGGTTTGGGATTAGTGGATAGAGTAGCAAGGACATAAAGAGGTCCTCTTGGTCTAGGTCAAGGTTAGTAAGGTAGTCAAAGTCGATGAAATTTTATTTTAGGGATGGTGGTTTATGTTTATTAGGTTGTGGTGTGGATTGGGATGATTTGGGCTCATTAAGAAGGAATTCAATGAAGTGATAATTAGAGATCTTAGGAAGGGTAAATTTTGGTTGGGATTTGTTAGGAGATGATGGTTTAGATGGGGATTGGTTAAAACATTATTTAAGATTGGATATTTTTTAATTTAGTTTTTGGATGGTTTTTAGGATGTTTGGATCAACATGGGGTGGTTGACTTGGATGGCGAGGAGGGATTGGTTAAGGTAGGATGTGAGATTTGAGATTTATTTATTAAGATGTTGGATGGTGTGTGCAACTTCTTGATTAAAGAGATATGGTTGAATTGGATGGGTGGGAGATGATGGGATAATAGAGTTGATGGATTTAGAAAAGAGGTAGGGGTTTAGATGTTGGTTTATAGAGGATGGGGATTGGGGATGAAATTCTATGGTTTAATAGGATGTGCGGGGATCAATCTTGATTAGTTTGGTTTACTAAGGATGGTGATGGCATTATGATTTGGATTGTGTGATTAAGGATTTTTATTTATGATAATGTTTGATTGATTAACATTTTTAAGGTAATGGGATGGTTAAGGGTGCTCAAAAACAAAAATGCAACACACACCTAGCTAGTCAAGTGGGATTATAATCAAGCTATATACCAATTTGAATACCACATACCGATGATGGTGTGACAATTGGATCTCGACCTATGTATCAATGTGGGGTTGGTTAGCAAATTGTCTTAGGGAGTACGACCTCTTTGCATTATAGCTTGATATGAAGCCAAAGGGATGACTATTCTTGGATATATAGGCTCACTAAGGATTCCCGATATACCTTTTGATACGTGGGGAAAAATTCCATGTTGTAAAGATGTTTTTTAAGTCTTGGGTATTGGGACATGGAAGCCCCTCACTTTATGTTTCTCTTAAAACAACCAAGTATTTATCTAATAACGAAAAATTTCTAAGAATTTATATACCCCACCGGAACATGGGGTGTGTCTACATGTGGAGATGAATCCCACGTTCTCGAGACTGCAAATGTGTTGAAATCACTTCCACGTCATGTTACCCCTATAAAATAAAAATGAGAAGGCGAGCCATTTTTTATCCTCATGATCATCCTAGGACACTAGAGTAGAGCATACATGGTTTCTCCTTTGAGATGAAAAAGAAACAAAGGAAAAACACAAAAGGATGATAAATGCAAGATATTTAGATTCTACATGATTAAATGAAACTATAAATATTAGTAGTTTGATAATTGGGTATTCAAGAGGAGGCTTTACGAAAAAGGGATTAGTAGTTTTCAATCCTACAGTCACAATAAAGGTTAGAAAAATATCAAAATGCATGGAATATCCCCTTTTTTCTGCAATAAACCTGCAAAATAGAATTTTATACCTATAAAAAACCAAGAACACTTGAAAAGCTGGGTTAAATTGTTTGTCGTAAGAGAAAAATTTTAGTATGTAAAGGTGTTTATTGATAGAGCATAGACACCAAAGTATGTAAAATGCTCCAAAGTATAGCAAAGGTGCCACTTTAGGGAATAGGTACTATTTTTTGCAGTATAGGCACCAATGTCAAAAAGAGACGGAAAACATGGTTTTTGTGCTACAACAAAGACTTTGAAGTCTCGAGAAAAGGCATAAAATTTTGTGCATAGGCATCACTTTAGATATAATGTGCCATTATGTGTGCATAGGCGTTGAAGCATGAAAAAGGCTAGAAAAAGCCAAATATAGGAAAGGCTTTGAAGTCTCATGAAAGGTGAAAAAGTTTTTGCATAGGTTCCACTTTAGGAAAAATGTGCCATTATGTGTGCATAGGCACCAAAACAACTGAAAAAAGGAAGTGTTTCACACCTAGACGAAATTTGACCCCAAAAATTGCATATTTGATGGGGTAAATGGGAACGAAAGTTCTTAAAACTTGGAGAGTCTATTCAAGGATCAAACAAGATGGAAAATGATTAAAAATGGGGGTAAGGCCCATGGTGGGTGTAAAAATGTAATGAAAGAAAATATTAGTGAGTTTAATGTGAGAAACCATAGAAAATTTATCTTCTTACTTAATCTTCTTGAACAAAACCTCGAGATAGAGCAATGGATTAAAAGGGGGAGAGATACAAATACGAAAATACCTATAAGTTGCATAGCTCCTTATTTGATGTGTTTTATTTTCTCTTTATTGATTGAAATTGGTTAATTGTTACTTCAAATTTGGTGGAGACACTTGGGAAACACCTCCCCTTGATTGCCTATGATTGTTTGATGAAGATAATGGATGGAGGATAGTTTGGATTGAAGGAATGGATGGATTGATAAGAAGATAAAATGGATTTGTTTTGAGCTTACATGATTATCCAACCAACTCTAATGGATGATGAGAGTTTGATTTATAGTTAATGGGTGCAGGATTTAATGGTGGGATGAATCAAAGTTGGATTTGGATCAAGGGTGGAGAATGTATGAGAATAATGGAGAATTCTAGAATTTGAGAAAAATCTCCATTCAATTAAAAATTCAATGGAGGAGGGAGATAAATTTGAATTTTTAAATATGAGGGAGGCAAATTTAGAGAAGCTTCTAGAAATATAATCCTCTACACTTAGAGGTGGAGCATGTGAGTAAGATTAGGTTAGATTGATTGTGATTAGGTATGTTATTTTATGGAAAGGCTAGGTGTAGGGATGTGTATGGTAGGTGGGAAGGTGGTTGTAGGAATATTAAATTCCTAGAAAATGTTAATAGGGATTATATGTGTGATAGTAAGATATAATATTTAAATACAAGTGATTAATGATAAATTGGGATATTAAATGAATGATAAAAGGGGAAATGTGATAAAAGAGATTAATACTAATGATTAATATTGCGATTAATTATTATATGGGTGATGTTTGGATATTTTCATTACATATTATTCATAATTAATCATGTCAACATTTTATATGTCTACAATTTTATTTTCAACCAGCATTAAAAATAAGTAAACTATTAATATTATATCATGCATGAAAGAGGTACGATAACCATATCTCATAGTAGTCAAACTAGGGTAAACTAGGATCTAGGTGGTCCGCACACTCTTCAATCACATTTTCTTGAAAAACTCTAAATACTTTTGGCATACTAAATTGTCTCAGATGACGGAGAACTTACATTTTGCTGAGACAATTCCATAAACATTTCTCGTGCATCTACTAGTTGTCTGTTTTACAACCATATCTTGTCACAAAGCCCCCATTTTCACACAGGTAATAAAATGCTCTCAAACGATGCATGATTTTTGTTTGGGACTGCCAATGGCATTTGATTTGATGCCCATATGGTCTTTCAACAACCCCATTTGTGCATAACTCGTAGCCATGGCATTCCATGAGAAGAAATAATTTGTTTGTTTTAAAATGACCAAGATTTTCTAAAGCACTCCACGCCTTGTGTGTGTCACATTTTGCATACATATCTGCCAGCGATGTTACATCAGTAATACTTGACACCCACCTACACAATAGATCTGTGTAATATTGGATGTAATGCCTTGGGAAAAATTTAACAGGGGTTGTTTGCTGGCAGAAGCTGTGGAACTGGGATTTAGAACTTTTAATAATATTAGCTTGACAACTGGTACAATCATTTCCATAACAACAACAAACCCATCATTCCACGACTCCAGATCGCTTTGAAGCGTTTTATCAAACAACTCACTCACCTTGTTAATGCATCCACATCTTGTATATCTAACTACCATGGACATTGAGACCACACAAATCACCAAAGAAACCATTTTTATGCGCTTGATGGATGTGCATACCTATTCCAAAGCTCCCAGTTTGGATCAGACAACATAGGTGCTGGAAAAGTCATATTCCACAACATATGTTTTGCATAACCAAAAACAAAGGCATTCTACAAAACTGTAATTTCTTCAAGGAATTTTACAAAAAACATTGTGTGCCTTGTCCATGCTCCAATGATCTGCTTACAATAGTACCAACGTCACACATCTTCCACATCAACAATAAATAAGAAAAACTACATCCGCTAGCTCCTAATTGGGTACATGTTTTGAGGCACGATAGGGAGGAAGAATGATGACATAGGTTATGGAGTTCTTCTTTACACCTATCAATTTCATTATGATTGAATGTTTCTTAAGATTTTTTCAAAAAATATATTGTTTTTGTAACCGACAACTATGGCATAAACACATCCCCTAAAGGCATTTTTTCAAAAAACCAACGAGCCTTGTCACGCTACCCACATTTTACATACAATTCTAACAACGCCTAAGAAACTACAAGCTCTAGAAAAATACCTCTAAAATTTTTAGTGTACGTCCAAAGATATGTAGAGAGGATAACAACAGAAAGGCGCATCCTCACATAGCATTTGCTACTACATCGTCTCAAAAATTCCTCACAATTCATCGTCACATTTCTCACCAACCAATTAACAGGCATCCATAGTTACAATTTCACTTTTTGTTTGCACAAATGCAAAGAAATTACAATAACATCGGCTGACAAAAATCCCCTCTGGTACGCATTCATCCACACATTAACCAAAAATTCAATAATTAAGTCTTGTTATGTGGTTGGCACTAGTCTATAAAAATTAGAGGAATTTAAGAAATTTTAGGTTTATGTAACTTTTATTCTAATGATTTTAATAAAAATTATTTATATCATTCTATTATCTCAAACATTTAATATAACTTATTGTTATTATTGTTTTAAAATCGGGAAAGTGAGATTTGGGTGACCGTCTGCCATCCTTTAGAATGGAATCAACCAAGCCAAGAATGGAAGGTTCTTCATCGATGGAGTATTTAAAATTCGGGGGACATTTGACGAAAACCCTAACATGGTCAAACACTACAAAGGTGATGCGATCAAGATTTAATGACCTTATGAGATGTTTAGATAAAGATTTTAAATACCTATAATTGAAACACATTGAGAGTTGTCCCTTTCTGCATGGGGCACACAGGGATTTCCAAAAAACATGAAGACATTTAAATATTGTGAGAAATTTTTTAAGGCCCATAGAGAGAGATTCTGTGAATTCAAGGGTTATACGGATGCACTCACCTTGAATCATATTATGCACCCCAAAAGAGTTCCTAGACAATAATCAGGTGACTATTTTACACTTTTAGAGTAGGTACTGATTCACAAAAGTGAAATAAGTATAAACAAGAGCTAAGCACTAGGTTCAATATTAGATAAGAGCCAAATTTTAGTGTAGGATAGAAGCACCCAAATTAGACATGAATGGTGGGTTTCGGTGTCCCACCTAGGTGCTCCTATCCTAGGGACGAAAAGAATGAACATTATAGGATCAATAGGTTTGCAATGAATGTTTTCTCAATTATAATAATAAAGACTCAATTATAGATTTCGATCAATTACCAATAGGAAAAAAATCAATCCTAAGTTATAAAGTAACTAATGAATTTATTTTTCTCGGGATCAAATAAGGAAGTTGAACCTCAGGCATATGCAAGAAAATGATATGTCTGGAATATTATGTCACTCATGGTAGGTTTCAATCAAGTTTGTGATTATATAAAGTGACAATTATCTCGAGGGAAGAATTATAGGTTGCGGGTAAAATCCTACACCTCTCCCAATATTCTTCCCTACGGGAGGCCCAAATCCTTAGTTTAGCATCAAGACACTTAAATCCTTATTTTGTCAATTGGAGGCCTAAATATTAAGTACTATACAAACCATCTCCAAGGAAAAAATGTACGATAATAATTATATCTCTTCTTTTACCAAAAATTTCCATATTCTATCCTTTATTCTCTTGTTTATCAACACGCATTTCTATTTTGTAATTTACTAAGTTAAAGTTCAATTTCATTTCGCATGAGAATTGACTACAACTATCTTCTTTTGTAGGACCTACCTTACTCGACAAAAGACAACATACAAATGCAAGGAGAAGCGATCTAAAGTATAATGACACTCTAGCAAAGGCAATATCGATGGAAAAAATGTAAGCATCATTATTAATATTTGAATGAGGTCACCCAGGATCCTTATCCTCCTGTCGATTCCATGATGCCCATTATATTATTTCCATTGATGAACTATTAGTTATAACGCTCTTCGTCTCTCCCCAAAGGTAAACTCTTCTTATATACTTTATGCTATTAATTATTTATTCATCAACATAAATTTGGTACAAATTTAGTCACAAAATCATGCATTTCTACTTACATCATACCTCTAAGTATTTCATTATATACATGATTCCTAAGAAAGAAGACTAGACATTAACAACACTTATTTTACTCTTTCATTGCTTTTATCTTTCCCACACTCTTGTTATTTACTTGTTTAATGACCAATTTACTTTTAATACTATAAAATATGTGATCGAGCTATGTAGTGATCATTACATCTTTGGATCATCTCGAACACTACCTCCCATTAGAGACAGGAGCACCCAGAGGCACTAATATTGTCCCCTTTGAGTGCTTTTGTCCCCTTCCTTCCTTTTCTTTATTTTTATTGCATCATAATTTTGTGTCTTTTCTAGACTCTATTTTATCACATTGTGTCCACTTTTTCAGTTTTTAATGACGAAATTCAAACAAATGTAATCATGTATATGCATGACTTACTAATATTAGGGGTTATACTATTGAATTTAATTCTTACTATCTACTACTTGGGTAAAGTGTAACATTCAAGGATTGCATTTGGGTTGCATTGTGCAATACATAGGATGGGCTATTTCTGCATTCCATCTCAAACATTCTATCTTGTGGTAAAAATATTTGTATCCTGCTAATTGGGTAAAAATGGCATAAGGGAAAACTAGTGAAGGGACACAATTCAAATCACACACTCATAAGAACTACATAGAGTCTAAAATGTAGTGCAACGCTCGGTGATAATCACATTAGGGTGACCCTTGAGGTAAGTCAATTCAAGAATATGAATTATGTATTTCATATAACGTTTTGTTAACATCTTTTACAAGAGATAGAGTTGATTTTGTAGGAACAATTGTATATATAAGAAACCGATGATAGATATAATGTGAAAAAATAAGTAAGGAACAATGTACATACCCTTAAAAGACAAAAAGTGGAGTTATTTCTATGACACTAGTGCGGGAACAAACACTAACACCTAGGGTAGTCTTGTGCTCCTATGGGTGTTCTTGTATGAAGAGGTTTTACATCTCATTTATCTAGATAAATCTTACACAATCCAGATCAAACATGTTCTAATTAATTTCTAAACTAGAATTACCCTATATCTCATGATACAATCTAAGTATCTCGTATCTCCCATCCTGCACACATGTTTATTTCTTGCATGTAATATATTATTTTTTACTACTATATTCATTTGATCTCAATCAAATTTCTTTAAATCACCTATTACTTGAACACATATAATTGTGTTCCACTTAGTGGAAAAAAAAATTCAAATCTATCTAGTAAATAAATCTTAACAAATACTACAAAATATAAAATTTCAAGCAAATTGTGGAGGCCTTACACCTTGGTTTATTAAAGATCTTAAAAATACTTCTTTGGTCAGTTTACATGTATTTCGTCATATTTTCTCAAGGTATAGAAAGTGCAAAATAGTGGGACAAAGTTACATGCTTTGACCACATGTTATTTTTTCTATTGTATTGTTGTTTCTAAGTCATGGTATACACCATGCACAATCCCTTTTCCCTTAGGGAATATTATGACACATGTGCATATCAACTACATGTCCTCTTGTTTGGGTCATACTAAAATTTCCTTATCTCACATGCCCCAAAAATGAGTGAAACCATTCGACTATATTTCACCCTCAGAACATCTAACAATTAACAATCGAATTACCATGTATAGAATCAAATAACTTATAGGTACATGAAATGGAGTAGAAATAGAATTTGGTCATAAAACATTCAACAAAATTATTTTGCAGAAAATACCATAATGTATGGAAACTATGGCCCATTCCATATGATTAGTCAAGTGATTCACTAAATTTCACATTTGGTAAAATTTCTTAAGGTCATCTATAGGCCTTTCAAGTTTAAATGATAGAATGTGTGGTACAATATTGGCTATGGCGGCACCAATGGTACATGGAAACTAGAGTTTCCCATGTAAATTGTGATATAATTTTTAAATCAATTGAATTCATGCTCACTTATAGAGGCGAGTTATCTATTAGTTTTGGGAATATTCAAGGTGATTTTTATCCTTATAGGATTGAATTCCCATTACTCTTATTTTGTGGAGGGATTTGAAGAAACTAGAATTCTCCCCATACAATTCTCTTCAACATGCATGGTGCATTTGTACTTATTTCTATTATCTTTGGCACATTCCTCTTTGGGGTGATCACCCCTAATTCTTTCCTCCCATCTCCAACACAAATTTCAAATAATCTATGTGAAAATAGTAGCGGAGTACTCTCTCCACTCCTCTATAAAAAACATCAAGTGTACTATTTTCTTTATTTTTATTTTCTATTTTATATATTGCTATTTTCACATTAATTTCAAAGTTTTCAAGTTAGAGTTCTATTTATAATACTATGGACATTGAATAAAATATTTTCTCTTTAAGTACTCATCTATCTAACAAAAAAAAACCAACACAAAGAAAAAATCCTAGCATATATGTACAAGGCTCTCTCGAGGAAAGGTAAAGTGTGGCTACACACTAAGGTGCCATTTCCTTTTAGAAAATAAATTTCAAATCCATAGTTAAAGGTCGAGTTAAATATAGACACTCATATTAGAAATTCATAACTTACAACAACATGAATTGTTCAATATGCCCGCACTAGTCGACACTTTCTCAATTTGACCAATTTAGTTATCCCTAACTATATCACACTCATTCTTCCTTCACACACAACCTATTTGTTTTCACAATTGTAGTGATCACTTCCCTTTGACACCTTTTGATACTGATCATGACATTGTTGACTATACCATGGACATTGTTATAGTTTTGATTTAGTATGATGATTAGATGTTAGAGCATGGATTATTGCTGACTCTGATTCATATATGATGCATGATGATTATTAGAGACATTTTATATATTGAGGTTGATATACTATCTGACATGGTTACATTATAGATGTGTTCAGACATGTGATATTTGGATATTTTGAGTAGACCTAGAAAATGAAAATTGATGATGATATAGTTGTTGATGAAATTTTAAGTGACACTATTGATTGGCTTGATGATTGTTGTGATTCACATATATATTGATGACTTTGGAAGTATATTATATTCATTTGGATGTTTTGATGTGGCCATGAGGCTGAAGGAGGTATTTGTATTTTTGCAGGTTAAAAGTATCACAACAAACATCGGGGGATTGGAGACCAACCACATTGGAATTCTAGATGAATTCAACAAGGTCACCATGGCAACTGTATTTGTTTGTGTGTGTTTGATTGTGTTAGGGATTCCCATGGGGGATCACCTTTGAAATGTGACCAAGGGATTTTATGTATTTTTTTCTTTTATTTGGTTCCTTTGTTAATGTTTGCATGTGTTTATTTAAGTGATGTGTTTACCACTATCATTTTTTTAATTATGGTAAATTAATGTGAGTAATCATATTGTTTAAAAATTAACTAATCAAATTGGGTCATAAGAAATTAATTATTAGAGTTGTTGGCCTAAAATTAAAGTGTTGTAAGAAATGTGTAAGCTGATTTTGGAGTATGAAACACTCCATCTTCTTTGAAATTCGAATTTGTCCTTGGAGGCTGATTTTGGAGGCTTGTGGGACAAGTTAAACTTGTCCCATACCTCTTAAATTTGTATACAAAAATTACCTATGGTTGGAGAGTTAAATTTATCCCTTCTTTATGCATTTTTGTAAGTCAAGTTGAATGTTTTTATTGCACTTTTCTTACATGTTTTAATTTCAGTCCTTATGGGGTGTGGGCTTGCTTGAGTGTGTAAGTAAAATTGTCATATTATTCACCCACCTATTGATTATGCATTGGAGAATGAAGTTTAATTTTATGTTGGGGTTGAGGATGTGTGATGTGACATCCTACATGGATCCACCTCATCCTCTTCTCTTGCCTCTTCTATTTATTGGAATTTCTTCGATTGTTTTTGGGTTGCTTTAGTTTTATCACTTGATTTTGGAGACTTCTTTTGGTCTTGAGAGATCTTGCTTTTGGAGAATATTGGAGATTGTTGCATGCTTGTGGATTGTTGATCTTGGACTGTTTTGCATTGGAAATATTGTTATTTTGGACTTGGGACAAACTCCATCATGGAGAGGTAAGATCTTGGCTCTTGGAAATGCTCTTCTTCCCTTTTATGAATATGTAAATGTTTGTATGTTTATTTTTGTTTGTTAGCTGGTTGGGTAGATGGATTAGGGTTGGTGTAGAAGAAGACTATGGGGTACTCTTGAGGGAGGTATAAGTGTGGAGGGAGTTGGGATTTTGGTTCCACCTTGTAAAAAGAAATAGCTTGCATTTATTTACATGCTATGGGGTGCCATAAGAGGTTGGGGAGGCATAAGGAAATGTGAGGAATAAGGGGTACTTGGGGATGCATAAGGGTATGTCGGGAATTTGTAATGATATGTATTTTGGCATTTTGTTCCCAAGTGATGATACCCATTCCCCTTTGAGAGACATAACTAGAATCCCCTATAGTTTATTGCTCCTTTGGCTTGCGTGATGAAGCCTAAGTCTTTTTTTTTATACTTTAATTTTGTTGCAAACTACATTCTGTTTTAGATTGTGTGTTTATGGAAGCCTGTTGTCTCCATGACTTTAAACATATCTTCTATTGCATTATGGTTAGGGCTCGGGGGCCAATGAAAAAGGATGGATTCTCCTTTCATTGGATGTCTTCGTTGGGTGGAGAGTGTTTCCTTTCCCCTACCTTTGTTGTGATCAAATTGAAATAAATGGAGGATCTTCATGTTGTTGTTCGGGATCAAAGGAAAAGACAATTTTGAAAATCCTTGTTGAGATTCTTATTTATTGTAACACTTTTAAACTTTGAAGTGGATGACCTTGTATATTACTTGCAATGGAAAGATGTTTTGTTATGGTTGTAAAAGTTGAAATTCGACATGTGAAATATATGAATTCGATTTTCTGTTTTTGGAATGTATGAGAAGGAAATTATATTTTGTATATTGAAATTGAGGAATGAAATAAGAAAGATGTAAAGAAATCATTTTTGAATTAATGGAAGTTGTTACCTTGTTCAAATGATTTGGTGTTCATTGGAAATCTTTGTTTGCAATGCATTATGAAACCTTTGTTTGGAAAAAAAGAAAAGTGAATATGTATGTTGAAATGTCATGATGCTCTATTTTGTAGAAATGAATGTTTGGAAAATTTGAAGTTTTAAATTGGCATTTGAATACCTTGTTTGAATCAACTTAATAAATTAGAGTGTTTTGGAATGAATTTATTATTGAAGTTGGTAAATGTAAACAAATCTATTTGTTTTGGATCATTGTTAGATGTTTTCAAACTAGAAAATGTTTTTATTCAAAATGCATAGAATGACCCCTACAACAATGAATAAGAAAATGAAACATTAAATTGAACTTAGTAGGATTAAAACGACCCCAAACAAGCTAAACCACTTAAGAAATGGTTAAGAATCCTTTCAAATCGAACAAAGGCAAAACTGCAGTTGTTTTGCTGTCAAAATTGAGAAATTTCAAATTAATATTCAATCCAAAAATAAACCCTTGCAATCCATCCTAAATTCCTCTAAGAGAAACCCCCATGTCTGTTTGGCATGTTGAGAAAGGAAGGAGGTTGAATTGAAAAAAATATATATAAGTCAAATGCTACCGATTTTCATTTTTACGTAGAGCCGTTTCTCAAAATTGACCCTTCACACTTTTTCCAAATTAAATTCATAAGGTTTATGTACAAAGAGGATGTCTAGATATTTCCAAAAAGTCCTTATTTTCCAAAAACGGATCTCCCTATCAAAAGTTATGGCCTTCTGAAGTTCGCAGAAGAGGAAAAGCCTCTTACGTGCCCTGAGGTGCTTGCTCGCCCATCTTGCACTTCCATGAGAAAATATGCCTCTTGTACACTTGTCTTGCATGCCTAGCCCCATCTTGCACAATTGAGAGAGAATGAGTCTCTTTTGTGCCCGTCTTGCGTGCCCTGGAGAGAATGAGTCTCTTCCACGCTGTCTTGTGCACTGGGAGAATAAGAGTTTCTCTCGTGCCTCTCTTCCATGCCCAAAAGAAAGATTTATTTCCATGCCTCTCTTCCACACTCGGGAATTTTTTTTACATACGCCATGCAAGAAGATAATCTATCTATGCTAGGGATGAATTTCTCTCTCCTAGTGTTGTGTAGGATGTTTGATAACCATTGTAATGGACTCTAGAATTTTTGTTGGGAACACTTAAAAATAATAATTTATTCCTTAACTTTTCCTAACTAAACCTAGGTTGTTCTTGGTCTTGAGTGGGGAGTATTTTGGAGGTGTTACACTTGGTATTAGAGTCGTGGGTGTTTCACCTTTTTCTTAGATTATTTCTTTGAAGTGTTAACGAAACAGATAGGGTAATGGGCATAAGAGGAATACATGTTTAAATGTTGGTTGATGGGTTGTTGTGCGCGTATGACTTCCAAATCCATAGCTGATTATAAGAGCTTTCTTTTGGCTAGGAGGAAGCACATAACGAAAACAAGAACACGGAAGGAATTAAACAAATTGGGCGGTGAAGCGCCTAGCGTATGCTAGATTTGGGAAGTATGATACTTCCTAGATGGATGTCAATCCTGTTTTAAAAAATTTAATGTTGTAAACAAAATAAATCGTATTGTTATTTAATATGATTTAGGTATCTAAATTAAAACACAATAAGAAATAGATCTAATCTAATAGGATAAACTAGAATATAATCCAAAGGTCAAATGATTAGCTCGGGTCTCTACGAGCCTAATAAAGGGTTTAGGTAGATCACGGGTGAATGAGGGTGAGATGAAATTAGGTGGGTAGGTCTGTTTACAGAGCTATGCGGGAACATACGAGAGACCGGTGTCGGTCGAGGGTGATTGATGGCGGTTAGGTGTAAGCTGGTGTAGGTTCTTATGAGATCACGAAAATGTCACACAGAACAAGCTTTAGGTCTCCTTTATGATTACACAAAGTACTTTGGTTGGTCGGGATGAGGTATTGAGTGATCAAGTAGGATTTTATGAGGTTTTAATGGGTATATGGAAGTGAAAATGTGGAGAAGGTCAATAGGGGTAAGATAAAAAAATGGATGATAAAATGATGATGAAATAAAATAAACCAGGAAAGTATGATGTTATACTTACTTGGATTCTATTCTTGAAGGCCTGTGTGTGAGGGATGGAGGTGCTGATGATGGTTTTGAAGGCTACAAGTGATTACCAACTAAAGAAAATATTCTGCATGGGCTTCATGTACACTCCTCTTTGCTTGGATGGATTAGGTCATGGCTAGGATGGTTTTGTAGGAGAAGATGCTCAATCTTCTTCCTTGGATGTAATTTTTCACTGGAATTTTCTCTCTGAAGATGTATTATCTCTCTGAGATGTGTTATTTCTCGTCAAATTTCTCCCAATGTTTGCCAACCTTGAGAATAAGGTAGTTTAGGGGTTAAAAGGGTAACCGATGGCAGTCCGGCTTAACAGGTGATGGTTAGGGGTAACCGACGTCGGTCAAGGCGGGATTTCCTAGGTTTACTAAACTAGGGAGATCCTCCTAATTTCCTTGGATTTCGTGTCATTATCTCACAGGATTAGACTGGGAGCTTCATTTGAGCATGCAAGAATGTGGTTAGAGGGAATGTAGGCATTGATTTTTAGGGTTTGGGTAAGTCCTAGTTAGTTATCACAACTTACTAAGAATAGGTCTTAGGTTGAGTTAGCTTGGTGAGGTGTCTAAGTGAAGTGTATGTGTGGATATTATTTAAATAAAATATTCAAATAATAAATATAGTGAGAATAATGAATTAATTTAATTAAATTAATTGAATTAATATTAGTGAGGTGAAGGGGGTCATGGCTAAGTAAATGAAATAAAGGGTGCTTATATGTCGAGGGACCAAAGGTGAGTGTGACCAAATTTTAGTGTCTACATTTTTCCCCTTTTTGTTGTGTAGCTTGTATTAGTAAGTGATGCTAACAAAAATAAGATGTGGTTTCCCCTTTTGTCAATGGAGGTGATCCCCTCAAACCAGAACTTATGAGGCAGCAGGATGAAGCGGTGAGTGGGTTGATAAAAGGTAAATGTGAGGAAAAGGCAAGTGGGTACAGGGGAAAAGGGGAAAAGGGTGAAATGTAATGGGTCGGGGGTCACATGTATCAAATGCATGAACATGTAGTAGCACGCTACCGAATGAATATCAAGAAAACTCTACATCATCTAACGTCGAAAAGTGTATCCAAACAAGGTTGAAGTGAATCCAAAGATATCAAGGTATAGGATATGGTCAGGAAACACAATGTAGGTTAGGTGTAGGAATGTTTAGGTATGTTCCGGTACACCAAAGGTAGGGTCATGATAAATGGTCACGTGCAATAGGCTAGGTAAGGTCATTAGGTCAATCAACACAAGTAACAATGCCACAAGGTATAATGAACACATGAGGTCAAAGGTCACTAGTGATGGTCCAGGTCCAAATATCTAGGTCATGGCATGGGTAAGGCCAAGGTAGGGGTAAAATAATGAGTCCCTAAAGGAGGAAAATGGAGGTAGTAAATGATGAGGTTAGGAAAGGTAAGGTAATGGGTTGGGTAAAGGTTGGATGGGGTAAAGGAGCAAGGTAAAGGGTGGGGTAAAAGGGAAAAGTAAGGGCAATGTGTAGGTTTGGGTGACCGATGGCGTCATGGATAACCGATGTCAGTATAGGAAAACCGGTGATGGTTAGGTAGGGCACGCGACCGATGCCGGTCAAGAGGAACCGACGTCGGTTAGGTCGGGTTTGCTATAAAAAAAAAAAAATCCACGTTTTTATTATTCATTTGTTATTTGTGAAGTGAAGAAATGACAAAAAAGAGAGAAAAGTGTCTGGAGGAAACAAGACAGTGAGCTGGCAGTCAGATTTGACGAGGGTTGGGTTGGTGAGTAGCGGGTCCACGGGATCAGGGTGAGAGAGTTGATTGGTTAGAGGTTGTGAGTAGATATTTGGTGATGGTAGAGGTTAGAGAGGGATCGGGCGGACCACTAGCACAGTGGCTAGATGTGCCACCGAGATGGCGGCAGTGCGACGAGGTAAGCACCCAATGTTACAATGTTGATTAAATAGATTAGAAGTTGTGGTATTTGTTATTTGTAGGGTTTGGTGGGTGTTTTGTTTTTGTGGGTGGGAAAAAGTTAAATGTTTGTATGAGGGAATAATAGGTAAAAAAGAGGGGGAGGGTATTAAATTGCATAGGTGGGGTGGGTAGGGGTCTAAGGGGAGTTTAGGTCATTGTAGGTGCGATAAAAGGGGCACGGGGAGGGTTATAGAAAAGGGAGGTTTGGGAAGTCACGAAATTTTCCGCACTTGATGGGCGTCGATCAAGCTTGGTGACATCGGTTAGGTAGAACTAAGATCGGTCACCAAATAAGTGACCGATGTCGATTAAGTGGAAACCATTGTCGATAAAGATGAATCGTATTCGTCACCAAAAAAGTGATCGATGCCGAGTTTAAGGGTGAGAGTCGGTTGGATGAACCGGCACCGGTCGGGATTTTATTCACAATGGTCCAAAAGTGATGTGGGCTAGGTAGTTGAGATTTGTAGGGTAAAAAATAGGGTGGAGGGTAATGATAATTAGTGAATATGGTCATGGTAAATGGAGATTAATGTTGTGCATGTATTGGATGTAAGGGATATTGTAGTTACATATGCGGGATAGGGTTCCGCCTCTATTGGTGACATTACATGGCTTAGTGGATCCTTGAGCTGCAACACATGGAGCGAGTGGGCTTGAGTGGGATTTGGTGCTACCGATATATTGTTTGGAAGCCCATCTTTATTGTTGTGCTCATCGATAGATGGGACTCCGCGAGCAACATGTTCCACCTTCCAATGGGTGAGATGCCTATCCCCGGAGGACGTGATCTGGATTTTGCGGTTACCCATATTGGTGGCCCATGTTTACTCTATCTCCTTCGAGACCTCGAGGAGCTGATCGGGACAATTTTTGGGGAGGGTCATAAGCGAGATTCCATGGTGCCGGTTTGAGATATGGCAAGATGTACCTAGCCCATTCGGATGAGACGAGGCTAATGGCTTTATTGATGAAAGCATTGTGTTGTTATGCATTGCGGATGCTAGAGGGTGGGTGCTTTCCGATCATTGATGGGGGTGTTCCACAATATGATGGTGCATGAGACATGCTTTGCACAGGCACCAACATTCTTAGTGCAGCTATACTGAAAGTGCTATGGGCATATGGGTGGTTGCACGGGAGTTTGCTTGTATTGTACCTTTATCTTTATACCGCACTTGCTGGGCCTATGAGCACATATTCGTGTTTGAATTATAGGGATGCCCGAGTAGATGCATTTCGATGAGAGGTGTGTGTGGTTGTGATACAGGAAATGGGTGCCGGTTGTAGGAGAGTAGAGATTAGATAGGCCGACATATGATGTGGCCTATTTTCGGTAGCTTTTGGAGGGTTGTCTTGTGTGGACATTATCTGGATGCCATATGTGGGATTCCCCTCATATAGGCACATGCATGAGGAGCTAGTTGAGCTCCAGCTAGAGAGGTGGATACAGGGTCGCCATGCCAGGGCTTTTACATGATGTTGCTTCGTCCTTCCCATAGTATCAGAGAGATGACGTGGAGAGGCCTCTACCTCTACCATAGCCTACAGTGCCTACAGGGGAGGAGGAGAAGCTAGTGGATCAAAGGATAGATAATGCCGGATGTATAGACAGGTACAAGTAGTGGTGGTTGGCACAATTATGAGCCATACCACCTAGACTAGAAGCGAGTTGACTTAGCTACCATTACAGTGCAGAGAGACACCCCTGTAGGGGCAGTGTATTGACACCGATCACGTAGATAGGTATACTAGAGACACAACCGAAGGGGTCAGAGGTAGAGGTAGCATAGGTATGAGTACATGTGGCACCGTCTGCAGGCCTAGATGGCGGAGGGAGAGGGTGGAGGAGATGGTGAAAGAGATGGTCAGGTGGAAGGTTTGCAGGGTAATTGGCCACATCCCGAGGCATGAGATTGGGGCCTTACAGGCCCGAGACACGAGCACGAGGACGGGGGCACGACCACAAGCATAGGGAGCTGGTCCCGGTTCATAGGCTAACGTAGGGTAGGTACGGGGGCCAAGACCTATGGGAACACCATAGACCGTGCCTCGTATCCAAGCATTCTGAGGATGCCCTAGGTGAGGTGATATATTATCAGGATCAGCTCATGGCGGCTGGGATAGAATTCCTATCCTATGGAGAGTACTGAGCACGAGTAGGCGTCTATTGAGAGGACGAGATCCCACACACATAGTGTGGAGAGAATAGGAGGTCAGCGAGCTCACGAGGCCACCGGTGCATGGTGACCAAAGCTAGGTGATGTTCCAACAGGGACATAGAAGGCCGAGAGTGTAGGTGACACAGAGATGGAGGACATCTAGAGAGATTCTTGAGCTGCTGCTTTGTCACCTCTTTTTTGATGTATACTAGTTATTTTTGATATATCTTGGCTGCGTGCCGAAGGTAGTGAGGATGTGTGAGTGATTTTTGTATATTTTGAGCATATACTGGCCTACATGTCAAAGATATTTTGTATTGATTCATTCATTCTTTTTGTATATATGGGGCCGGCCTGCGTGCCAATGACATTTTGTACTATATATATCAGATTTTGTGCCGATATTTTTGAGATGATTGGACAGGATGAGATAGACATGTATATTGAGATACACATTTATATGATGAGATACATGGTATTTTTGATGTGTTTATCTGTTTATGAGATATTGGATATATGGCTTGTGTTAGATGAGATGTAGGTTTGTTGTGTTGATATGGATGGAAATTAGGTGAGTTAGGCATGATGGAGTTAGGTTGGTTTACGCATGGATCGAGTCAAGTTATAGGCATGGATTAAGTCGGAGTTTGGTTTAGACATGGATTGAGTCGGCTTTTAGGCATGGATCGAGTCGGGTTTGGTTAGGCATGGATTGAGTCAAGTTATAGGCATGGATTGAGTCCGGTGTGGTTAGGTATGGTCGAGTTGAAAGTAGGTTTAGTTATGATTCATTATTGTGGCAATGAATGATACTATGGGTCATATGTGAAATTTTGTATAGTCTATGCATAGTGATGATAGAGGGATGGTAGGTGTAATAAATGTATGCTATGGGAAGTAACTTATTATGTATGTGGCTTAATTTCCAATTTTGTTATTGTTGTATATATCTCCCCCACGAGTAAATATAGTCAACAACACAAAGTGTCGACATGTAAAAATTCGTGCCTAAGGCACAAGTTGGGGGCACACAACACAAAGTGTCGACATGCAAAAATTCGTGCCCAAGGTGCAGGTTGGGGGCGCACAACACAAAGTGTCAACATGCGAAAATTCATGCCCAAGGTGTAGGCTGGGGGCGCACAACACAAAGTGTCGACACCACATTTTCAGCACCTATGGCACACTTAAAAGTAGGTTAACATGAAGATGGATGTGCCGACGTGCATTTTCAGGAGGCGCAACATTTTGAGCATTGACACTGCTCGTCGTCAAAAAGGACTTCACGAAGAGCAAAAGTCGGGGAGAAGAAGTCCCTCCTCTTTAATGGGAGAGGTTCCTTATTCCCATTATTTTGGTTCCCTTAATGGGAGTGTTTTCTATAAGGATCATCAGTTATAAAAGGACTGAGGAATGAGAAAACGAGAACAGCAGAAAGGCACCATTTAGAATTATAGATGACAGAGTCATTCTTTATGCATGCGAAGGTACAATGAATTGAAACAAGATCATTTGTATCATACTAATAAGATGAAATTTGAAAGACACAAAGTTCTATAAATAACATCTGCAAGAATACAAAGCTTCTTAATATAATATAGATAAATGATCTTAACAAGATTAAATGAAAAGCTTAGGGATCAAAGTAAATCAGATAGACAAAGAATGAAAAGTCATACGTATTGATTTCTTTATGATTTATTTTACACTTTCAGAAAATGAGCCAAGTTCCTCCCCGTAAAATGGTGAGAAAAGGCCACTATATAGTTTACAAATCAGTTACTCTTGGTAGTAATCGCTTCTTTTAACTAAAGATTAGTTAAGGATTGCCAATTGCAATACCTTAACTTATTACAATAAATTCGAGATAAAGAATTGGAAGAGAAGAGAAGAATAAGGAGAAGAAGACAGTGCTTATGGTGGGAGGGACCCACTTGACTTCAAAATATGCTATCGAATCTCTTCAATGCCTTGGCTATGTCTCTACCACGTGGGACTAACGTGTTGGCTATAGACTGGGTCCAAAATCTGAGGCATTTCTCCATTTCCTTATCAAACTCAACATGAGTATGATAATCTTTATTTGCTTCTTCAATGGCAGATTGAAGAGAACAAATCTCCTTCATTTTCTCTTTGGAAATGGAGCTTTCCTTGAACAGATTGCCTTTGACAAAAGCTCTGAATTGAGCTTTGATTTCTTGTAGGGAGAGAGGCACACCAGAAGTCTCATCCTGAAGATGACAATGTATATCTTTGAAAGCAGATACAACTAGTGTTTTGAAAGCCTCACCCTTCTGCCAGCTATTCTTCAATTCTCCCGAGGCCTCCTCCAGGACCTTGATCTTCCATTCCACACTGTAAACCCAGGATTTTTACATTATCCTTTGCATCATCAAAAACCTTACTCGCCAATAGAATGTTTTCATCTATTTGTCCCATGAGGTGGAGGTCCACTATGCAACTGCTCCAAAGTTTAAGCTCTTTATCTATGATCCCAATAGTGGAAGAGAGCTTCTGTTGCAAGTTGTTCACCTTTCCGTGGAGTTTGAAAGCTTCATCGATGAAGTTCAATCCAACAACAAGCATATCTTCCACCATGGCCTCCATAGCTCTGCCATATACGGAATACTTGTGCATGTATTTGATACTCTGTACTTCATCTTGGCTCAGAATCACAGGTGGTGGAAGAGTAGTCAATGGGGTAGGGTCCAAAACTTTGTCCTTGGACAAAAGAGATTTGATAAAACTCTGTGAGAATCTGGGCTTGTTCTTCCAACTGTTCTATAGTTTGCTGCCCTTTTTCTACCCTCCCAATGACTCTTGTGACCGTTTCCTAGAGATTGTGGATCTCACCTTCAGGGGTAGACTCTCCCATAGGAATCCTTGAGAGCTCTAGGTCAGATGCCTGCAAATCTTGCTCTGATTTATCTACTGTAGGCTTAGCAATCTCCAGGAATTGTTGGCCCTGAGCATCAGACACTATCTTGGAGGTGATTTTGGCTTTTTTGGCATGGGAAGGAGGAGTAGTGCCTAACAAGGCTGCCACAGCATCAAAATTTGGCCCTGAGCTCCGAGAGGAAGGCTTTCTCTTCCTACTGTCGACGAGAGGTTGCACCCATGCAAAAGAGGAGGAGGAAGAAGCAGGAGGGGCAAGAGGACCAAGAGACAGAGAACTCATGGCGCTCAAGGTTTACACAGCTATTGTCTCGACTTGAGACATGAGTGGGGTGCTTGAGACAACTGGTGCAGAGGAATCAATAGTACTGTTATCACCGAATCACAGCACCCCTGTGCATATACCTGAACTCACAGTGTGATTGGATAACATGGGTACTATCTCAAGTTGTGGGACTTGCTACTTGAGATAGACCTCCGAGAGAAAGCTGGTTCTTGCTCCTAAACTACACCTGCCACAATCTGCTCTAATGCAAGATAAGCTAACTGTTTCTAATCTAAATTTCAAGGACCAGGGAAAGAGAATGCATGAAATGAAAGCCTACACTAAAGCAGTGATACACTAGAAAAGGAGGATGTGAGAGTAGTCTCAAATGTGTGAAATACGAGAGGCAAAGTGCACACTAGAAGAGGTGATGACATTTCTCCATAATCTAGCAAAATGCATTCAAGCAATATTCCAAGCACACACTGATGATAATGAATTCCTATAAGAACATAATAATAGACACAATATTCTTGTAGAAAGATAAAAGGGGCAAGAAGAATGCAAGAAACACAGCGGGGAAGATACATCCACAAACTTTGTATTTTATTGCTTCATGGTATGCTGATTCGATCTATTACAAGATAAGGGCTGGATCACCATGCTGAGGAGTCCTACTTCTGAGGGCCTACACACACGGCAAAAGCAATTTTGGCGAGCTTTGCTACCCAAAAACTCTCTCTTTTAAAATGAGCCCAACACTCCAATTTATAGAAAAAAGAAAGGAAAAGAGAAGGAAAATGGAAATCCCGAAATTTGTCCTTCAACCACTGTAAGAGGCATTAAATTGAGTGAAATTGTTATACATTACTTGCAAAATGCTCCCCATCTTGTCCCATGTCTTTGCGCAGAGAAAGAATGATGACCATGCCTCTTTATTGCACTCCCGGCTACCAAATAAAACAACATTACGAACCCGGCCACGTTTTCTTAAAAATCTTAATCAATTTCTGATCAAATTTGGAATTTCTTGATTTTTTACATTGGGCTCGGAACCACAATTCCAATGGTACCAATTTTGTGCGATTTCGTTGAGAAATGCAAAAGTTATTTTTACAGTGCGGGCAGCTATTTTGGAGTGCTGGGGGCTTTTGTCATTTGACGGGAATGAGCATTAACGATTGGAGCCGAATATGTTTCTTTTATTTAAATATATCTATCCTCATTAAAATTAACTTTTCGGCTGTTGAAAAATTGAAATACAACCGGCAATACTTTTCGGCGGTTCGGATTTCAATTTTTCAACGATTCTGGCGATTCAAATTTCAAATTTTCTTGATTAGTTAATTTTAATGAGGATAGATATATTTAAATAAAAGAAACATATTCGGCTCCAATCAGTTAATGCTCATTCCCGTCAAATGACAGAAAACACCTACAGACCCAAAATAGCTGCCCGCACTCAAAAGGCCATAAATTTTGCATTTCTCAACGAAATCGCACAAAATTGGTACCGTTGGAATCGTGGCTCCAAGGCCGATGTACAAAAATCAAGAAATTCTATATTTGATAAGAAATTGATTGATATTTTTAAGAAAACGTGGCCGGGTTCGTAATGATGTTTTATTTATGGTAGCCGGGAGTGCAATTAAGAGGCATGGTTATCATTCTTTTCTCGATGTAGCACATGGGCATAGTATGGGAGCCTTTTGCAAGTAATAATGTATAACAATTTCACTCAATTTAATGCCTCTTACAGTGGTCAAGGACAGATTTTGGGATTTCCATTTTCCTTCTCTTTTCCTTCTCTTTTATATAAATTGGAGTGTTGGGATCATTGTAAAAGATAGATTTTTTGGGTAGAAAGCTTCTGCCAAAATTGCTTTTTTAGTGTGTTGCGAGCCCTTATAGTGGACTCCTCGCATGGTGATCCAGCCCTTATCTTGTAATAGACGAAGCTGTGTATACCAGAAGCAATAAAATACAAAGTTTGTGGATGTATCTTCCCCGTTTGTGTTTTCTTGCATTCTTCTTGCCCTTTTATCTTTCTACAAGAATATTGTGTTTATTATTATGTTCTCTTGCAGAATTCATTATCATCAGTGTGTGCTGGAATATTGTTGTGAATGCATTTTGCTAGATTATGGAGAAGCTGTCATCACCTCTTCTAGTGTGCACTTTGCCTTTGTATTTCACACATTTGGAGACTACTCTCACATCCTCCTTTTACGGTGTATCACCGCTTTAGTGTAGGCTTTCATTTTATGCATTCTCTTTCCTGGTCCCTTAGAAATTTAGATTAGAACAGATTAGCTTATCTGTATTAGAGTAGATTGTGGCAGTGTAGTTTAGGAGCAAGAACCGGCTTTCTACGGAGGTCTATCTCAAGTAGCAAGTCCCACAACTTCGGGAGATAGTACCCATGTTATCCAATCACACCGTGAGTTTAGGTATATGCAGAAGTGCTTTGTGGTTCGGTGATAACAAGTAATTGGAAGCTCAGCACTCTGTACCTCTTTGTCTTTATCCGTCGGAGCTTCAGGGGTTGCGTAAGGACTGGCACTTCACTTTCCTCACTTTCACTGAGAACAATGATGTTCTCTGGTCCCAAAGGCAATTCTGCTGCTTTCTCTGGGGATCTTCTTCCACAGGCTCCTTCTTAACCTCTTTGAGTTTCTTCTGGTATACCTGGGTGGATGAAGAAGGAGTAGAAACTGTAGGTCCTTGAGTTGACGAGGCAGGAGGGGTTTGCACAGGTGTGTCTGATCTTGGAGTCGATGCTTCCCTCCTTGGAGTTGAAACATCCTTGGAGGAGGATTCCCCTGAGTGCCTCCTAAGCTCTCAAACTTTCTTGTCAAACCAGATCTTAGTCCTGACTAAGACTGGAGCCAGGATCTCGGCCAAATCATCTTTCTCTTTTTTAAACCAATCCAAGTCCTCCAAGGGAGTGTGCTTAACCACATTGTCATACTCATATGAGTATAGATCAGAGTTGTCATCCTTGAGTCCTTCAGGAACTTGGTACAAGCCGAGTTCTTGGATCAATTGTAGAGAGAACCTGCCATAATGCCTCCTTCTAGCCTCAAAATCATCGGCACAGTCAGCCCAATAGTCTTCTGTATCTGCCCTATGATGATATGTTATCTTAATGTTCTGCTCAATGAACTTCTTCAAGTCGAAGCAAGTTCTTGGCTTGAAGAAATGGACAGTGATGGGAGCCAGGGCTCTTTCTATATTCTGTGCGTCCAGGGCTGTTTTACAAGTGTAGTTTCCCAAAGAGATGGGGAAGTGCAAACCGGTAATTTTCTTGTCTCTGCAGGTTCTATGCAATTTATCTAATTGCCTGCATACTTCTATCAGAGCCATCTTGTCACTGCAGAACATAGGAAGCCTCAGAGGGGTGCTCTCATAGCCAGCTAGCCTGATATAAGAAAATTTTCTGAATTGAATAAAATAAGCACCGTAGTGCGATATTAGATTCATGGCTTCATCAGAAAATCTTCTAGCAGTGTCACCCTCAAGAAGTCTGACCATGTACATGGTGAAGGCATCATTCACCCTTCGGAAGTTGCGATTGCTGGTCTCTAGGGTGAACTGCGGGCAGTAGGCATACACAGGATCAGCCTTGTGGGCATCAATGTAAGAAAAGCCAAACCATTGCCTTGATGCCGCCAGAGTGTACATCAGGTACGAAGTCATATAGAATTTCTTCGTTTGCTGCACATTGGACAGCTGCTCCGCTAGGTTCATGCTGATAATTTCTACCCAGTTGATATTTTGAGTTCCTTCGCACACCATGTTGATGAGCGGGCACATCCAGAAATGAAATTCATTAGTAGAGGGCAAGCCCATAACCCGAGCCAGTAGGATTATGAAATCGACAATTCTTCATTGAAATCTACTCGGAAAAGGGTCTTGGATAGGCGAGATGCTCCCTTCTTAGGGTTTTTAAGCCAAGACTTCGCCACCCGCACCTTGTAGTTGTCATTGTCTTGATTGAACAGGGCCTGTGCTTGATTTTGAGAGACAACTATGGCATTATCCATTTCTGGAATCCTCAGTGCAGTGCCAATGGCGCAGTGTCAAGTTTGGCGATGAGCTCCCCGTGTATGTTGGTCAATTCACTCGAATCAGGGTTGAAATGAGCTCCGCATGAGAGCACTGTATCTGCACATTGCACCGAGATTGGGAAACCACCAGCGAAAGCCAAACCACTGTCATGAATCATTTGTGCCATTGGTGTAGGGTTCACGTCTGTCATCCTCAACCAAAAATCACTAAAGTCAAGATGGTGAACTTCACTGTCCCCGATATCGGGAACGGCAGACTCTAGTGGTGAGATTTGTTCTTGCCCCTGAAATTTGATCTTCATGTTGGTAGTAATTCGGAGGGCGAAGCTACAAGCTAGACTTGGGAAGGAATTACAGAGGAAAATGGATACGCACGCAGGAATTTAGATTGCAAGGGTTTGAGCAAAAGATAACATGAAAGTAGTGTGCAAAACGCATAGGGGGTTTGCTCATTATATAGCCATTTAGGAGAGAGAAAGGCAATGAATGTGCATTTAATACATACCTACCAAATTGAATAAGTAAGATATTCGAGTAGAGCGGGAAAAATTAATATGAATGGCACTTGGTTCATTTGGGACATGTGGGACGCGAAAGCGTGAAGCACGCGGCTCAGCCCGATTTAGGCGAAGCGGGAAAAAGACACACAAATGAACACAGGACATGCGGGACGTGAAAGCTTGAAGTACATGACTCAACCGAGTCGCGAAAATGGAGCAAGCGGTCCGGGTGAACTTGGGACAGAAAGATCCGATGGGCACGAAAAGAACAGACTTGGGTAAACCGCCGATCGGGAACAAAGGGTCCAATTAAACTTGGGACACGTGGGACAAAAATATCCGACAGGCCCGAAAAACACGCAAAATGACCCAAAAATGTAGATTTTCTCAATTTCTCGACTTTTAACATTACCAGGATAACAGAGAAGACACTTAACCTTAAAATTTTAAATTTTCACCTCCTTAAGAGCAAGGGGAATTTTGAATGGACAACAACTGGCTCCTTTGGGGATGACTTGGCATAAATTCAAAGAATGAGACAAGGCAAGAATTTAGACAAACTCAGGGAAGTAGACCAGTACCTTATCCATTGGGCCACGGAGTCAAAAAGCAAACCAATATAGAGGACAACACACCAAAACAAAAGGAAAGAAAAAAAAAACGCTATACAGAGTATACAAAGGGACTCCCTAATCACCTATGACTTGAACAATTTCAGGTACTGCCCACTATAAGGAAGTGGGAGAGAAGAACCATCCATATAATCAAGGTAAAAAGAATTCTTACCAGCAAAGTGCCTGATCTTGAAAGGTCCGAGCCAAAGGGAATCAAACTTGCCATGGCTGCCATGAGGTTCATGCCTTTTATCCCACAACAAAACAATGTCTCCAACTTGGAAATCTCTGAACCTGGCTTTCTTATCAAACAGGACCTTAACTTTTTGTTGATGAGCAGATATCTTATCAGCAACTTCCAATCTATCCTCATTCAATTTGTGAAGGTACATTATTCTCTTATCCAAAGCATCATTGAAACTGGTATCTTCAATGGCCTTCATTAGATGCAGGCAGATGACTCCACTATTACTGGAAATTGAGATTCTACTCCATATACCACTTGAAAAGGAGACATTCCAATGGCTCTCTTAGGTGTGATCCTATCTGCCCAAAGAGCATCATAGAGTTTCTTGTGCCAGTTTCATTGAGACTCATTGACTAATTTCCTAATTATGGTCACCAGATTTTTATTAATGGACTATGCTTGTCCATTTCCCGAGGATATAATGTCGAGGAGTGAGCGAGAGAGATTCCATATCCATAACAAAAATCCATCATCTCAGTTGAAGAAAAATTCGAAGCATTATCTGTCACAATCTTGTTTGGTACACCATACCTTACCAAGATGTTTTCTTTGAAACCGCACTCCACTTCAGAAGTAGTACTCTTTACTGGAATGGCTTCTACCCATTTGGTGAAATAATCTGTAGCAGTTAATACATGAGTATGAACAGCAATAGAAGAGGGATTAAGTGTTCCAATGAAGTCCAAACCCCACTATTGAAAAGGTTCTTCAATTACAACTGGCTTAAGAGGCAAAGAGGCCAATTTGGGTCTACCCACGAAAGTCTGACAAGCCTCACATTTATCAACCCACTTGGATGCATCTCTGAACAAGGTAGGCCAGTAATATCCTCCATGAAGTATCTTATGAGCAGTGATGGTTGATGAGTAGTGCCCTCCACATGCTTGATCATGAAAAGCTGAGAGTAGCTTTTTCTACTGTTCCTTGTCCACACATTTCAAAAACCTTCCATCTAACCCACGTTTAAACAAGGCGTTTTCCCACAACACATATTGCACTGACCTTAGTTTAACAGTCCTCTTTTCTTTGGTAGTCAAATGAGAGGGGCATTCTCCATAGGTGAGAAAATGGGTGATATCAGCATACCATTCGTCAACTGAGCTAAGAAACAGAACTGTAGGAAGACCAATTTTATCCTCCAGTAACTCATGTCTAGCTCCTTCAGCGATGAGTTCACAAAGGCCTTTTCCACGGACGAGCTTGGTCGGTTTGATGTCAATATCATATTCTTGGACCTTAGCCACCCAGTTCCCTCTCTTGGATCCAAATTCCTGCTGTGTAAGAATTGACTTAACAGTTGTATCTGGTACCAACACCATGGAGTGAGAGTTAAGAATGTAAAAACGAAACTGCTTAATAGCTTTAACCACTACAAAAGCATGTTTTTCCATCATGGTATATTTTAACTCATGATCTTTCAGAATATAGCTCATAAATGCAATTGGGAGTTCGTGCTCATTAGAATCTTCCTGAGTCAAAACCGCAGCCAAGGTGTTATCTGTGGCGTAGCAATAGATAATAAAATCTTTGCTAAAATCTGGACATGCTAAAACAGGAGTTTTAGCAATGGCTCTTTTAATATCTTCAAAGGATTCTTTCCCTTCAGAAGACCAACCAAACGTTTGTTTGCCTTTCATCATTTGGGAGATATTCAGAGTTAGTTTTGTAAAATCAGGGATGAATCTTCTCAAAAAATTGATCTTACCAAAGAAAGAGTGCACGCCCTTTTTCTTTGGTTGGGAGAGGAATTGTTGAATGGCTTGAACTCACTCAGATCAATCTTAATACCATCTTTGGAGATGATGTGCCCTAATAATTTCCCTCCGTGACACAAAAGATAGATTTTTAGGATTCAAAGAGATCCAATGTTCTCTACATCTTAGAAGAACTGTCTCAGTGTTGAAAATGATCTACCCTTGTTTTAGAATATACAAAGTCAAGTCATCAAGGTATACAACAATACACTTCCCTTTAAAAATTCCAGAGGCTAGGTCCATAGCCCTCGAAAAGTAGCACTGGCATTAATGAGCCCAAAAGGCATTCACTTGTAAGGAAAGGTACCCTAAGGGGTAGTGAAAGCTGTTTTGTGTTGATCTCGAAGTATTAACTTCTACCGATTATATCCACGAGAATCCATCAAGCATAGACAAAATTTCAGATCCCTACTACTTGCTTGTAAGACCTGATCCATCATAGGTAAAGGATAATTATCTTTCAAGGAAGCTTTGATTGATTCCGAAGTCAACACAGATACATCTGAATCTCACCATTTTTCTTTCTAACAGGTACAATATTGGCAATCCATGTTGAATGATGGATAGGAAAAATGATTTTGGCTTTCAACAACTTCTGTATTTCTTGAAAAATTGTGTCAGCTATTTTGGGATTGTATTGCCTCTACTTTTGTTTAAAAGGCTTAATTCCAGGTTTGAGAGGAATAAAATGTTGCATCTCTTTTGGTTGGAAAGATTTTAAATCTTCATAAGAGTAGGAAATAACATCCTTATACCTCTTTAACTAGATCAATTGCTTTCTTCCTCTCATCTGCTTGTGCAACATTTTCCAATGTTCACGAGCTTAGGGTCAGTAGAACTCCCAATATTAATTTTGTCATACTCAGCTGATTGTTGAGGTCCAGTAGAAGCTCTAGACTTTACATACCTGTCGTGTTTATCAAATAGTTCCTCTAAACTCACCAATCCTTTAGGAATCTTGTTTCCCTTGAGTTTAATGCATCCATCCTGATCCGTTTCTTCTCCTTGGGTGGCTTCTTTGTCAAAGGGCACACTTTCACGAGGTAAATTGTCACTTCCTTCAAAGTACAATTGTTCAAAATTATCCTTGAGTTCTAAGAAAGAAAGCAAGTGCTGATCATTATTGAAAACTTGCCAGTTATTTGTATTATCAGGTACACTAGGTCAATGGATCATCTCAATGGTGAACTTATCTTGGGAAAAATCAGGATGAGGTATAAGCAGTGACCCTGAGACTGCTAGTGAATCAGCCCTGGTATTCTTCTCCCTAGGTATTGCTTTGATGGAGAAAGCATCGAGAAATTCAATGGAATCCCAAACCTGATTCCTGTAATGTTTCAACCTTCCATTTTTCACCTGGAAGAGGTTTCTAACTTGCTTTACAATCAATTCTGCATCTCCACGAGCTAGAAGATTCTTCACACCTTGTTCTTTTGCCACCTGTAGTCTAAGAATGAGAGCCTCATACTCTACTGTATTATTGGTATTTTCAAATTGTAACTTGAATGAGAAAGGATGAAGGCTTCCTTCGGGCGACACCAATATGACACCAGCTCCAGAACCAGCTGAGGAACAACTTCCATCAAACTCTAAAATCCAAACACCATTAGGATCTTTAGGTGACACTTTGGGGAGTTGGATTTCTTCAGGAGACATAATCATGTAGTTACCATGCCCCATATCCTCATAGAGTATTTGTGCTTTAGGATCACCTGTTTTTGTACAATATACTCAGATTGCTTCTCAACCAGAGCTTCTTCATTTGCCCATTAACAGGTACGAGTGCATGTGACCAATCCATTTGAATTTCTCCACCCACATCCTTACAGAAGTTCCTGCTTAGCAACATCCCGTATGAAGGAGGAATATCTGCTACTAAGATAGTAGCCAAAACTTTCTTCTCAGGAAAAGCAACAAAAGCCACTTGTGCATCTTTAATCCTTCCGACCAAGGGCACTTCCTTACTCTCCATAGAATAACAAGATCCATAAGTGCGTGTGAGAGTCAAACCTAAGGCATGAGCTACTTTAGCAGGCATCACATTGTCTGATGCTCCTGAGTCTATGACGTAATTACTGAGCCTATGACCAGCTATAAGAAGTGTCACATAGAATGGTTTGATTTTGTCACTGGGTGAGGTGACAGTGGCTACCAGATTAGGTTGTGGTGCAGAAGAAGGAGTGGGTAAAAGGCCTTTAGAGGTAGTTTTAGAATGGGAATTGACAAAGTGAATCATTTTAGCAAAAGCCTTGGGATGGGTTTGATAATATTCAGCTTCTGAGATTTGAACCTTAGTCTTTTTAGGTGATCAATAATATCAAAAGACCCAGAAGTGGACGGGCTATCATCACTTGAGATCCTAGTTTTATCAATTTTAGGGTGAAAGAAGTAACTTTAGTATCGGGAGTGTGAGGACTCACCTTTGGTGTAGATGAAATGGGGATAGGAGATCCTCTTTTACAATTATGGGGATATTTTATTTGTTCTTTAGATTTCTTGGTGGTCCGCATCACTTTCTCCCTCGATTTTTCGCTCTCGAGTCATGACAGCGTATGATTCGCTATTCATGTCTCTGTTACTACTTCGTCATAATCGTCCCCTTCATCAATGCCTTTGGTGGTGAAGAAATTAACTCGAGATCCCTCAAATTCATCCGCTTCATCATCAACCTCTTCAACAAATTCCTCGCAATCTTCATTAACCTCCTCATCCTCTCGATTCCTCAACTTCACAAAGTTGCATTGATGGGAACTTTAATAGGAGGTCCTTCAAGCACTAGCCTTGTTTGAGTAGTAGGCAAATGATTTACGGGCTGAAAATTCCTCCTTGGAACGCCTCTGCATAGGGAGCATGCTGAGCCAATTGTTTCTTAATGGCAATGAGATCATTTGCAAGTTTTTGTATCAATGGATCAGTATTAGATCCGGGAGTGGAAGAGGAGGAAGAAGCAGACTTAGATTTGGAAGGGTCTCTCCTCAACTTCCCTGACATGATTAAATCATCTTCAACACTAACAACAAGAGTTTGATCCTCAACCAATGTTTGAGGTTAGCCCTCCTCAAATGCATAACTAACTTTGGCGATTGGGCATTTAGGAAGAAACATTTTTGAATTTGATCTACATGTCGAGTATTTGGCGGAATTTTGTTAATCAACCTGTTGAATTGGGCCACAAATTCTCTCATGGGCTCTTGTGAATCCTTAATTATTTGAGAGATTTGGGCTGGCAAGGCATGCACATCTTCTCTTGCTGGTTTAAAACGGTTTTCAAACCTAGTTCTCATTGTGTCCCAGCTAGTGATAGCACCAGCCGAAAGGTGATAGAACCAATCAGCAGCATTATCTTGTAAAGTCTCAACGAAAAGTCTTACGGAGACATTTTAATGTTCAAATCCCAGAACTCCACATGTAACTATGAAGGCTACGATGTGTTCATCAGGATGCACTTTACCATCGCCTTTGAATTTAGGGAAGTTCTTACGATTACCTCTGGGTAACTCATGCAAAGGCTGAGGGAGGGCAACGGGCCCGACATGATGACCCCAGGGCAATGGTACCACCATTCTTGGGAAAATGGATTGAAGAGGAACTTCAACACTAGAAAGAATCAAAGCTCGAAGATTAATACCGATTGACTCTGAAGGAATACCACCCGTAGGGATTCTATCTTGTACGGGTGGAGTACTTGTCGAATGAGTCTTTCTATTTCTTGTTGAAGGGAAAGGAAAACCTTGCTGCTCCAAAAGCTGAAACTGAGAATCTTCAATACCAAGGGCTTCTCCCTTGAGTAAAACGCGGAGTCACCAAATCAAAGGATGATCAATAATTACAGAACTGGAATATGATTTCCCCAGCTGAGTCACCAAAAACTATTGGTCGTCAAAAGGACTTCACGAAGAGCAATAATCAGGGGAGAAGAAGTCCCTCCTCTTTAATGGGAGAGGTTCCCTTATTCAGAAACGAACCTATTTACACATATACAAAACATGATTTTCTTGTGGAACTTGGATATTTACGAAAGTGTTTTCTATAAGGATCATCAATTACAAAAGGACTGAGGAATGAGAAAATGAGAACAAGCAGAAAGGCACCATTTAGAATTATAGATGACAGAGTAATTCTTTATGCATGCGAAGGTACAGTGAATTGAAACAAGATCATTTGTATCATACTAATAAGATGAAATTTGAAAGACACAAAGTTCTATAAATAACATCTGCAAGAATACAAAGCTTCTTAACATAATATAGACAAATGATCTTAACAAGATTAAATGAAAAGCTTAGGGATAAAAGGAAATCAGATAGACAAAGAATGAAAAGTCCTTCTGTATTGATTTCTTTATGATTTATTTTACACTTTCAGAAAATGAGCCAAGTTCTTCCCCTTCAAAATGGTGAGAAAAGGCCATTATATAGTTTACAAATCAGTTACTCTTGGTAACTGCTTCTTTTAACTAAAGATTAGTTAAGGATTGCCAATCGCAATACCTCAACTTATTACAATAAATCTGAGAGAAAGAATTGGAAGAGAAGAGAAGAATAAGGAGAAGAAGACAGGTGCTTATGACTGGGAGGGACCCACTGACTTCAAAATCCGTTGTCTGAATCTCTTCAATGCCTCGGCTATGTCTCTACCACGTGGGACTGATGTGTTGGCCGTAGAGTGGGTCCAAAATCCAAGGAATTTCTCCATTTCCTTATCAAACTCGACATGAGTATGATAATCTTTATTTGCTTCTTCAATGCCAGATTGAAGAGAACAGATCTCCTTCAATTTCTCTTTGGAAATGGAGCTTTCCTTGAACAGATTTCCTTTGACAAAAGCTCTGAATTGAGCTTTCATTTCTTGTAGGGAGAGAGGCACACCAGAAGTCTCATCTTGAAGATGACAATGTATATCTTTGAAAGTAGATACAAGTAGTGTTTTGAAAGCCTCACCCTTCTGCCAGCTATTCTTCAATTCTCCCGAGGCCTCCTCCAGGACCTTGATCTTCCATTCCACGCTGTAAACCCAAGATTTTGACAGATTATCCTTTGAATCATCAAAAAGGTTACTCGCCAATAGAATTTTTTCATCTGTTTGTCCAATGAGGCGGAGGTCCACTATGCAACTGCTCCAAAGTTTAAGCTCTTTATCTATGATCCCAATAGTAGAAGAGAGCACATTGCAAGTTGCTCACCTTTCCGTGGAGATTGAAAGCTTCATCGATGAAGTTCAATCTTGCAACAAGCATATCTTCCACCATGGCCTCCATAGCTCTGCCATATACGGAATACTTGTGCATGTCTTTGATACTTTGTACTTCATCTTGGCTTAGAATCACAAGGTGGTGGAAGAGTAGTCAATGGGGTAGGGTCCAAAACTTTGTCCTTGGACAAAAGAGATTTGATAAAACCTGTGAGAATCTGGGCTTGTTCTTCCAACTGTTCTATAGTTTGCTACCCTTTTTCTACCCTCCCAATGACTCTTGTGACCGTTTCCTGGAGATTGTGGATCTCACCTTCAGGGGTAGACTCTCCCATAGGAATCCTTGAGAGTTCTAGGTCAGATGCCTGTAAATCCTACTCTGATTTATCTACTGTAGGCTTAGCAATCTCCAGGAATTGCTGGCCCTGAGCATCAGACACTATCCTGGAGGTGATTTTGGCTTTTTTGGTGCGGGAAGGAGGAGTAGTGCCTAACAAGGCTGCCACAACATCAAAATTTGGCCCTGAGCTCGAGAGGAAGGCTTTCTCTTCCTACTGTCGACGAGAGGTTGCACCCATGCAAAAGAGGAGGAGGAAGAAGTAGGAGGGGCAAGAGGACCAAGAGACAGAGAACTCATGGTGCTCAAGGTTTGCACAGCTGTTGTCTCGAGTTGAGACATGAGTGGGGTGCTTGAGACAACTGGTGCGGAGGAATCAATAGTACTTGGAAGCTCAGCACTCTGTACCTCTTTGTCTTTATCCGTCGGAGCTTCAGGGGCGCTTGCAGGGACTGGCACTTCACTTTCCTCACTTTCACTGAGAACAATGATGTTCTCTGGTCCCAAAGGCAATTCTGCCTACTTTCTCTGGGGATCTTCTTCCACAGGCTCCTTCTTAACCTCTTTGAGTTTCTTCTGGTATACCTGGGTGGATGAAGAAGGAGTAGAAACTACAGGTCCTTGAATTGAGGAGGCGGTGGGGTTAACATAGGTGTGTCGATCTTGGAGTCGATGCTTCCCTCCTGGAGTTGAAACATCCTTGGAGGAGGATCCCCCGAGTGCCTCCTAAGCTCTCAAACTTTCTTGTTAAACCAAATCTAAGTCTCGACTAAGACCGGAGCCGGATCTCGCCAAATCATCTTTCTCTTTTTTAAACCAATCCAAGTCCTCCAAGGAGTGTTCTTAAAAACATTGTCATACTCATATGAGTATAGATCGAGTTGTCATCCTTGAGTCTATCGTAAACTTGGTACAAGCCGAGTTCTTGGATCAATGTAGAGAGAATCGCCATAATGCCTCCTTCTAGCCTCAAAATCATCGGCACAGATCAGCCCAATAGTCTTCTGTATCTCCCCTATGATGATATGTTATCTTAATGTTCTACTCAATGAACTTCTTCAATTTGAAGCAAGTTCTTGGCTTGAAGAAATGGATAGTGATGGGAGCCAGGGCTCTTTCTATATTCTCATGCGCCCAAGGCTATTTTACAAGTGTAGTTTCCCAAAGAGATAGGGAAGTGCAAACTGGTAATTTTCTTGTCTCGTAGGTTCTATGCCATTTATCTAATAATCGTCGCATACTTCTATCAGAGCCATCTTGTCACTGCAGAACATAGGAAGCCTCAGAGGGGTGCTCTCATAGCCAGCTAGCCTGATATAAGAAATTTTTTTGAATTGAATAAAATAAGCACCGTAGTGCGATATTAGATTCATGGCTTCATCAGAAAATATTCTAGTAGTGTCACCCTCAAGAAGTCTGACCATGTACATGGTGAAGGCATCATTCACCCTTCGGAAGTTGCGATTGTTGGTCTCTAGGGTGAACTGTGGGCAGTAGGCATACACAGGATCAGCCTTGTGGGCATCAATGTAAGAAAAGCCAAACCATTGCCTTGATGCCGCCAGAGTGTACATCAGGTATGAATTCATATAGAATTTCTTCATTCACTACACATTGGATAGCTTCTCCGCTAGGTTCATGCTGATAATTTCTGACCAGTTGATATTTTGAGTTCCTTCGCACACCATGTTGATGAGCGGGCACATCCAGAAATGAAATTCATTAGTAGAGGAAAACCCATAATCCAAGTCAAGAGGGATTATGAAATCTGACAATTCTTCATTGAAATCTACTCGGAAAAGGGTCTTGGATAGGCGAGATGCTCCCTTCTTAGGGTTTTTAAGCCAAGACTTCGCCACCCGCGCCTTATAGTTGTCACTGTCTTGATTGAACAGGGCCTGTGCTTGATTCTGAGAGACAACTATGGCATTATCCATTTCTGGAATCCTCAGTGCAGTGCCAATGGTGGCAGCATCAAGTTTGGCGATGAGCTCCCCGTGTATGTTGGTCAATTCACTCGAATCAGGGTTGAAATGAGCTCCGCATGAGAGCACTATGTCCGCACATTGCACCGAGATCGGGAAACCACCGGTGAAAGCCAAACCACCGTCATGAATCATTTTGCCATTGGTGTAGGGTCACGTGCATATGTCATCCTCAACCAAAAATCACTAAAGTCAAGATGGCGAATTTCACTGTCCCCGATATCGGGAACGGCAGACTCTAGTGGTGAGACTTGTTCTTGCCCCTGAAATTTGATCTTCATGTTGGTAGTAATTCGGAGGGCAAAGCTGCAAGCTAGACTTGGGAAGGAATTACAGAGGAAAATGGATACGCATGTAGGAATTTAGATTGCAAAGGTTCGAGCAAAAGATAGCATGAAAGTAGTGTGCAAAATGCATAGGGGGTTCACTCGTTATATAGCCGTTTAGGAGAGAGAAAGGTAATGAATGCGCATTTAATACATACCTACCAAATTGAATAAGCAAGATATTCGGGTAGAGCGGGAAAAATTAGCACGAATGGCACTTGGTTCATTTGGGACATGTGGGACGTGAAAGCGTGAAGTACGCGGCTCGGCCGATTCGGGCGAAGCGGGGAAAAGACGCACAAATGAACCTGGGACATGCGGGACGTGAAAGCGCTGAAGCACGCGACTCACCAATTCGGACAAAATGGAACAACTGGTCCAGGTGAACTTGGGACATTTGGGACAAAAAGTTCGATGGGCCCGAAAAGAACAGACTTCGGGTAAACCGGCCGATCGGGGAACAAAGGGTCCAATTGAACTTGGGACACGTGGGACAAAAATATCCGACAGGCCCGGAAAAAACGTAAAATAACCCAAAAACATAGATTTTCTCAATTTCTCGACTTTTAACATTACCAGGATAACAGAGAACACAGTTAACCTCAAAATTTTAAATTTTCACCTCCTTAAGAGCAAGGGGAATTTTGAATGGACAATAGAGCCCCGATAGAAAGCAAACCCTGACGCAGATATTCAAATGGCCATAACTTTTCACAGGGAGCTCAGATTCACGCAAGGTTGGACTTTTCAGAAATCTTATGAGGTCCTCTATCCAACTATGAATGGATATCTTTAATTAGGTGAGAACAAGTTATTCAAAAATGCAAAATATAATTCACCATTTTTGGGTTTGCTAGGGTTCTCACCTACCGCCATAATGAGATGAATTAAATGCAACCTAGAGGTGGTTGGGGTAGATTTGGAATTCCTCTCTCTTTTCTCTCTCATTCTTCCTATAAATTGTAAGGAGGGGCTTCTTTATAAAGGTTGGACATTCTTGTTTTTCCCCTCCCTTCTTCTCTTTGGCAGGTGAATTTGTGGAGTTCAAACCTCCCATCTAAAATTGTAATGCAACTTTGCCTCTTGGCATTTTGTAGTGTATTGTATCAATCTTTGGAGTAGATAATGCATGTCTGTGGATGATTCTCAACCCTCTCTGTGTTTATTTGCATCCTCTTGATCTTTCACTACAATTTTTTTATCTGTGCATGATCTTGCATTGCATTTTAATGGTTTGTGTTTATTGGCAAGACAGGTGTTCTTCATTCCTCGGTGCATCACCTTTGTTAGTTTAGGTTTTATTTTATGCATCTTCTTACCCTGCCTCCTTGGAAAGTTAGTTTAGGTTTTTAGTAAACCCTCTACATTTTTACATGTGCATCTGAATAGAGGAATAGGAACCGGCCTTCATCCGGAGAGATTTTGATTTCGTAAGGTCCCACACTTGGGAAAAGCTCCATGTTATGCAATCGCACTGAGAGTCTCAACCCATCGAGTTGCAAACATTCAAGGGTGCTGTGATTTGACACCAATATTTTTGGCACACCCGGTGGGACCAAGATGTCATTCCACAAGATTTGAAGGAATTTTCAAGAAATTTGGACTTAGAAATTACAAGTTCTCCAATTTCAGATTTTTCACTTTCCAGGCTGAACTCTAAAATCAATTTTCAAAGGCTTAACTTGCTCAAAACAAGTCAAAATTTCACCAGTTGATAGATCGGGGGATAATCTTCAAAAGGGTATTCTTATATTTTTGAGATTTTGACTTTCGAAATTTCATAGTTTTTAGTATTTCGGGTTTTCCCAGGTGTTGAGCATGTCCAAAGTTTCACCCATACCTTTTGGGGATTAGTAGCTACAGAACAAGACCTGATAACAAGATTGAAGAACTACATCTTTTCGGTCCTTCACGAGTTTCAAATTCTATTTTTAATATTGTCAGGTTTGGTGTGTAACTTGGTAGAATCTAGCCTTTTGAGGCTCATTATCTAACACATCTGGCAACTCCGAAGGGATAGAATTCAGTGGTGTAGTAGCAAAAGTTGCCCAGGTACATGAGAAGAATTCGAACCAGGTCTGATACTCAAGAAGAAGGGTTATTTATCTACTTACAGTTATCACCAGGCAGGGGAAGGAGAGGAAGAAGACCACAAAGATCACCATCTCCACCTAACAGGACTTTATCAACCCCTCCACCTAGTAGACCTTTCATCCAATCAACAAGGGTTCTTAGGCCAATCAGAATGGCACAACAAAACCCTTTTGTCAACTTCACTAGCAGCAGCCCACTTGCCCTCAATGCACAAAATCTAGTTCCAATTGCAGCATTGAAGAACATTCCATTTTTCACTAGAGAAAATCATACCACTCCTAGTGATCATGTCAAAGGCATCGCTAACATCTATGTAATCCATGAGATAAATGAAATGGATGTTCTTTGTCAAATTGTTGGCATCTTCATTCAAAGGGAAGGCATTGCAATGGTTTAGGAGCCTTGGAGTTGGTTCTATCCAAAATTGGAATCAGTTATGCATAGTTCTCCATGAGCAGTTTGGAGAAAAGGGAGACAATTTGTCTCTACTTTAATAATTGACAACTATCAAGAGAGCTCCCAATGAGTAGTTGATTGACTTCAACTTCAGATTTCAAAGGTCTTGGGATAGGATTCAAGTGGCCGTTAGGCCAACAGTTGAAGGTGCTTTTCTATATTACCTTAAGGCTTTGAATTTTGATATTTCTATGTTAATTCAATCTATGGGAGGCACAACCTTACCTGCTGCTTATAGCATTGCCATTAGGGCTGAAAACTATCTTATTCAAGCTGGTAAGCTGGCTCCTAGGCCTCCCATGCCCTTGTATCTAAACTTATAAAATCCAAGCACTAGTCAAGCACCCACTTTGGCTCCTATTCCCACTCCTAGAAATCAAAGTTCAAATGAAACTTCTACTTCATCCTCTATTTCTTCAAATGAAATCCAAGAGGTCATGAAACAATTGTAAAATTTGGGAAATGAGCTAATTACACTCAAGAGGCAGCAGGCCCAAGGATTTAGACCTTCTTATCAGCCTCAAGCTCAACCTAATAGGCAACCATACCAACCTAATAGGCCACCCAATCTAGCTGCAAATCAAAGCCAAGTAAGGCCTCTCGCCAATAGACCATTTCAGCCCTATAACCCCAATGTTGCATATGCTTCTAAAGCATTAGTGCCAGTGCAAAACAACATAGCTCAAGAGTATGATTGGTGTTTCCCATGCAATGAACCTCACAACTAATCTATGTGCTTCAATGGTGCTTTGAACCAAGCCTTGATGGTGACAACTACTGGCGTAGAGGGTGAAGTGAGTCAAGAAACAAATCAGCAACAAGGGACATCTTAGCAAAACACAACTCCAAATGATACCACACTTGTGAATTGGAAAGATGAGGATTTTTGTGGCCGAATCAAACAATTTATCAGAGTGTAGCAGCTAACACAAGATCAAAGAAGAGGAATATTGGTGAAGGGTAGTCATTGGCTCCAAGTGATCTACAACCTTCCATCACTCCACAAGGTGTTGGTAAGCAAAATACAGTTCCAAACACGTAAGGACAGCCCAAACCACCTTCTAAGCCAACTCAAATGCCAGCTATTGCTGCCCATGCGCAAGAAAGGAATGTGCAGGTTAAAGGACAACAAAGGGATCTTTCATCCTCATTTAACATCATTGATCAAATGAAGAAGACAAATGTGAATATATCAATGTGGGAATCTTTATCCATCCCAGGCCAAAGAGATCTTCTACAAGCTGCCATGAAGAATTGGTCAAATTCAAACCAGCAAGTCCCTATGCAAGAGAATGTCCTCACAAATGCTACTACTGCTGAAGGGAATCATGGAGGAAAACAAGGTAAATTTTTGAAACCCCTACATTCTAAATTTCATTAATCATTGGGGATAAAGTAGTAGACAATTGCATGATTGATTCTGAGGCAAGTAGTTCTGTCATGCCCAAGCAAATAGCTGATCAGCTGGGTCTCTAACATGAAGTCATATCAAAGGGGGTAGTGCAATTGGATGGGACAGTAGTAGCAATGGTGGGAGTGATTAAAGGTTTGAATCTTACCTTGCATGCATGCCCGAACGTTACCATTTTGTAAGATGTGTTAGTGATAGATTTGCCACCACTCTTTGCCCTATGCTTATCAAGGGATTTCAAAGCTAGAATTGGAGACTACTTATCTACCGAATGGTCACACATGTTGTCGAACAAGATATGGTACTAGGGTCATAATCAGATCAGAACCAATTGCAAACTTTCACATTGAGCCTCATATTCCAAGCCAAATCAATGCTAAGCTGCATTCAACATTTGATCAAGAAGATTATCCAAGCATAGATGAAGCGTTGTCAAAATTTCACCCCCCGGGTAATTTTGATAACATGCATCGAATATTCAAGTCCTAGGAAAATTGATTGATTGGGGCCAAAAATCATGTTCTTTAGAGTCCCCTCAAATATTTTCTAAGTTCCACTGTCGAGAGGAAAAGAGCAAGCTCTGAGAAAATGCGAAAAAAGGTTGCAGAAGGCAAGTAGGTTGATCCAGGAAAAAATCATAAAAATGACTAAGTCCTAGTCCTAGGGGCAGTCGGGACATTTGGGACAAAAAGGCCCGAACCGGCCGGCTCGGCCGAAGTAAGCACAAACAGCCCGCAAAGCAACGGGGACATCTGGGACAAAAGTACGTGGCGGGCGCGAAATGCCGGTTCGACCGAGAAAAAATTGGCCAACTGCTGAGAGGGACACATCTGGGACAATCGGGCCAAAAAGGCGCGAACCGGCCGAACCGGGTGAAAAAGGGCCAGACAGTCCAAAATCAAATGGGACAATCGGGCCAAAAAGGTGCGAACCGGCCGAATCGGCGAAATGAGTCCAGAGGGTCCAAAATCAAATGGGACATCTGGGACAAATGGACGCGAAATGCCCGAACCGGCCGAAATGAGCACAAAGGGCCCAAAATCAAATGGGACATCCGGGACAAATGGAGGCGAAGTACGCGAAGGAGCCGAAGGAGCCGAGGACCAATCAGAAACTGCCACGTGTCCTCACAGGAGGAAAAGTCAAAAGGTCAAAGGGGCGAGACCGAACCAATGAAATGGCGCCACGTGTCCAAGTTTAAGGGGCCCACAAGCAATTTCAAAAAGAAAGCCCACGAAAGACGGAGGAGAGAGAATTGCTCGTCCAATCAGCACGTGCCACGTGTCGTCCAGATGGCGAAGAGCGGGAAAACATTTTAAAATTCGTTTTGATCATTAGTGCCTAAATCTTGGATCGCCATATCTTTTGATCCAGAGCTCGGATTTCCACGTTCTTTATATCAACGGAAAGCTGTTGAGATGCTCTACATGATTCTGGGATCAATCTCGAGTTTTGGTGCAGTCTAAAGAGAGAAAAATCAAGAAATGGCTCTGACGTGTGGTAATGGCCAGAAGCGACCTTTCAACAACCCGTTTTAATGCTAATGGGTCGCATTCTTCTTCTGCACGGCCAGAAGTGACATTTTAGCGGCCAAATTAATACAAATGGGTCGCATTCTCCTCCAAAATCACTCAAAGTGATAGGGTATGGGTTGGTAAGATCCTCCATGCTGATTTAATGCATCTGCAGTCAATGAGGAATGGGCTTGCACGTTTTCCCATGTTTTCTGTCCCCTGGGCTCGACCCATGCAATGTAAAAGCCAGATTTGGCTCATTTAAAAAAAAAAAAGAAGTTGTTCATTCTTTCGGCTCTGCCCTCCCTTCTTTTCTTCTCTAGGGTTGAAAATGGAGTTGGAACCTCCTCCCTTGCTCTGTAATGGCGTTTTTGCCTTTTACTAATGGAATGATGTTCTGTGCAAACTTCTGGAGCAACAAAACGTGTTCTGTGATGCATCTGTCCATCCTCTCTCATTTTTGCTTGTTCTCTCCTTGCCTCTCTTCATTTGCAGGTATCTATGCATGTCTAAATGTTCATTGCAGGTTTGGAGCTGTGTTCATGGAGTTTTGGGACATTTTTTGTGTGAAATCTATCCTTGGGCCTGTGATGCATCTATCCATCCTTCCCATTGCTCACCTCTCTTTGTCCCATGGTAGTTTTGATAGATGTCCAACATTCTCCTTCTCTGGTGTATCACCGTTTTAGTGTAGGCTTTTGCTGTTTTTTCCTTCTCTCTCTCTCTCTGTCTCCTTGGCATGGTTAGATTAGGATTAGATTAGCTTGCCTGCACTGGAATAGCTTGTGGCAGGTAGTTTAGGAGCAGGAACCAGCCTTCTCTGGAGATTCCTCTCTCGGTTTTACAAGTCCCACGCTTGGAGAGAGGTTTCCATGTTGTGTAATCACCTTTGGATGCACGAACATCAACCTAGAAGCCTGATGTGCGTCCAGGGGTGCTGTGATTTTGCACTAATAGTTTTGGCACGCCCGGTGGGACCTTAGAGGTCTTTCACTTCATCTTTTGCAGGTTGATGTGTTCCTGTGAAGATTTCAGCCTTTGGAGGCACTTGCAAACACATCTGGCGACTCCATCTGGTCAACAACCATCTCTGAAGTTGCAGACCTTCCTTTCCATTCATTTTCATTCATTTTCCATTCATCCTTCTTTCCATCTCTTTCATTCTTCCTCATTCTTTGAAGTTGTGCAATCATGACTTCATTTCCATCATGGATTTCATATCAACAACAACAGTATATTCCACCTCCAACAGGTTTTACAAATCCTCCAGATCAGCATGCATATTCATATGAGCAGAGTGCCAAAGTCAGTTTGGCTATGGAGCTTTCCAAGAGCAAGAGTATGCATATAATGAAGACAATCAGATGCAAGATGCTGGTCTATTGGAGAAAATCCAAAAGATGGAGGTAAACATAGTGCGATCGAGGCTCGAGCACTGAGATGAAAGCTTTTGGAATCGGTTATGGAGCACCTGTCCATGGGTGGGACCTTTTCCAAGGCATTACTGACCCTCGGGAGAAGCTTGACTTCATGATTGCAACGCTGCCTTTGCTTGCAAAGTGGATTGAAGAAATAGAGGTGTATGAGAGAAGTATTCAGCAACCTTGTCAATGGGTAAGCACACCATCTCATGCCTTTCCTTTTCCTCTTTCCCAATCTGTTTCATTTCAGCAGTGTCAAGTTTCAAACCCTCCATCTGCTGTCCCAAGTGTTGAATCCATTTCTCCACCCCCCAGTCTTCCACCTCATCTCGATTCTTCTTTCCTTTTCCCTTCCAAACAGTCATCCCCTCCACAAGAGCTAACAGAAATACCCCCTCCTCCAAAGAAACAAGAGGTTTCACTGCCTCCACCACCACAAAAAATTGTAAAATCAGTTGAGTTTCAGCCCATTCCTCTTGCATTCCCAATTTCATATGGGGAAGAAGGAATTGAAAAAATCAGTCATCAAGGACAGCAGGAAGAGGAGCCCAACAGAAAAGAAATGACAGATGACTTGAAGGTTTGGGCTACCAAATTTGGGATGACAAAGATCCCCTTGATGGTTAAGCCTACAGAAGAGGCTAAGGTTGAACAAATGGTGGTTAGGACTGATTTGGTTGCAGCAGAAGAAGAAGATCTTGCAGTCCCAACTTGTCCTCTAGAGCAGCAAATTGAAGAGTTTGACTTGACAAACTTCATGCTGGAGAAGGAGTTCAATCAAGAGCAAGATTGCCTTCAAACATTAGAGGAAGGAGAAGCTGCTCCAAATCCAAAAGAAGAGGAGCACATTCTAGCTGTGGAGGAGAAAAGTGCAGATCCAAGGGCTTTGAGCACAAAGCAGGCTACAGGAGAACCTTCAGTTCTTCTTTCTACTTCACCTCTCTCAAGTTCTAGTAATGAAGAGGAGTTTGATCTCTCAAACTCAATATTGGAGAGTGAAGCAAACCATGGTGGTCAGGTTGCACATCAAGAGGACACCACGGAGGAAGTTGAATACGAGCAGCAGCACAGCAATGAGGCAGTTTACCTGTCAGATTTGGAGGACTGTTTTGATGGAGAAGAGCCGGTTGAGTTTTCACCATTCTCTCTTTCATCATCCACATTCCAAACACCAGAGCCTGCTGTCATGGAGGACAGCATTCATTTGCAGCAGCCTGCATCTTATAGCAGCCCTTTGGAATCAAAATTGGAAGACTTTAATCTTCCATGTTCTTCATCGGAGGAAGAGAAAGGGCAGAAGGGTTCTACCATTGCTTCCACATCATCCATTCAGGTGGGTCTGCAAGAAAACTCCATTCTTGGAGTTGAAAATCAGAGCTATGGGCATATCAAACTGATCAGACCTTGCCCAATCAGGTATTTGGCTTCATTGGAGCCAAAGGAGAAGCCACAACCAGTCATGCTTGCTTACGAGCATGAGGATGAGCTACAAATTACCAAGGATCAGCTGCCATACCTCTCAATCCAAATGCGAGCAACTAAAAGAGGTATTGGATTTTGATTGATACCTTGATGATTTGGATAGAAGACCGACTTCTTGTTGATTTTCCATCCATCAAACAGCCATGATCGTGCCAAATCAATTGCATGGCTGCCAATTTTGAAGAAAGGAAGCTATTTCTCACAACCAGTTGCAGGGTTTGTTTAGCTTGCCTTTGCTTCCAGTTAGAGTAGAGTAGCTAGGTTTGCTTTCAGCAGAAGAAGTGCTTGTGCACACTCTGCATGTTCCATTTGGGGCATGTATGATTTTCAGTTTTGTACATAGTTTTTGGTGTTGCTGGTTTTGCTCTTGCACAGTTCATTTCAGTGGCATCTTGGTGAAGACACTCTAGGTTCAATGGGTTTCCAAGTGGCTCAGAGGGAGGTTTTCAAAGTTCAGATCAGTTGCAGGTTGCAACTCATGACTCCATGCCCAATGGATGCTTGAGCTCTGCGATCATTCATCTAGCGAGCGAGATGACCCATTTGAGTCGCGCTAAGCTGTTGTCAAAATTTCACCCCACAGGTAATTTTGATAACATGCATCAGAATATTCAAGTCCCAGGAAAATTGATTGATTCGGGGCCAAAAATCATGTTGCTAGAGTCCCCTCAAATATTTTCTAAGTTCCCTGTGCGAGAGGAAAAGAGCAAGCTACGAGAAAATGTGAAAAAGGTTGCGAGAAGGCAAGTAGGTTGATCAGGAAAAAATCATAAAAATGACTAAGTCCTAGTCCTAGGGCGATCGGGACATTTGGGACAAAAAGGCCCGAACCGGCCGGCTCGGCCGAAGTAAGCACAAACAGCCCGCAAAGCAACGGGGACATCTGGGACAAAAGTACGTGGCGGGCGCGAAATGCGGTTCGACCAGAGAAAAAAATTGGCCAAGCTGCTTGAGAGGACATGGGACATGGGACAATCGGGCCAAAAAGGCGCGAACCGGCCGAACCGGGCAAAAAAGGGCCAGACAGTCCAAAATCAAATGGGACAATCGGGCCAAAAAGGCGCGAACCGGCCGAATCGGCCGAAATGAGTCCAGAGGGTCCAAAATCAAATGGGACATCTGGGACAAATGGACGCGAAATGCCCGAACCGGCCGAAATGAGCACAAAGGGCCCAAAATCAAATGGGACATCCGGGACAAATGGAGGCGAAGTACGCGAAGGAGCCGAAGGAGCCGAGGACCAATCAGAAACTGCCACGTGTCCTCACAGGAGAAAAAGTCAAAAGGTCGAAAGGCGGGCGAGACCGAACCAATGAAATGGCGCCACGTGTCCAAGTTTAAGGGGCCCACAAGCAATTTCAAAAAGAAAGCCCGCGAAAGATGGAGGAGAGAGAATTGCTCGTCCAATCAGCACGTGCCATGTGTCGTCCAGATGGCGAAGAGCGGGAAAACATTTTAAAATTTGTTTTGATGCATTAGTGCCCTAAATCTTGGATCGCCATATCTTTTGATCGAGCTCGATTTCCACGTTCTTTATATCAACGGAAAGATGTTGAGATGCTCTACATGATTCAGGATCAATCTCGAGTTTTGGTGTAGTCTAAAGAGAGAAAATCAAGAAACGGCTCTGACGTGTGGTAATGGCCAGAAGCGACCTTTCAACAACCCGTTTTAATGCTAATGGGTCGCATTCTTCTTCTACACGGCCAGAAGTGACATTTTAGTGGCCAAATTAATACAAATGGGTCGCATTCTCCTCCAAAATCACTCAAAGTGACAGGGTATGGGTTGGTAAGATCCTCCATGCTGATTTAATGCATCTGTAGTCAATGAGGAATGGGCTTGCACGTTTTCCCACGTTTTCTGTCCCCTGGGCTCGACCCATGCAATGTAAAAGCCAGATTTGGCTCATTTTTAAAAAAAAAAAAAAGAAGTTGTTCATTCTTTCGGCTCTGCCCTCCCTTCTTTTCTTCTCTAGGGTTGAAAATGGAGTTGGAACCTCCTCCCTTGCTCTGTAATGGCATTTTTGCCTTTTACTAATGGAATGATGTTCTGTGCAAACTTCTGGAGCAACAAAACGTGTTCTGTGATGCATCTGTCCATCCTCTCTCGTTTTTGCTTGTTCTCTCCTTGCCTCTCTTCATTTGCAGGTATCTATGCATGTCTAAATGTTCATTGCAGGTTTGGAGTGTGTTCATGGAGTTTTGGGACATTTTCTGTGTGAAATCTATCCTTGGGCCTGTGATGCATCTGTCCATCCTTCCCATTGCTCACCTCTCTTTGTCCCATGGCAGTTTTGATAGATGTCCAACATTCTCCTTCTCTGGTGTATCACCGTTTTAGTGTAGGCTTTTGCTTTTTTTCCTTTCTCTCTCTCTCTCTGTCTCCTTGGCATGGTTAGATTAGGATTAGATTAGCTTGCTGCACTGGAATAGCTTGTGGCGGAGTAGTTTAGGAGCGAGGGAACCAGCCTTCTCTGGAGATTCCTCTCTCGGTTTTACAAGTCCCACGCTTGGAGAGAGGTTTCCATGTTGTGCAATCACTGCTGGATGCACCGAACATCAACCTAGAAGCTGATGTGCGTCCAGTGGGTGTCTTTGTGATTTTGCACTATCAGAGTGACACCAAATTTGGAAGCATCCCAAATTTGACTCTTGATGAATGGGAAAGAAAGGTACATGCTTTTGATCCCTACCAAGAAGTAGAAGAATCGAGATAGGATTCTATTGCATACATGAAGAAAACTAGTCTATTCCTAATATCACCAAACCGGACCATAAGGATGATAATGAGGTATGGCGGTTATTTTTCGATGGATCAAGGAGTAGGTAAGGTGTGGGAGGAGGAGTTATGCTTGTTTCACCTCAAGGCATCAAATATTATTCAGCTTTCTGTTTCTAGTTTTCCTATTCAAACAACACGGCTGAATACGAAGCATTGATTCATGGACTTCATTGGGCAGGAAAAACAGCATAAAGAACATGCGGATTGTTTGGAGATAGCGAGCTAATCGTCAACCAAGTCAGGGGACAACATGCTACAAAGAATGACCTATTGAGGAACTACAAGACCAGGGTATGGGACCTCATTGAGGATTTTGAAGCTTTCAACATCGTGTCCATACCCAGGAAGAAAAATGAAGCCGTAGATAGGCTCTCGCAAATGAGTTGGAGCAACGTTTGATGTTGTTGACAACATCATAAGGAAAAAAACAACCACATATGTATGTGATTGTGAGGCCAGCAGATTTTAGATAATAACACAAGCTGGTAGGTGTTTGAAACGATCAACAGATCGTAAATTTTTTACAAGAAGAGGCTAAATTCTCGGCTAGGAATCGGGATGAGACTAGAGCATGATGGGGATCAAGTAGTGAAGATGTGGAAAAACAAGCTTCCTAAGGGTTTAGTAATGTTAGAGTCTATATTCAACCCGAAAAACCAATTCCCTAAGGAAAAGGCTAACATACAGGTCAAGAGAGAAGATTCAGAGCCAATTCTGGTTGGGGAAGGAAAAACGCTTCAAATTGGTAAAGTGGCCATTGAGCAGGAGAAATTAGATTTCATATAGCTCTGCCAAGAATTTCTAGATGTCTTCGCTTGGAGCTATGAAGACTTAAGAGGATTCAATTCCAAGTTGGCACAACATACCATAGAATTGGATCTAGATTCTAAGCCCATCAGCGAGGCGAGACCGATCAACCCTCACATTGAGCCTCTAATGAAGAAAGAGATAAACAAGCTAATAAAGGAAAGCATTATATTCGATCAAGCACTCAAGCTCGGTTGCAAACTTGGTTCTGGTCAAAAATAAGAGTGGAGAAATCAGGTTGTGTGTGGACTTCTAAGACCTAAAAAGGGCATCTCTCAAAGAACATTACCCACTTCTTTCAATGGAACAAATGTTACAAGTGTTATCCGGTTCGGAGAGATTCTCTCTCCTAGATGGCTACTCAGGGTATAATCAGATAATGGTGAAAGAAGATGACCAGTTTAAGATGAATTTCACCACCAAATGGAGCACCTATGCCTACAAGAAGATGCCATATGGCCTATCAAATGCTGGAGCCACTTTCCAAAGGGCAATGGATATGGCATTCAAGAGGTTGATCAATAAAATAGTTCTGATATATCTTGATGACATCACTGTATTCTCCAAAAATGTAGCGGATCACCTCTTTCATTTGAGGCAGGTATTTCAGAGGTGTAGAAGATTTGGGGTATCGTTGAATCCCAAAAAATGCATATTCTTGGCTCATGAGGGAAAACTTCTAGGCCATATTGTTTCAAAGGAGGGGTTGACGATTGACCTAGAAAGAGTTAAAGCAATTCGAGCGTTGCCATTACCAAGTCACAAGAAGGCTCTTTAAAGCTTCTTGGGAAGGATCAATTTTGTCCGCAGATTTGTTCCAAACTTTGCAGCTCTCGTAAATCCAATAACGCTGATGTTGAAGAAGAGCATGGTATTTAAGTGGACATCTAAAGGTAAGGAAAGTTTTGAGGCAATAAAAGAAGCTATATCTTAATCTCCGACTCTCGTCAATCGAGACTTCTCCACGGACTTCATGCTATATGCCTTCAGTGGTGGAGACACCATTTTGCAATCGTGGTACAAAACAAAGAAGGATTAGAAAAACTAGTTGCTTTCTTCATTCAAGGCTTGGAGGAATACGAAAATAGGTACTCTTTCATTGAAAATCATGTCCTTGTAGTGATCAAGTGTTTAAAGAAATTCAAGCACCTAGTCTCAAATAACAAGATTCAATTATTGGTCTCTCATGCGGGAGTCAAGGACTTCCTTCTAAAAAAGGATTTGAATGAGAAACGGTCAGGATGGATAACCCGTGTCATGTAATATGACATCAAGATCAAGGTCACAAAACTAGTACGTGGAAAAGGACTATGTGAACAGCTAGCTTTGAGTCGGCAAGTCAAAGTAGGTGATGAAAAAGAAACTGTCTTGGTACTACAGGATGGTCAAGAATAGGAAAATGATGATGTTCCCGCTCCTTGTTGGACTTAGAATATGATGCACTTCCTATAGGAAGGCTTATGCCCTCTAGAAATGAGCAAAGAAAAAGGAGATACTTCAGATTACAAGCCATTCCATATGTGCTTATTGATGGTGTTTTGTTTAAAAAGACACCAATGGAGTTCTATTGAGGTGCATTAGGACGGAGTCAAATTGAGAGGGTGTTACGAGATTTTCACGATGGAGATTTGAGAGGACATTTTGCCCCACAAGTAATTGACTCTCAAGATAATGAAGGCAGGGTATTATTGGCCGAGCACAGTGTTCAATGACTATTATACATGGATAAGAAAGTGCAAGAAATGTGCGCTCTTCATGGGAAAAGAAAGACTAGCAGCGCTTCCATTACACCCAATTTTGGTTGACCAACCATTTATGCAATGGGGATTGGACTTCATCGGGGTCATCAACCCAAACTCAAGCCAAGGCCACAAGTGGATTCTCATGGCAACGGACTATTTCACCAAGTGGACCGAAGCAGTAGCGCTCAAAGAGGCAAATGAGTCTAACATACTAGACTTTTATGAAGGAGAAGTGACTGTGTTTGGTGTGCCACCACTATTATATCGAGAAAATGCATTGGCATTCATAGGTTCCAAGATTATAGAATGGGCTGTCAAGAATGGAATCTATTTGAGCACCTCTTCAAATTATTACCCGTAGGGTAATGGACAGGCAGAGTCCACGAACAATAATTTGCTAAGGATCATCAGAAGGACTCTGGATGAAAACCAAATAACATGGCATACCAAGCTAAAATCAGCATTATGGGCTGACAGGATAACACCAAAGAGGTCTACAGGTAGTTCTCCTTACAAGTTGGTCTATGGGAAAGAGGCAATATTTCCTATATCGTTAGAATTCCTAGCATTAGAGCTCATGAAGCAGTTGGAGTTATCTGAGTTCGAACCAATGGAGGCTAGATATGCATAGTTGATGGAATTGGAAGAAATTAGAGAGCATGCAGTTCAAATGATTGAGAAGGATCAGGCCTTAATAAAAATATGGTTTTATAAGAAAGCAAGAGCAAGGACCTTCCACGAAGGGGATCTAGTTCGAAATGGGATGCATATTGAGCAAAACCGGAAGGCATTCCAAGTTTGATGCCATTTGGAGTGGCCCCTACATGTTCATAGGATGTAAAAGTAGTAATGCCTTCCAATTGTCTACATTGGATGGAGAAGAACTCCCGATTCGGGTTAACGAGATCTATCTTAAACATTGTTACTAAAAGGAAAAGGTTTACCCTTGTAAATATTAGCCTAGATATCAATTCTTCTAAGTGCGTATGCACATTGTCTTGCTGTAGTTAGGTTTCAATTTCCCTAAGTGCTTTGGCATAGCTTTTTTTGCTCACAGGTTTAATTTCTATAGTTCAGCATGCTCTCGGAGAAGGAGCTGCGATATCATGGCTCGGGATCAAAGATCAAGTTGGTTTTAGGTTATTGCTTATGACTCCATGCCCAATGGATTGTTAAAAGGCCACTGATCTTCTACCTAGCAGGCAGGCGACCCCATTGAGTCACCAAATTGTTGTATATATCTCCCCCCAGGTAAATATAGTCAACAACACAAAGTGTCGACATGTGAAAATTCGTGCCCAAGGTGCAGGCTAGGGGCGCACAACACAAAGTGTCGACATGTGAAAATTTTTGCCCAAGGCACAGGCTTGGGCGCACAACACAAAGTGTCGACACCACATTTTTAGTGCCTATGGCACACTTAAAAGTAGGTTAACATGAGGATGGATGCGCGAGGTGCATCTTCAGGAGGTGCAACATTTTGAGCGTTGACACCCCGACAGAAAGCAAACCCTGACGTAAATATTCAAATGGCCATAACTTTTCACAGGGAGCTCGGATTCACGCAAGGTTGGACTTTTCGGAAATCTTACGAGGTCCTTTGTCCAAAAATTCAAGTTCTTCAAAAATATAAAATACAATTTTCTATTATTTTGGTTTGCTAGGGTTCTCACCTACCGCCATAATGAGATGAATTAAATGCAACCTAGAGGTGGTTATGATAGATTTGGAATTCCTCTCTCTTTTCTCTCTCATTCTTCTATAAATTGTAAGGAGTGGCTTCTTTCTAAAGGTTGGAAATTCTTGTTTTGCCCCTCCTTCTTCTTTTTTGGAAGGTGAATTTGTGGAGTTCAACCCTCCCATCTAAAAGCGTAATGCAACTTTGCCTCTTCGCATTTTGTAGTGTATTGTATCAATCTTTGGAGCAGATAATGCATGTCTATAGATGATTCTCAACCCTCTTTGTTTTTATGTTCATCCTCTTGATCTTTCACTCTATGCATGATCTTGTATTGCATTTTAATGGTTTCTGTTTATTGGCGAGACAGTGTTCTTCATTCCTTGGTGCATCACCTTTGTTAGTTTAGGTTTTTAGTAAACCCTCTGCATTTTTACATGTGCATATGAACAGAGGAATAGGAACCGGCCTTCATCCGGAGAGATTTTCTGATTTCATAAGGTCCCACACTTGGGAAAAGCTCCATGTTATGCAATCACACTGAGAGTCTCAACCCATTGAGTTGTAGACATTCAGGGGTGCTATGATTTGACACCAACAATTATAAAAGGGGAACTAAGTGAAATGTGATGTAAATGGTGAGTTAGGCATGGTTGATGAATTTTTGTAGGGTAGAGAATGGCGAGCTAACCTCCAAGGGCCCCATGCCCTCGAGTGCTGCCTACATAGTCACGACAAAAGGGGACCTCGAGCCGATGTAGTTCTCCCATGAGCTAGGAAGAATATGAGAATGAGTTGGTAGGTTTTGGGCATGTTGTGGGTTTAGGTGTAATAAGTGTGGGTAGATTATAGGTAAAAGGATGCGGTGAAGGTGATTATGGTGAGCAGGGAGGACTACCCAAAGGTAAGCATCACGGACCAAGTCTTGTATAAGTTAATCAAAACGTAAACAAAGATGGTTAAAAGATAAGAGGGGGAAATAAAGCCACCTGATTGGGTAGGATCATACCGAGTAGATCATACCTTGGAGGGGGTGATGAACATAAGACCTGAAAGGCATTACATGATTAATTGTTCTACGATGAAGGTAGTCACAAGATCACCAAATGTCTAAATTCCAAGATGTCCCTTGAGGCAATTGAGACAATGAGAGTGGAAGTTGTAAGGAGGGTGAAAGGTAGTTAATTTTATATGTTTTGAGTGACAGGGCTTTTGGGCAAGAGGTCCTAGGTCACAATGGGAAAGTCCATGACTAAAAAGTTTTTTTTATAGAATGATTAATGCGGGAAGTCTATATGGGATAAATAATATGGTACTCCTTGAGGTCTTCGTGAAGCTGATCAATGCGGGAAGCTTCGGTTTTTCTCCTCTTTTTTTTGAAAGCTTCACATAGTTGTCCTTCGAGGGAGCAGTCTATTTATAGCAGCAATTTTGTCAAGAGGAAGATGTTCTTTTAAGGGAGTCATCTTTTACTACAAGTTTGACTCAAGGAGTTTGGTCCCATGTGAGGTCTTTGAAGTCATGGACAAGACCAAGGTCGAGGATAGGACTCTTGTTCAAAAGACAAGGTGGAATGACCATGGGATCTGATTTAAAGGTATATGAAAAGTATCCATGAGAATAATCCTATGTGTAGTGCCATGGTACACATATTCAAGAGAAGATAACAAGTGACAAGTACTCACATGATTCTTATTTAATCATTAGGGAGGTGTATGGAGTGGATAGTGCTTAAGGGATGAGCACAGTAAAGAGACAAAGTGTGAGATAGGACAATGAGTAAACAATAGAATGGTTGAATATGCAATGCGTTAAGGGGCTCAGGTTTAGTTTTATCATCAAGTGAGGATAAACGATAGGCACTTGATTCATAGGTATGAGTTACGATGTATGATCCAAGAAAATTAGGAGTGAATTTTCCCCATTTAATTTTTTCTTCTTTGGTTACATGTTGATTTTCTTTCAATACAAGGTCACCAACTTGGAAGGTTTGTTCATGAACATGTTTGTCATAAGCACGTTTGATACGTTGTTGGTAAACTTGAAGGTGATCCAGAGTGTTAAGATGACGTTCGTCTAATAACTCTAGTTGTGCTAAGTGGTCCTGACGAAATTCATCATCAGTAAGCATGTCATGGAGAGAAATGTGGAGTGAGGGGATCTGGACTTCGAGAGGTAGAACAACCTCTATACCATAGACCAGCAAAAAGGGTGTGGCCATAGTGGAAGTGTGAATACTAGTGTGGTATGCCCATAGGGCAAAAGGAATGTGCATATGCCAATCCTTCCCAGTATCGTCAACCACTTTCACTAGAATTTTGTTGATGGTTTTATTCTTTGGATTCGGCAGCTATTGGTTTGTGGGTAATAAGGTGATGAGAAACTAAGCTAAATGTCAAAGGCATTGAAAAGTTTTGTTTTTGAATTATTTTCCATTGTCGAGTGATGAGGCGATGAGGAGCACCAAAGAGAAAAATGATGTGATGGTTAATGAACTCACATATCTTCTCGGCTTTTGTGGAGATGAGTGGTATGGCTTCCACCCCTTTTGTGTAGTATTCAGTAGTAGTTATGATCCATTGATGGCATTGGGAGGAATGAGGATTGATTTCTCTGACAAGATCCAAACCCCATTGAGAGAAGGGCCAGAGGTCATGAGTGACCTATAAGGCATGACTGACGTATGATGAAGGTTGGAATTTTGTTGACATTTCACACAACGTTTGACATAGTCGCAACAATCATGGTTAAGGGTCGGCCAGTAATAGCCTAGGCAAAGAATATGCTTAGCAATAGTAAGGCCACTAAAGTGACCTCCACATATGCCATCATGAACCTCCTTAATGGTATAAGGAATTTCATAACTTGTGAGGAATCGTAAGAGAATACCATCAAAGTTGCACTTATAGAGGATTCCCTTTAGAATGACGAAATGAGAGACCTTTTAAGGAAGGAATGTTGTCCATTATCGGTGAGATCGGGAGGTAAGTTGAGAGAGAAAGTTAGTCAGAGTACTATTTATACCAAAGGTCACTCGGGTCAGGGGTTTCGGTTCTGATTGAGTAAACATCATGAGGTAAATAAGAAGGTGAATGGAGGCATTGTACGGTGACAAAGATTTTGAATCGGTAGGGAAGCGAGGTTTTGGGAAGCTAAGCAGGCCATGGTATTCGTAAATTTGTTGGTTGAACGTGGGATGGTTTGAAGGGTGTAACGATCAAAGGTGGTCAAAAGTATGTCTACATGATGTTTATACTTTTGAAGTATCTCATTACGACATTGGTACATACCATTGACTTGGTTGATGACCAATTGTGAATCACCAAAGATGTGGATTGATTTGATATCTAGGGCATATGTGGCTTGGAGACCTAGTACGAGCACTTCGTACTCGGAAATATTGTTGGTGCATTCAAAGTCTAGTTTTAAAGAAAAAGGCATGGGTTCTCCATCCAGAGGAATGAGGATAATACCAGCCTTACCCCATGCTGACACTTGGAACCATTGAAGAATAGTTTCATTTGGTAAGGGGGTTCGTCTAGGAAAGAGTAGTAATTGACTCATCGGGAAATTCAAAATTAGAGGGTTGATCCCCAGAAATAGGTGCGTCAGTTAGTTGGTCAGTGATAGCTTGGCCCTTTATGGACTTTTGATGAATGAATTCAAGGTCAAGATCAGCTAAAAGCATAAGCCATCGCATGGCACGCTGATTTTGATAAGGTTTGGCGTACATGAAGTGTAAGGGATCGGTGTTGGTCATGACATAGGTTTTGTGGTTGAGTAGGTAATGGCAGAGTTTGGTGGCAATGAAAACTAAGGATAAGGAAATATTTTCAAGATGGTTGTATTGGGTTTCATAGTCCAAAAGAGTACAACTTATGTAATAAATTGACTACTCTCGTGTTGTTCATCACGATGAGCGAGCATGGCTCCCACGGAATGGTCGGTAGCTGATATATATAGGTAAAAAGGTTGATCGCCTTTCGATGGAATGAGTGCAAGTGGCTATAGAAGGTATTGTTTTAGGGCCTCAAAATCATTGTGATAGTCATCATCCCATTTAAATGACACATCCTTCCTAAGTAGATGATGAAATGGTTGACACCGATCGAGATAATTGTGAAATGAAATGGACTGAAATTTATCTTGCAGGCTACAGAGTTGGTGAAGGTTAGTAGGTGGAGGCATTTCCAGAATGGCCTTGACTTTAGCAGAGTCAACTTCTATACCACGGAGGGAAACAATAAATCCCAGGAGCTTTCTTGAGAGAACCACAAAGACACACTTTTTAGGCTGAAGGAAAACATAATATTTAATGAGGTGGTCAAGGATGGTTTCAAGGACGGCGAGGTGCTCAGAGTAGCATTTAGATTTGGCCAAGAGATCATCCACGTAATCTTCTAATATGTGATGCATGATATCATGGAAGATGTAAGTCATAGCATGTTGATATGTTTTTAAGACCAAAAGGAATGACTCGATAGCAAAAGGTTCACCAAGGGGTGATGAATGTGGTCTTGCGTTGATCTTCTAGGGAAAGCAAAATTTGGTTATAACCCAAGAAGCCATCCATAAGTGAGAGCATCTCATGACCAGCGGTGAGGTCAACCAGTTGATCAATACCGAGTAAGGGAAAGTTGTCTTTTGGGAAGGCTAGGTTGAGGTCACAGAAATTCTATGCAAATGTGGAGCCCCCTGTTGCTTTAATAACAAGAAATGTTAGAAATCCAATGAGGATAATCAATGGGTAAGATGAAGGAAATGGAAAGAAGGTGTTGAAGTTATTCTTTGACGAGAAGAGCAATGCGAGGGTGCATTTTCCTCAGCTTTTGTTTGATAGGTTTGGCATCGGGAATGGTTACGATATTGTGGACCACTATGGTGGGGTTAATACCAGGCATGTCTGCGTAAGACCAAGAAAAATCATGGTTATGATCTCAGAGAAAATAAGTGATGGCTTCCTGTTTAGCAGCATCTAAAGATTGTCCGATCTTTAGGATGTGTGGGTCATCCTGAGTATGAATGTTGATCTCAATAGTCGATTCATTCAACATGGTTTGCATCTCAAAGGGTAACGACCGATGAATATATGAGTCTTCTACACCAAGGTAGGTGAGTATGGATTCATCATCCTGACATTGAACGACGTTAATTGTAGGTGTGTCATCATCGATCATTTTAGGATACAGGAATAGAAGAGTGGAAGGAGTGTCACCTTCGCGTTAATAAGTCAAAGGCCCCAAGGAAATGGTGTTTATGAAAAAAAAATAGGGGGATGGATTCAAGATCCATCAAACCATCGATGAGGGTGGTGATGAAGGTGGAGCAGGTGAAGATGGTGATGAAGATGAAGGTGGAGAAGAGCTAGGGTCTTTAATGAGTTCAATGCGGGCTTGTTGGGTAGGAGGCTCAAGGAAGCTGCTAACAAAGTATGGTCATTATGTTTGCGGGTGGTACATGGAATAATAGTATGGTGGCCTTGCTCATAAAATCCAAAACCAAAACCCTTCCATGCACAGCGGTGCAGGAAGGTGTGGGTGAAATGGCGATTGGTAAGTGATTGGAAGTCAATGGAAAATGGGCGAGTTTGTGATGGTGGTTCAGGGGTGTAACTAGTAGTATCAAGACCCCCATATGTGAGACTAGTATGAAGATGAGGAGGACCATAAAGGATGCATTCTCCTATACGGTGATCATAGTAAGGGTATTGGTCAAGGATTCCATACTCGTGCGGAGTAAGGAATGTGTTGACAATATATATGTGGTACTCTCCCAGAGTGAGGCATTGAAAAACACCTTTCAAGGGGTCAATGGTAGGTATGTAGGTAGCTAGAATGGATGATGTGTCAGAGGTCGATGCAGAGGTGGAGTTAACAGATTGGCAAGCTAATGGGTCATTGTGCAAGTTATAGCAATGGTAGGAATGGAGGAGGTATGTGCGGTGAAAGTAGCGGTTGTCTTGGTAGGTGGAGGTGTGGGTGAAGCGGTATTAGTTGCGGAGGTAGACGGCTTGACATGTATGACACATCATTGGGTTGGTAAAGCATGTTGCATGTTTTAAAAGGTGATGGATCGAGTTGGAATGGTATAAGTGTGTACTTCGAGTTCAAACTTTACACAACGATATAAAGTGGAAGGAACGTAACCCATGACACAGATCCAGGGTCTACCAAGTAAAACATTATATTGGAATTCCCCCTCTGAAAACATAAAACAATTCTGGAATAGTGCGGGGGCCCACACAAATGTGAAGGATGATAGTGCCTAGTGTGGAGGTGACAAATGAGCGTTGTTGAATGAACACAACATGACCAAATGTTTATGCACGCAATTTTTAGATATGCACATTTGAGAAAATGCATGGGATGAAATGATGTTAATGCTAATGCCTCCATCAATCATCACATGGCGTACCCATATGTCATCAATGTGGATAGAGATGAAGAGTGCCTTTGGGTTTGGGTCATCATTTTTATGTGGCGCAATCTCCTCCTCTACGAGAAGGTAGGGAGGCCACTTGGTGAACAAGGTGAGGTGAGGATGAAGGTGTTAATTTGGTGAGAGAGGCTACATGATGGGGTATGATAATGGATTCTATTGGTGTAGGGTCATTGGGTAAAACCTCAATAGATTGAAGAACCTCCATGAGAGCTTGACGATGGGATTCCGAGGTTTGGATGAGGTCATATAATGACATTTTGAGGGGATATTGGTGTAATTGTTTGAGCATGGTGCGATGTGTGGCGGCATCATAAATGGGGTATGTGAGACCACAAATAGTTATTTTATGTATGGGTGTAGATGTATGTTGGGTATAGGATTGGTTAGTGGGTCGGGTTGCCTTTTCTTTGCCCTTTTGTGCACCAGTAATGATGTGTATCATGTTGATTTGAGGGAAGTTGGAAAATGGAGAAGGTGTAGGATGAGTGGTATAACGAGACGAAGGGAAAAAACCTATTGGAGGAGAAAAACTATGGGAGGTCAGCTGGGTGCACCGACATTTGGGTGGTGGCATGGCAAGTTCTCGAATGTGAACCATGTTAATTTCAAATCTTGAGGGTGGCTCTAGGAGTGGTGAGCATGGACGTTGTGGTTGTTGAGTGGGTAGTGTGTGAATGAGTATTGGTGAAGTAGGATCCTCTTCAAGAAGGTCATCGTCATCAAAGTTGGTTTCTGGTGGACACAATTGAATAAGGATGGTTTTCAAGGCCTTGCAGTTCTCCATGTCATAGGTGACACATGATGGTATGCGAAAAGTTTAGTATCATGAAACCGTTTTGGCTTGGGTTTGAGGGGTTCGTAAGGTCGGAGTGGCGGTAATGTGATAACAGAGGTCTCGAGGAGGTTGGTTAAAATTTTGGCATAGGATCCTGCTAGTGGATCACAATGGGAAGTGAACGTGGGTTTGGGTGCAGGTGTGGTTGATTATCGAGGAACTATTTTTGGAAGAGGAGGAACAGGTCGAGCTATGGGTTTAGGTGTCAAGGGGTGTGGTTTTAGGTATAATCCATGTTTATTTGGGTAGGGGTACAATAGATGAACAGGTAAGAGGGTGTGTGGTTACTTTGACTACCTTATTGTGGGGTAGTGGGGTTTTGTTTTTGGGTTGCACCTTCTTGGGTAAAGGTGATGTGAGTGTATGAGGTCTAGAAGGAAAAGAAGATGGAGGTAGAAGGTGAGTTGCCCATAGGGATAATAGGGAGTCTTTGTGAAGGTAGATGACACGGGTTATACTTGGGGTGTGAGGGATAATGAATGAAGTGTCGTGGGTAGTGAAGCAATAGGCGAGGGTATTGGAGGTATTGGTGGTAAAGAGCTGCGGCAGTGCGATTACAAAAAGTGCAGTGTAAGTCATGTTGTGTGCACAGGTAGGTTAGAGGTTTGTGAGGAAGGAATGGGTTGTTGTGTTATTAGTTTATGGATATGTGAAGGTTGCTTGACCATGTTGTCAGTGGAGGTCTTAAGAAAGATAGGACAAGTGTGGGTGTGATTGGTGCTTTGGGTATGAGGTTAATGAGTTTGTTTCTTTGGTTTGGCTATCGGAGTAGGTGTGGTATTGACATTGGAGGATGTAGCTAAATCCAATTTAATGTGTGGATGAGTAAGGTTGGTGATCGGGGTGACCCCTAAAGTGGTAATAGGTTTAGTTGAGTAAAATGTTATAAGTGTGGGTTTGGGTTTAGATGTAGGTTGGGTTAGGGGTAAGGGTATGGTTTGAGTGCTAATAGGTATCGTTGAAGGGTTGCGATAGAAGTGGTTGTATTTGGTTTGATTGGTGAAATGTGCTTGGGTAGATAGTGGAGGTATCGGCGAGGATCTTTGCATTTGCATTGAGATGGGGAGTAAGAGGCACCCACATAGTAAAGCCCTATCCACATAATCTAAGTGATCGAAAAACGTGAGAATGGAACATACGTGGGTGGAGTTGGTGAGGAAATAATGGAAATTCCCTGTAAAATGTGTCTTAGATACAAGGAATTTTCTAGCTTCGACTTATGTGGGTAAGAGAGCCGAAAGTAGGTCTGTTGGATTCTAGGTAGCTAATGGAGAATGCTTGGCAAGAGGCAGAGGTATCTCAATTAGGTTGATGATAGGTGGAGGAGATGATGGGAGCTCCTCTATAAGTGGAGGAACGATAGGTGTTCCTCTGTGGGTGGAGGAGGTAATGGGTGCTCCTTTGTGGGTGGAGGAGATAATGGGTGCTCCTCTATGGGTGGAGGAGGTACTGTGGGTAAAGGTTCTCTAAGTGGAGAAGCCAGGGGTGAGATGGTCTCGATGTTAGTGGAAGACCCCTCCGTAGGTGATGAAGGAGATGAAAGATGTTCCTCTGTGGGTGAAGGAACATGGGAGGTTGGTTACGATGCGGAAGGAGGATTTCGGGATAGGATTTCCTCTATGGAAGGAATATGGGGTAATTTGGAGGTGACAAGTGCCTCGTTAAAGATAGCGTTAACCTCGCGGGTATGGGTATCGTGAGTTGATGTATCACCGGTTTGATTGGATGAAGGGGCATGGTTGGGAAACTTTTTTGAATATTTGTAGATTTTGGTTAGGGGTGGCATTCGGATTATCCACGGTTAACTCACATTTCTTGATTATTTCTTATACAATATTTTTAAAGTGATGCGATTCAAATCACTATGACCCTTTACTCAATGATAGTTACAGAAATCATGTTCTTTATACCATGTGGGCATGGGGTGAGCAGGGTAAAAACCAGTGTGTGGTTTTATAGGTGGAAGGGTGATGGCTCGACTTTGATAAGATTTTCTAATATAGAAGAGTAAGGTTCCCCAATTGGGGTATATTTTCATTGTTCTCGTCTGAATTGAAAAGTCTGGATAGGTGAGAGATTAGATGAGGGTGTAGCCTGATTTGATGGATGATTTGGGCGGCCTTGAGTACCACTACATTAGTGGTGCCCTTAGCTTTTGAATAATTGGTTTGTGGTTTGGAAGAAGAAGAGGTATCATTCAACTTGAATTCCAAATTCTTATTGCGTAATTGGATTTTCTTCTCTTCGATGGCTCGAATTTCTAACTTTTGTGCCATAGTGAATGCCTCATCGAATGTTCGAAAGGTTTGGACCTGCAAGGTCGGGGAGATATGTCTAGCGCAAGCTCATGTGAAGAGCTCAATGAGTTCAGTTTGTGGCAGTTAGAAGGTAAGTTGATTCATCAGGCTACGCCAATGAGCGTAAAAAAATCTGAAATAGATTCATCCTCATTCGACGTGTGGAATATAGATCGGTCATGGTAAACTTCTTGACGATATTGATAGAGAAATGGTCCAAGAAGGCTTGGGCTACCTGATTGAATGACAATATAGAGTGTTTAGGTAATGCACTATACCAATCTAATGCAGGTCCAGTGAGGGACATGGGAAAGGTTCTCAAAAGCAAGGCATCATCATGAGTGATCAAATAACACCCATGTTTGAACGACCACAAATGTTGTTGTGGGTCTTCTTTGCTATTGAAATGATTGAATTTAGGCATTTACCAATGCACAATGTATGAATGGATAGGAATGGATGGGTGAATAAGCTTGTTTCAAATATCGTCGCTGGCAGTGAGAGTGTTGCGGGAGCCAAAAAGCCGATGCCTCCAATGTCCTGCATCTTTTCCAACATCAGTTTAATTAGTTCATTGGTGGGTTATTATGATTGGATGCGTCTTGTAGCATGAGGAGGTTGGTTTTTGGCATATAACATGGGATGGCACTCTAGTGTATGGGGTTTCCATGTATGGTGGTGGAGAATAAGGCGGTGAAATAGAAGTACGTACCAGGAATGTATAATGGATGAAACCGAGAGGTTGTTGGTAGTATGTATATGGGGGTGGAAGGGTCGTGGTAACCCTAGTGGAAATAGGGGTTAATGATTGTGGAATGGAAAGAACCACGTTTTGAAATGGGGTAGGGGTCACCAACACTGGAGGTGGTAATGTAGCTATAGGTATGTGTGATACATTAGGGGAAAATGAGGTTGTGTTTGGGGTAGTCGTCGAGGGTATAGTGGATGTAATGGGGGCCACGGAGGTAATGACATATAGTAGGCATAATCGGTATAAGACCTAACTTTGTGAAAAGACCGGGGGTAAGGTGGGTGTGGGTAGCACAAAGCCAGATGGGGCCAATGCGGAAGTGGGTAAGAGGGTTGGATGGATAGATATGGGCATGCCGTGTATCAACTGAACCAAGGTGTCTTGAGTGGATGAGTGGGAAAGGTAAAACTGCAAGGCGGTAGGGTTCTAGTCAAGGATTCATGTGAACTCCTTATCTCTAGTAAGCAATAATAATAGGCTAGAGATGGGATCCATGGCTGGTGATAAAATGGAAGGTGGTGAAGGACTAGGTGGGAGTGGTTGACAACTGGCGTGAAATACGAGTGCACTTTCTTGTCTTTGGGTCAACACCATGTGAACTAGTACTGATCAGGTAGGGCTGCTTCTCTGTAAATGACATAGAGAATAGTAGGAATAGGTGAATCTAGTGACAAAAAGTGGATTAAGTACCAAATGGTGGTTGGAATGTGAAACAAGCTAACCAATGTCGGTTATGGAAAACCGATGCCGGTTAGGGGTAACCGTTGTCGATCACTGTAGAAAATGGACAGTGAGTGAAAAACAAGGCAGAAGGTGAAATCTGATAGGTATGCCAAATCTGATGATGTTTACAATGTCAATGGGAATAATGACAGTGACAGAGACTGTGAAAAGTGGAAGAAATTGAAGTAAAATGTTCTTTTGAGTAGGTTACCAAAGGGACCTAGAAGCCGATGGCGATTGTGTATAATCGATGCCGATTAGAGATAACCAACGACGTTCTTGTGAAATTGAAATAGTGATGAAAGAAAGTGGTTGTGAATTAAAATCGATGTAGAATCAGACTGACTCGAGAATGATGATGATATGGCTCAGAACACTAAGGTGAAGCGAATACACCAGTTGTAATGAGGAGCGTGCAAGGATGAACAAAAAAGTGATGAACGTGATCTCTCACCTCAAAACACAAGCCAAGCAAAAACACTAAGAAAATGCGATCCTAGGAGTGCCTTTTCTATTATGTTTGTTTAGCTTATGCTATTTAGGGACTGACACATGAATTGTGAAATATATTTTTTGGTGAGGATGGCTTCCTACAAAGAAGGAGATCTAAAAGGTCAGGTTTTGGTATGTTATGGTGGGGGTGGGCTTCTCTCTAAAGTATGACTCGACAGAGCAGTGAGCTTGGTGCCCACTGTACCGTGATTGTGTTATCACCTACAACTTCTTCTAAGTAGGATGTTTTTAAGAATGTTTGTATTTTTAATTTTTGTGAGGTTTGGTAACACTAGGAGAAAGAGGAAAGGATAGAACTACTTTTCTATTATTCGTTTGTCAACCATCAACTGGTCATGACTTCTAATGTATAGGTTGCCCTCAATTAATGTGATCTAATGCAATAAATCAGAATGGAATGCACTTATTTTTAAACCCAAATCCAAAATGTGAAATTGGATGACACAATAAGGTGAAGAGGAAGAGGGATGCTATTTCACTACAATGCGAAAAAAAAATGAAGAAATCGTTCTTTTTAATTACACCGAAAGAAAAGTTTCCTTTAGAGAAAATAGAAAGAGGAGGTGGATTACTAGGGAAGAAAATTAGTGTGTACGCTTTTTAGAAGGGATAAAAACACAAATTTTTTTCCGAGGAATGAATTAAATGAAAGAAACCCCGAGATAGGTCCCACCTGGCATGCCAAAATGTTTCTCCTTTTTCTTAGATTATTTCTTTGAAATGTTGTGAAATAGAAATGGTAACAGGCGTAGGATGAATACTGTTCAAATGTTGGTTGATGGGGTCATTGCATGTGTATGAATTCCAAATCCACGACTTATTGTGAGAGCTTACTTTTGGCTAGGAGGAACTACCGTAATGAAAACAAGACCACCGAAGGAATTAAACAATATGCCAGTTGAACCGCTTCTAGCGTATGCTAGATCCGGGAAGTATGATACTTCCTAGATGGTTATCAGTCCACTATTTTAAACAATTTAATGTTGTAAACAAAGTAAATCCTATTGTTATTTAAGATGATTTAGGTATCTCACTTAAAACACAATAAGAAAAAGATCTAATCTAATAGGCTAAGCTAGAATAGAATCCAAAGGTCAAATGATTGGTTTTGGGTCTCTACAGGTCTAATAAAGGTCTCGAGTAGATCACAGGTGAATGAGGGTGAGATGAAATTAGATGGATAGGTCTTTGTTTAAGGCTATGTGGGAAAATACGAGAGACCGAGTGTCGGTCGGGGTGACTTATGACAGGTTAGGTGTAACCGGTGCGATTCTTGTGATATCTGAAAATGTCACAAAACAAGCTTTAGGTCTCCTTTGTGATTGCACAAAGGACTTTGGTTGGTCGAGACGAGGTATTGGGTGACTGGAGTAGGCTTTTACGAGGTTTTAATGGGTATATGGAGGTGAAAATGTGGAGAAGGTCAATAGGGGGCAAGATAAACAATGGATGATAAAATGATGATGAAATGAAATAAACCGGGAAGGTATGATGTTATACTTACTTGGATTTTGTTCTGAAGGCCTATGTGTGAGGAATGGAGGTGCTAATGATGGGTTTGAAGACTACAAGTGATTACCAACTTAAGAAAAGCTTACGCATGGGCTACATGTACACTCCTCTTTGCTTGGATTGATCGGGTTATGGCTAGGATGGGTGTTAGGAGAAGATGCTCAATCTCCTTCCTTGTATGCGATTTTCCGCTGGAATTTTCTCTCCAAGATGCGTTCTCTCCGAGATGCGTTATTGCTCGCCAAATTTATCCCAATTTTTCCAGCCTTGAGATTAAGGTAGTTTAGGGGTTAAAAGGGGTAACCGATGGCGGTCAGATTATCCTGTGACGTTAGGGGTAATCAACATCGGTCAAATTGAGATTTCCTAGGTTTACTAAACTAGGGAGATCCTCCTGATTTCCTTGGATTTCATGTCATTATCCTACGGATTAGACTAAGAGCTTCTTGTGAGCATGCGAGAATGTGGTTTGAGGGAATGTGATTTTTAGGGTTTGGGTAAGTCTTAGTTAGTTATGACAACTTACTAAGAATAGGTCTTCGGTTGAGTTAGCTTGGTGAGATGTCTAACTGAAGTGTATGTGTGGATATTATTTAAATAAGATATTTAAATAATAAATATAGTGAGAATAATATATTAATATAATTTAATTAATATTAGTGGGGTAAAGGGGGTCATGGCTAGGTAAATGTAATAAAGGGTGTTTATATGTCGAGGACCAAAGCGGAGTGTGACCTAATTTTAGTGTCTACATTTTGCCCCTTTTTTTTACGTAGCTTGTATTGGTAAGTTTACGCTAACAAAAATAAGATGTGGTTGCCTCATGGTGGGCGTGCAAAATGTTTCACCTTTTTCTTAGATTGTTTCTTTGAAATGTTGATGAAAGCAGAGATATGGTAGCAGGCATAGGAGGAATACCTTTTCAAATGTTGGTTGATGGGTTGTTGCGTGCGTATGAATTCTAAATCCACAACTTCTCATGAGAGCTTCCTTTTGGGTAGGAGAACTACCTATAATGAACACAAGACCACTAGAAGGAATTAAACAATATGGGCAAAGTGAACCGCTTAGCGTATGCTAGATCCAAGAAATACGATACTTCTATATAGGCTGTCATCAGTCCACTATTTTAAAAAATTTAATGTTGTAAACAAAGTAAATCCTATTAGTATTTAAGATGATTTAGGAATCTCACTTAAAACACAATAAGAAATAGATCTAATCTAACAAGCTAAGCTAGAATAGAATCAAAGGTCAAATGATTGGTTATGAGTCTCTGTAGATCTAATAAAGGTCTCAAGTAGATCACAGGTGAATGAGGGTGAGATGAAATTAGGTGGGTAGGTCTTTGTTCAAGAAAAATTTGTGTTGGAAAATACATAGACCAGTGTTGGTCGGGGGTGACCAACGATGGTTAGGTGTAATCGGGTGCCGGTTCTCGCACACAAGACAAGCTTTAAGGTATCCTTTGTGATTGCACACAAGACTTTGGTTGGTCGGGACGAGGTATTGAGTGACTGGAGTAGGATTTTATGAGGTTTTAAAGGGTATATATAGGTGAAAATTTGGAGAAGGTCAATAGGGGCAAGATAAACAATGGATGATAAAATGATGATGAAATGAAATAAACCAGAAAGTGTGATGTTATACTTACTTGGATTGTGTGAGGGATGGAGTTCTAATGATGGGTTTGAATGCCTGCAAGTGATTACTAACTGAAGAAAAGATTTTTCATTGGCTGCATGTACACTCCTCTTTGCTTGGATGGATCAAGTCATGGCTAGGATGGTTGTGCAAGAGAAGATGCTCAATCTTCTTCCTTGGATGCAAGTTTTCACTGGAATTTGCTCCTTGAAGATGCGTTATCTCTCTGAGATGTGTTATTTCTCATCAAATTTCTCCCAATGTTTTCCAACCTTGAGAATAAGGTAGTTTAGGGGTTAAAAGGGGTAACCGATGGCGGTCCGGCTTAACTGGTGACGGTTAGGGGTAACCAACGTCGGTCAAGGTGGGATTTCCTAGGTTTACTAAACTAGGGAGATCCTCCTGATTTCCTTGGATCTCGTGTCGTTATCCTACGGATTAGACTAGGAGATTCTTGTGAGCATGTGGGAATGTGGTTAGAGGGAATGTAGGCATTGATTTTTAGGGTTTGGGTAAGTCTTAGTTAGTTATGACAACTTACTAAGAATAGGTCTTAGGTTGAGTTAGCTTGGTGAGGTGTCTAAGTGAAGTGTATGTGTGGATATTATTTAAATAAGATATTTAAATAATAAATATAGTGATAATAATGCATTAATTTAATTTAATTAATATTAGTGGGGAAGGGGGTCATGGCTAGGTAAATGTAATAAAAGGTGCTTATATGTCGAGGGACCAAAGAGGAGTGTGACCTAATTTTAGTGTCTACGGTGGGTTCAAAGCTTGGACCCTTGGGCACACTAGAAAACTTGAGACATGAACTGTAAACCTAGCACACTTTTAAATCTAGAAAACAACCTTGTTTAAAAAAATTGAACAAAAATACGTATGAAGAAATATTACATTACTTTGTTCATTTGAACTACCAGAATTAAAATCATAATAAAATAATAAGTTGTTTGAGTTGTTGTGCTTGCTTAGTGGCATTTTTCTAAACCCAGTAACTAAGAATGTTAAATTAAATTGATTTTTGTGAACTTCTAGTGTAGTGGAAACTTGGTTCTCCTTTGAAAATGTGTTGTTTTACAAGTCCTAAATCTTGATTTAATTATATGATGTGTTAAGCCCTTTTAAGACCCTTCCTTATTGGAGTGGTTGGAATGATAAATTGTATGGTGTGATTCTTGTGGTTGGACAATAGTGATTGTGATCTGGGGTTGAGAAGAGTTAATTAAAAGTTGTTTAGAGCTTCCTTCCTTCAGTGGTTAGGAAATATGGTCTAGTTGTCAGTTTTTCCATGAAGGGCTGCGGAGTGAATGTGGTGTTAAATTTTATGTTTTACATTCGTAATCTTGTGTTATTTTATCAAGGACCAGCATCTTATTTTATGATTGGATTGAGAAGCTCTGAGGCTCTTTTAGTTATTTATTTTTTTGCGAGAATTTTCAGACTTTGCAATGTGGATACTTAGCCACTTTCCTTGATTGTAGACATTTCTTGGATTTTATTTTGATTGGTGACTTGGAGCTCATTATGTTGTTGGCTATTTAGCTAAATGTTATGTGGTTCCTTCTTGCATGATGATGAGTGGTTCTATGCTTCTTGTATTGTGACATTTTGGGGTACACCCTTGGTGTCTTGAATGTCTTCTTAGGTTCTTAAAGTTATGCCTTGGTTTTGGATGCACAGAACCTTGAGGGTGTCTAGGATCTTAGAGTGAATTTTTATTGCTCGACCTTGCTAGATAGAGAGCTCATTGTGTTGTGCGTTCTTGTTTGCAATCTATTAACGGTGGTGGTGATTCTCTTACAATCTAGTAAGAGCTTGAACCTCGTCAGAGTAGAGGTGTTTAATTGTGGGCTGATGAATTATGTTAGGATCGGGTTGCTTTTGGCTGGCTCTGGATGTTAGTGGAAAAGTGTGTGTCTGGTAGTGGCTTCTTTTCGATGGCATGCTAAGTTTTATCAGGATTTCCTTATTTCATTATATAAAGTAGTGACTTGAGGGTTGTATGCATCTTGGTAATTATGGTTAGAATTAATCCCATTCGAGTATTGTGTGTGTAAATTAAGTGTGTTTGTTTTCCCTCTTGACCTATAAATAAGCCTACCCTTTCCTTAAATGTTTTAAGTTACTATGAATAACACTCTATGACCTATTAATTTTGAATTATGTGGAGACACTTATGGATGCTTTGAGTCTTTTGGACCATGCCACTAGAGATATTAGTGTAATTAGACCTTGATGATTTAATCTCGATGGTATTTTATAATGTGATCCTTCATGCGAAACTATAACTCTTGGTCATAAAGCTGTGTTGAATAGATAGCTGATTGGTTGCTTACATTTGATGCTTTCTAGTGAGTATGTGGTGTTCTTATAGTTAAAATATTTCCTTGTCATTATGATTTCTTGGTTGATGGTATGCTGTGGTAATATGGGTGTAGCTTTGAAAACTTTCCTTGTCTTATCATGTGAGTAAAGTGTTTTCGCAAACAAAAAACATTGTTAAACCCTAGTGGATCAGTAAAAGTAATTATTCTTCTTAAATGGGCCTTCCTTGTAACTTCTTTTGAGAACTTGTAGAACCCACTATGAATGTTATAACGTAGTTGTAATTAGTGGAAAAATATCAAAATATTGTTGTGATCCATGTTGATTGATTGTTTCCTAGTTCTTACGAAATTAATAATGTGTTGTTATGTTGAATGCCTCTTATACCTTATGGATTAAAAATGTGATATGTTGTTTTCCATAAAATTAATAGTGTGATATGTTTACCCTTCCTTCTCATTAAATTTTTAATTGACAAGCTGACTCACCCAAACATCATAAAACTATAATTGAGGAGTTTTGGCCTGGAAGCTTAACAAATAAACTCGAACATAGAAAGAGAAAATGGTCCTTGCTTTAACCTTGGTAGATTAATAGAAGAAATAAAAACCATGTAGAAGAACAAAAGGGAAAAAAATGTCTATCTACCTCCCATAGGAGTATGATAAACACTTATTATCTTTTACGCCTTTCTGAGAATGGAGAGATATCATGCCCCTTAGTGGTGCTTATAGAGCGAATTTGTGATGTCATAATAGGAGGAAGTTTAATTAAGAAAGCTCGTAAAGGAATGTGCTTAGCAAACGGGACAACAACTTTTGACTTATTTAATTGAGTTATAAAATAAGTAAGATTTATGTGTATTGAGTGCAATGTATAGTTGAACCTGTTGTTTTGTTGCCTACCCAGAATTGTGAAACACCTAGTGGTTAGTAATGTGTTCTAGTTGCTGAGTACTTTCTTGTTCATAGATGTATGTGTCTTTCTTGTGGGATTTTTGGGTCATCATACCCTTATCATCCCGTAGCTCAATGAGTGTGAGTTGTGGTATTTTTGGATTGAGACTTACCTCTTTTTGAGAAGTAACCTCCTTGCGCGTTGTCTTCTCCTTGGAGACCTAAGTTATTGTAATTTTAAGGAAACATATGTTAAGGATAAGACATAACTTTGGGAAGTATTCTTCTTGTTCTTCTTGAGACACATTGTTTTTGTTTCCTCTCTTGTCATTGGGAAGGAAAGCACAAGATGTTTTTGTAAGTTGTTACTCACTTTTGATACGATGCACCTTGCATTGTAGTTGGACCCCGTGTTATTTGTTCTTATCCCTAGAGACCTTGAGTGCTCTCTGGTGTTATGATTTATGCTTGTGCTCTCTTTATGGTTATTCTGAGCTTGATCAGGAAATAAGATAAATGAATCCCATTGTATTATTGAGAATGGTACTTCTTGTATTGATATGTTAGTTGCTAGGGGAGATATATATATATATATATATATATATATATATATATATATATATATATATATATATATATTCATTTTGCTAAATGGTTGACGTCTCTAGATTTGGTTGGTGTGGTGTGTTCGATTCTTAAAACAAAAGTGTAGAAAAAAAATCAGACTATAGGAAACCTTGTGGTCATGGAATTGCTTAATTTTACCATGAAAGTTTGACTGTACCCTATCGAGTTATAGAAGTGTTTTCCATAAATAGTTCCTCAATTGTAAATGCTTGTTGATTTAGGTGTCCTTCCTTGTTGATTAATCTCATCTGTGTGTGAACTTGAGTAAACATGTCTCTCGTACAAATTTTTGGTCTTGGTTGATTCGATAGCCTTGCCTAAACAATGAACTATGAAAGCATAATTTAACCCTAGTGGAAACCTTAATTTCTATTACTGTAGTATGTTGTATTCCTTGGGAAACTATGTGGTCTTTCTCAACTCATGGAATTCTCCTTATTATTCCGCTACTTGGTGGTTACTCTTAAGATTCTTTTGAACTCTTCATGTTATATTGCTATGTGTTGTATCTTGGTTGATAGTGTAAAGTTACTCTCTAGATTTAAATGTTCATAGGATTGCATGCAGAAAGTTTAGAACTCATCCCTTACAATCTCCCTTCTTATTGCTAAATTGCATTGGACCAAACTTGGGTTCTATAGACCCACACTGGTTTGAAGCAAGCAATCCCATAATGGAGTGATCCTTTTTCTGTTGCATTTGTTCCCATCTCTCTTTACCTGTGACTTCTAGGAGGAAGTCGAGTCTAAGGGGAGGGGATGTAGTGCCTACTTCTATTTGACATCTTTTTATACTATTGACTATACCATGGGCATTGTTATAGTTTTGATTTAGTATGATGATTAGATGTTAGAGCATGGATTATTTTTAACTCGATTCATGTATGATGCATGATGATTATTAGAGACATTTTATATATTGAGGTTGATATACTGTCTGACATGGTTACATTATAGATGTTTTCAGGCATGTGATATTTGGATATTTTGAGTAGACCTAGAAAATGAAAATTGATGATGATATAGTTGTTGATGAAATTTTAAGTGACAATTTTGATTGACTTGATGATTATTACGATTCATATATATATTGATGACTTTGGAAGTATATTATATTCATTTAGATGCTCTAATGCAGCCACAAGGCTAAAGGAGGTATTTTTATTTTTGTGGGTTAAAAGTATCACAAAAAACATCGGGGGATTAGAAACCAACCACATTAGAATTTTAGATGAATTCAACAAGGTCACCATGGCAACTGTATTTGTTTGTGTGTGTTTGATTGTGTTAGGAATTCCCATGGGGGATCAGATTTCAAATGTGACTAGGGGATTTTATGTATTTTTTTCTTTTATTTGGTTCCTTTGTTAATGTTTGCATGTGTTTATTTAAGTGATATGTTTACCACTTTCATTATTTTTTAATTGTGGTAAATTAATGTGAGTAATCATATTGTTTAAAAATTAATTAATCAAATTGGGTCATAAGAAAGTAATTATTAGAGTTGTTGGCCTAAAATAAAAGTGTTGTAAGAAATGTGTAAGTGATGTGTAAGTTTATTTTGGAGTATAAAACACTCCATCTTCTTTGAAATTCGAATTTGTCCTTGGAGGATGATTTTGGAGGCTTGTGGGACAAGTTAAACTTGTCCCATACCTCTTAAATCTGTATACCAACCTTACCTATGGTTGGAGAGTTAAATTTATCCCTTCTTTATACATTTTGTAAGTCAAGATGAATGTTTTTATTGCACTTTTCTTACATGTTTTAATTTTAGTCCTTATGGGGTGTGGGCTTGCTTGAGTGTGTAAGTAAAACTATCATATTATTCACCCACCTATTGATTATGCATTGGAGAATGAAGTTGAATTTTGTGTTGGGGTTGAGGATGTGTGATGTGGCATCCTACATGGATCCACCTCATCCTCTTCTCTTCCCTCTTCTATTTATTGGAATTCCTTAGCTTGTTTTTGGGTTGCTTCACTTTTATCACTTCATTTTGGGAGACTTCTTTTGGTCTTGAGAGCTCTTGCTTTTGGAGAAGATTGGAGATTGTTGCATGCTTGTGGATTGTTGATCTTGGATTATTTGCATTGGAAAGCTTTTTTTTTTTGGACTTGGGACAAACTCCATCATGGAGAGGTAAGAGCTTGGCTCTTGGAAATGCTCTTCTTCCCTTTTATGAATATGTAAATGTTTGTATGTTTGTTTTTGTTTGTTGGCTGGTTGGGTAGATGGCTTAGGGATGGTGTAGGAGAAGACTATGGGGTACTCTTGAGGGAGACATAAGTGTTTTGGGGAGGTATAAGTGTGGAGGGAGTTGGGATTTGGGTTCCACCTTGTAAAAGAAATAACTTGCATTTATTTACTCGTTATGGGGTGCCATAAGAGGTTGGGGAGGCATAAGGAAATGTGAGGAATAAGGGGTACTTGGAGGAGGCATAAGGGTATGTCAGGGATTTGAAATGATATGTATTTTAGAAGTTTTTCTCAGGTGGTGATACCCATTTCCCCTTTAGGAGACATAAGTAGCATCCCCCATAGTTTCTTGCTCCTTTGGCTTGCGTGATGAAGCCTAAGTCTTGTTTGTTATGCTTTAATGTGGTTGCAAACTACATTCTATTTTGGACTGTGTTTTTAAATGTGAGATTGCTTGTGTGTTTGTGGAAGCCTATTGTTGCCATGAGTTGAAACACATCTTCTATTACATTGTGGTTGGGGCTCGGGGGCCAATGAAGAAGGATGGATTCTCCTTTCATTGGATGTCTTGGTTGGGTGGAGAGCATTTCCTTTCCCCTACCTTTGTTGTGATCAAATTGAAATAAATGGAGGATCTTCATGCTGTTGTTTGGGAGCAAAGGAAAAGACAGTTTTGACAGTCCTTGTTGAGATTATTATTTATTGTAACCCTTTTCCACTTTGAAGTGGATGACCTTGTATATTACTGGTGATGGAAATATGTTTTGTTATGGCTATGAAAGTTGAAATTCGAAATGTGAAAGAGATGAATTCAGTTTTCTATTTTTGGAATGTATGAGAAGGAAATTGTATTCTGTATATTGAAATTGAGGAATGAAATAAGAAAGATGTAAAGAAATCATTTTTGAATTAATGGAAGTTGTTACCTTGTTCAAATGATTTGGTGTTCATTGGAAATCTGTGTTTGCAATGCATTATGAAACCTTTGTTTGGAAAAAAAAGAAAAGTGAATATGTATGTTGAAATGTCATGATGCTCTGTTTTGCAGAAATGAATGTTTGGAAAATATGAAGTTGTAAATTGGCATTTGAATACCTTGTTTGAATCAAATTAATAAATTAGAGTGTTTTGGAATGAATTTATTATTGAAGTTGGTAAATGTAAACAAATCTATTTGTTTTGGATCTACTGTTAGATGTTTTCAAACTAGCAAAAAAATTATTCAAAATGCACAGAATGACCCCTGCAACAATGAATAAGAAAATGAAACATTAAATTGAACTTAGTAGGATTAAAATGACCCCAAACAAGCTAAACCACTTAAGAAATGGTTAAGAATTGCCACTACAACAAACTTGGCCTTTTGCCACAATTTTTCAACAATATTTTTGTAGTTATATGGTATTTTAAAAACTAAAATTGTGGAATTGGAATTGTAGTTTATCCACTTTTCGATATATTATTGTAGTTTGGCCACAATTCTTATACCATGGATAGTCCACAATTTATAAAATTTATAGATAATCTCCATTTTTTAAATTGTATATTTTCTACATTTCTTAACATTTGTAACATTTCTACAATTGCTATATTTGTTAGTGTTCCACAATCTTCATAGAAAATGTAGTTTCTCTATAAGTTTAATCTTCGTATAAATTTTACAATTTACAATTCCACAACTCTCATCAATGTTATATTGTGACAATTTCAAACAAAATTTCTACAATTGTTGGCTACCACAAAAACTTGTAGGTGGAAGCTACAATTTGATTTCCACAATAATTAATTGTGAAATTATCTTTGTTAAAAATGTAGAAATGTTACTCTTATCAACCAATTCTTGATTTATTTTAATTGTTTGAAATACATTATAATCACAATGCCAAAAAACCAATTAAAACATTATAGATCAAAAATAATTTCTATTTATTACATAAATTATACAAATCATAAAAATTTTCTGAGCCCACAAAATTATCATCCACTTCAAGTTTAGTATATTTACTACATCTATAAAGTCTTGATCAGTGTAATCATTGAAGTATCAATCCCAGGAGCAAATAGATCATGCTTGTTTACTAATAGAGACAAATACTAAGCTTTGGGTTCTTTTATATATTATTGCCCACTCGGTTGAAATCACCCAGTCTCAATCAATACCCGAATTTTGGAATTAAATAATTGTTTCACTATTAATTTAATACTTACTAGAATGAATGCCTTGATATTTTCTCTCATGGTATTCAAATCTGTTTGGTCGTCGTTAGAAATGGAGAAGAGAATCTCTATTCTTGCTTCTGGAATTAAGGGGAAAAATTGCAAGAACCTCCTTGCAGTAATTTTCTTCACGAAGACATATTGAATTTACATTTAAAACATCTTGATTAGGTGGAAAATAGGCTGGAAATTGCACCATAGACCGTGCAGTACAGATATAAATTACACAATAACGTAAGTAAAAATAATGATAACAGAAGCATCTACATGGAGAATAATTATAGAAGATGGTGAAAAAGTCTTTAGAGCGCCTTCTTTGTCCATGTAAAGGAGATTCATTATAAGGACCACATGAAAAAATAATTAACTTAAAGAGACATCGACTCCAACCGGAAAAAATAAGCTCAAGAAACATTTGTGATTAAAAATATTTTTGTCTCCTTATCTGTGTAGGAGTTAGAGGAATTACAACCGCAATGAGGGTGAAAGGAAAAGATGTGTGGCAGATGGATGCTTGCTGCGCAAAAGTCCAAATGTCATTGCCCATTATATCCTTCTCTTAGATATTCTCCATTAGATTTTCAAAACGTCTGTGAAATTTTTTCATATGTTTCTCATACCCGGCAAATATATAAAATCTCACAAGTAGGCGATCCCATATGTAGTTTATCTAAACCTATAAGTGATCCCATACCTCTTTTAAAATACAATCAAGTCAAGTTTATAGAAATATATTATGGGTGGGGAAAGGCCATCTACGGAGGACCATGGACACCACATTCTGGAAGAAAATCTTCTTTATAATATCTCTGGTTGACAAAAATACTGGAAAAGAGGCAATTGCAGTGAGGATGCGAAGGGATTTCAGATGATTCTCCAGAAACTTTTTCCCATGGTTTACATTGTCAATTGTTAAACCTCTCACATCAAGCACCAGGGCAACAATTTTCTTCCCAACTTATGCAAGTTATCTTTAGATACATTTCGCACTTCAGAAAGAAAACTGGAACCATCGTATTCAGAAATTTTCCTGTCATACAACTCTTTTGCCAATATGGTTGTTTTACCACATACACCCATACCCACAATTCCCACAATTTCAATATTACGCCGAATTTCGCACATTTCGATCTTATTTTTTTAAGTTCTCTACATCTCATCGATACAAACTAGATTTTTGGCTTCCACTGATTGCAGTATTACTATCGCTTTGCATGCAGAGACCAGAAGACCGTTCACTTCTTTCCTCATTTCTACAAATTTACAACAGAAAGAAATGGAATGTCATTCAATAGGAAATGTGTAACAAATCGGAATGAAGATCTAGATTTTTAAAACCGTATGAGAATTTGATTCTAACTTTTTATTGTCAACTACGCAGCCAAAAATATATGAAAGTTATTGTAAGTTGTTTTCCTGCCGCTGCGATGAATTGATTGAAGCCACCATCTCAAAACTGAAGATGATCCATCTTAATTCTACCACTCCTATAATTACCTTAGGTTCCCCACTGCATTTAGGCTCCTGGTTAAGATTCTCCTAGATTTCTTATAATGATTTGAACATATGGTCAACATGCAGGTTATCACATAAAAATAATGAATTCAATTTCTATGATAACACAAGATTTTGGGATCGTGAGAGATCTATTTACACGGTGTCAAACATTAATTAAACGGTTAAATATATGCAAACATGGTTAAATTATGACAAGTGGTGAGTTTGATTTGGTCACAACCTGAATTAGAGTTTTGCATGTGGTAGAAAGAATAAATAAATTACATGATGAAGGTTAGACGTGGCACAAAGTGATAATAAATTCGGTTGATTACATTTTCAATTTAAAATTATCTTCCCCAAACTCTAGGATGTGATTTGTTAAATATTGAAGTTGTTTTGAAAAAAAATAATCCTACAAAAACAATTTAAACTATAGAAATGTAGTTTATTTAAATAATTTTTCAAAATTCTTCTTAAAATACTCTAAAACCATTGAATGTGGAGTTTCAATATCTTTCAAATCGAACAAAGGCAAAATTACAGTCGTTTTGCTGTCAAAATTGAGAAATTTCGAATTAATATTCAATCCAAAAATAAACCCTTGTAATCCATCCTAAATTCCTCTAAGAGCAACCCCCCATGTCTGTTTGGCATGTTGAGAAAGGAAGGAGGTCGAATTGAACAAAATTTTATAAGTCAAATGTTACCAGTTTTCATTTTAAAAGCTTGCAGAGCGTTTTCTCAAAATTGACCCTTAAAACTTTATCCAAATTAAATTCTTAAGGATTTTGTGCAAAGCAGACGTCGAGAGCTTTCTAAAAGTTCTCGTTGCGAAAAATGAATCTCCTATCAAAGCGTTATGGCCTTGTAAAGTTTGTAGAAGAGGAAACGCCTCTTGCGCGCCCGTCTTGCGTGCCTAGAGCTTCTTGCGCGCCCATCTTGCATGTCCATGAGAAAATGTGCCTCTTGCATGCTTGTCTTGCGTGCCAGGAGAGAATGAGTCTCTTTCGCGCCCGTCTTGAGTACCGGGAGAAAATGAGTCTCTTCCGTGCCCATCTTGTGCGCCTGGGAGAATAAGAGTTTCTCCCGTGCCTCTCTTCCATGCCCGGAAGAAAGGTTCATTTCCGCGCCTCTCTTCCACACCCGGGAAATTTTCTTCTCGTGCGCCCCACAAGAAGATAATTTATCTGCGCTAGGGATGACTTTCTCTCTCCTAGTGTTGTGTAGGATGTTTGATAACCATTGTAATGGAATCTGGAATGGTTGTTGGGAACACTTTTGTAAAAAAATATTATTCCTTAACTTTTCCTAACTAAACCTAGGTTGTTCTTGGTCTCGAGTGGGGAGTATTTGGGAGCGTTACAACAATAGTGATATTAATCCATAAGATTAGGCTAACCCTTGCATATCATAATTCCAAATTTCAGATCTCCCACACATGCATATGGGACTATACCGGATAGGGAGGGCCATAGGTCCCATACGCTATGAGATGACCTAATTGCTTTGGTCCTTTTCCTCTAACAAAATTATTTTGTAATTTGAATCCTTTTAATACATTACTAGATATCCTTATTTGAGGTTCCAAATTTGGAATACATTTAATCAAGTTTTTCATCTCTCATTACGAGGATTTCATTTTACTTGACACCTAAAATTCTAATGAACAAACACTAAGAGCAATCACAAGAAAATCTTCTCAAGACTCTATTGTGCTCTACATACTTTGTGTAATCATTCTAGGCAAGTCCTCCACTCGATTTGTAAGTACAAAAGGCACATTACGGGGTCAAGTCAAGCTATGGATAAAATCAATTAGAATTTCATTGTTGCGCAAGATCATGGTTATCAATTTAGTTGCATACATTCTAGATATCACATTTTAAGCAAGAATGATGTGTAGTTTGATCCTCTTCGAGTAGTCTTGATGTCGACAATACACTATGGTGTCCAACACCTATATAACATTTGTTTTTAGGACTCTCTCAACATATAGGGTTTTGAAGTTCAAATCAATTACACAATGAGAATCACATATGTCATAGGCATACATTCTAGATAGGAGCATAACAAAAAGTAGCAAACTTGCATAGGAAGTTAGAGGGGATAAAACTATAAAAGGACGAAAACATACATAAATGGTTACAACGGGGGTACGCTTTGGGCCATACCATATGCCATGGTCTAGGAAGTTGCTTAGGTCATAGTTTCAAAGACATGGTTAGATCAAATCATTTCCATTCATCTTTAGTCAGTAGGTCATCCTTGATGAGCAAACAAATTAGAGTATCAACTAAGTCTTATTTTTCATGTCATGTACTAGTGTTTCATTTCATTTATCTATCATGTTTCATGCATTATCCTGATATTACTACAGTTAGCTTTAGAAACTATTCGAATTCAGAATAATATTAATTTGGTTACTTCCCTTTAGGACATTAACTCTTTAGGTTAAATCAATTATTGTGCAATACTTGGATGGTTCGGATAGTCATTATTTCAAGATTTATCCACAGTGTAGCTATCTTATCCCCAAATCTTAATTCTTACTTATCCCATTCTCTTATTAAGCATGATATTTGAGAAATCATATTATAGGCGTCCCAGATGATGCATAATTTTCAATACACACATGTTCATTCCTTAAGCATATGGTCCTCTCGTTCAACAACCTTCCTTTGCACTGGAACCAGATCCTCCTTAGACAATAATTTTACTCCTCTTCCCATGTGTATTCACTTCACTCGTAGTGCCGCCAACTCCTGTACACTATGCTTGAAAGATGAGATTATTACAAATAGTTAGAAAATTCACTTCTCGTTGTTTTATCACTACAGCAAGAATAGTAACTGCAGAAGAATAGTGTGCACAAGTTTACTAAAAGAGTATTGTATTTTATATGTGGCGAGACCATTTCACAATGTGAGAGAAGATTTTTTACCAACATTCCTTTCCTAAGCCTACGGTGACAAGTGACATATGACCAAACTCCATGAACTCTTCCTTATATGCACAGTATCTACTTTGAATTATTTGCCAAGTTCCAACTACCGGCTCCATAATCTCTTCTCCTAATCAATTCATCTCCCACAAGATGTTTTATCTTATTTTCATGCCTAGATGCTTTCGTTTGACTTACAACCTTTTGCACAGTGTCTTTGACATCGTTTTCTTGGATAATTTTTTTATCGCACCATTAATAGGCTTCGACATTTACACTCCTATCGTGTATTCTTCAAAACATGAAGACGTTTTCTCCACTCCGTGTTATGGCTACTCACGTAAGGTGTTCTCATCCATGCTCGTACAGCACCATTTTTGCAGTGGCCCTTGGAAAAGGACATGGTAAAGAGAAATTTAGATATATTAAATTGCATAAGAGCGGAATAGGATATATGAACAATAAAGAAATTAAACAATAAACAATAGGAAAATACTAATAATGGAGGCAACACATTTCTCAATCTCTCAGAGTGGGATTACATATTTAATCCAAGAGGCAAGGAAAAGAAAAATATAACACTAAATTCACTCTTTTCTATCTATTTCCTTCATTCATATCTGTTTTCATAGGCATTTTCATCTTTCATCTCCTTCAGATGCCTTCACCTTCATTACATGACATAAATTAAATATTTATTTATTTTTACTCCCTTCTAGCACTCACAAATTCATAGGACCTATGCATTTCTGCCAATCAAAAATTTAATAATATATAAACATTGTTGCATCGTATAAGGTCTATTATCGGACCCTTAATCATGTCTATATCACATCTCCTCCCACATTAAAATTTTATACATTTTATTATAAATTATTCATACTCAAAATTGAAGTTCTTACAATCCATAAGGATTTGAAAAACCTCTTAAATTCATCAGGTGCACAAATAGTCAAAAACAAATTTTAGTTATTAACCTATCTCTCAAGGAGATTTCCTCTTAATGTTGAGAAAATAACAATTTACACAGTAGAAGTTACAAGTATCTAAAGCATGGTGATTGTGTAAAAGTACAAATATTTTGAAACTTCTAGCTTTCTGAAATGATAGTATTACTTGTGAATTTCTAGTTCCCGTAATGATCACAAAAATATTTTTCCTATGATTCTCACTAACATGGGATCCTTTAGAACATTAAAGGACATCTCTAAGCATATGAATTATAAGGAATGGATGATAACGGATTAGTGTTAGAGTTGGTGTTTAGTTACATGTGGAAAAAGGATTAGTTTGTAAGAACAGAGAGAAACTAATTGATCAAGATATAGTGTTGTTCTACTTATTCTAATACCATCGTTGGCCATAATAGGATGTGACTGTTGGGAAATTTCCAAGTTTCAATGGGTTTCGTCGAAATTGCTATTTTCCAGATGAATTTGTTTTAAATTTGTAGGATTGTTTTAATATTTCATGTCCATCATTTCTAGGATTCATTGTTCAGCAGAAAATTGTTGTGTTAAGTTTCCAATGATAATTTGCACCAGTTCTTACCATAACTAGAAATTAGCACTTTTATTTTGAATTAGTTATCAAAATAGAACAAGCATGATCCAGAAAAATTTATTAAGTACGGTGACTTAGGTCTTTATGTATCACAAATGGTCATCTTATTTCCCCATTGCTAAATTTTTAGGCTTTCTGTTTACTTCTTTTTGTTCTTCCCATGTGGTGTGAGTTGGCTTGTATGTAAGTAGGATTATAATTTGAATTCAATAAGTTAATAATACAGAGGTATATTAGTACATTTAGAAAATGAATTTGGTGGCCAAAAATATTTTAAAAACTCACTAGTAAATAAATCTTTAAAAATACTTTAAAAACTTAAAACATTAGACAAATTTACGATTATATTGCGCCTTGATATATTTATGCTCTTAAAAATACATGTTTATTCATTTTATATGTGTTTCTTATTGTTTTGGTTGTGGGACATATTTTGTTAGCGGAATGAAAAATGGAAAAAAAAATAAAAATGGGACACAATTATATGTATTAACCCAAGGATAAAATAGTTACTTTTCAAGAATCACATTGAAGATATACGAGATGGATCTAGTCTATTTCTAAAGTAATCAAGCATTTAGAGTTTCATTTCATCCTCTACTTGTTGTAAGTATTGAAGGATAATTGTTTGAACACTTGATCATACAACATTAATTTATTTTCTTGCGTGTTGAGTTCTAATTGCTATTTTTTCAATTTATAAAGGGCTTGATAATATTAGAGGGATAACATAAATTTGCTTTAACATCCCAAATTAATAGGTTTTACAAAGAATTGAGGTCAAAATAAGGATTCTAGATAAAGGAGGGTACATTCCCAAGGATTCAGAAAGAGCTTGACAAAGTTAGTGAGGATTTTGCTGACTAGGCCCAAGCGATTTTATTTGTAGAAACAAATCAGCATTTTACTAGAGATGGATAGTTTCATAAACCTCACAACTCCAGTCAACAAGTTTGTCATGAGCATCATGAAGAAAGTCATCCAAACATTCTAGTTCACGTGTCATGGAAGTAGAACTATTAACTTATCTTGATTAGTGTTCAACACATTATCATTGGAAATTGTCTCTAGATTTGCAAGAAATAAGTATTATGTTATATTATTAACCTTGTTAACAATGACTACGAGCTGATAATTTTTGACTTTTTAGCTATTTAATCTCCGAGTAGATTCTAAATTTTTCTCCTTTATTCTATTGTACATGATTTGATTTTTTTATTGTTATGACATCTTGCATTAATAGTTTTTTTTTATTGTTTATATTTATCTTATGACCAGTGGTGGTCATTTCTGTGAGTGATGTATGCAAATTGAGCCCCTATTTATGTCCCAACTCTAATTCAGAACTGTGTTAAAAAAACATTTACCCATAATCAAATAAAATTATTATCCTACAAACCTCTAAATTTCTCATCATTTACAAAAATTATTATTCCCTAATTTTCTATATTTTAGACTATTTAGATGTCTACGCTATAGAGTGGTAGAGTTCCGTCGGCCCCTATTGATATTGTAATTTAAATCTCTTTATTAAATATGGTTAATGTAAAAATTTACGAACGTTTGTCGCTGTTATTCACTATGAAAAGTCGGCAATTTTAAAGTCATATTAATCACACAACTTTGAAATTTTCATGAATGGATCGATATCTACTAATGAAATTTTCATCAATTGGCATAGAGAAAGTCAGAGATAAGTGTTGATTTTTTCCTATTAATATGAGCACAGCCTCATTCATCTTCATTGAATATTCCCACATTGTGATCGACCATTCTACTTTCTAGATCAAGCTGAAAAAATCTTTATTGTCTGATTCAAGGGACCATTTCCAAAGAGATGAAGATGGATAAACAAGACAGCACAAGAGCTTCAGGATCTACCATGCTTGCTACCAAGAAATACTCTCATGCAATCTCCAAATCAAGCAAATGTTCACAGATGAAGGACAATATCATCTCTCCATCGGCATCCATTCGTGTGGAGTATGTTTATGAACCAGAGATAATCAAGACAGACCCTGCAAACTTCAGGTCTCTGGTCCAGAAGCTTACAGGGAAATCTTCAAAGGAGAACTAAGAGATAAACTCCATCATGAAGAGCCCATCTTGCACAGAAATTTGTGAAGAAAATGTTAAGAAACCATGCTTTGGTGGATCAATAACACGGGCTTGCTTTTTCCTGCTCTGATGATTTCCGAATCAGTAAAGGAAATCCCTCTGCTGAAGAATAATTCTTCATTCTTCAATATGTGTGATCAAAGTGGTGTTTGTAGTTTGACTGAATCTGGGCATGGTTGAGTCAATCATTTATCTCAAAGGGGCGTCTACTTTTTGCTTCAATATTATCGTATGTATATGACATATTTACTGCTTCTTGTTTCTGCCTGATGAAAGGCTGTTTTGGTATACATGATGATCCTTTTTAATAAATATAAACCATTGGCAAGGGCATTGCAATTTTCATATTATAAAAATATATATTTGATAGTTTACAATTAAATGTGATGTTTGTAATATTATTGTTTTTAGTAGATAAAACGATTTCAAAATGCATTTTCAAAAGCATGTCCTCTTCACTTAAAAAACTCAACAATTATACATATTCAATTATTTTAATTTGAGGATTTTTCTTTTCTATTTTTCACAGTACCATGTATTTATTTAGCTGGAATTTTAATATTAAGAATTAAAATTTATTTGAGACTAAATTCACTAGTGACAACTCATTTTTATGATGGATTCTCTGTCATTCTGATGTTTAATATGTTCGCAGATTAATCTGATTATATGAAGTAATATTTTTAATTCTATGATTATATTTGTTTTTATCATAGTTTATTAAATATGACATTTATTTTGAAATAGAATACTTCACTTATCGACAAATCGAATGTTAGACTTTTCAAATAATAATATTAATGTTATTTTTAACTTATACCACCACTTTATTCCAGCAAATTTTATAAACCAGTTTTCATAATAGTTCAGAAGAACCCATCGCTTATTAGATTGAAGGAAGGTACTCATTATATTTAGGTAAAATCTAACTTACTCTAATATTGTATAGAACTTTAGGCATATTATATCATAGAGATTTTTTGCATTGACCTTCAATTTTGCAATATGTAAGCCGGGTACTGAAGATTGATTAATTAAATGTTACGTATAATCAATTATAGTTATTAAGCATGTCTTATTATTGAACTCCTAAAAATTTGCTGTCACATATTTTATGTTAGTAATTTTTATATTAATTTGTTTTCTCAAAATTAATTATATGTTGCTGGTATGTAATGCCCTGTTCTACGTTACACCTGTTCATCCTGCGGCGATCGAGTGCTAAGCATGGAGTGTCATTGTGCCTTCGTCGACCTCGATTGCTGACCATTATGACTATAATTGATAATTATTTTACAAGCTGTAAAATGATAATAATGATAATAATAATAATAATGACATTATGATTGTATTATCGATCAACGATTGTATTTTATTATTACCTTCTTTATATCGATTGTTATCGATATCATCCTCTGTTATCGTTAAACTATCCTTTTGATTTGTTTGTCGCTCCCGCTGATCGAGCCTCGTTGCGCAAATGAGGAAGAGTATGTTTTGTGGTGGCGCCACATGGTTTGGGAGTGGCGTTCGCATAAATATTTCATTTAAATACTCAACCCCGTTCTCCTCCTGGGTCGACCGATCCCACAATCTTAGAATTGTTTTAAATTACTAATTTTAAATATGGATTTTTATGTCCCCAACCTACCTTGTCTCTCCCTTTTGATCTCCTTGTGTACCACGTTTGGCGTGGGGAAGGAAAGGTTAATGTTTTTTTTTACTTTGTTTCCTTGGTTGGCTGGAGGTGGGTGGCTTTAATGGCCACCTGCCATTGCATTAAAACCCCGCATCCTTCTTGGCATGTTGAAATCTCCCTTGTAGGTGGCCGCACTTCCCTGCATTTATTAATGTTGACTTGCTAATCCCTTGAAAATTGCTATCTGCCTTCTATATTCTGTTCTGGCCGCATACGCAGGAAGGAGAGTCTATTGTTTAGATTTGGTGAAGAAGGGTGTTAAAACCCCCAATCTAATGGAGTCGCAGGTTTTGGGAGCTCCGCCTTTGCTGTTTTCCCTCCTTGCCATGGCCGCAAAACTCCCTGCCTATGCCAAGTGTTGCTGCGAAAGCGTATGGGCGCAGTATTGGGTCGATATGGTGGTTTTGATGAAGCTTCAAGCTAGTGAAGTAGGCGTGTTACCTCCACTTTCATTGAGTGTTGCGAGGTGTGTTCTTGTCAGGGATCCACAGCAGCGACCCGCAATAGCATTTAGCCAGGTAGCAGGAAAGAACTCGAGCCCCAGTAGAAAAATAGGGATATTTGCAATCCTTCTCGAAGGCAGCAATCCACTGGTTATCTTTAACTAAACATGTCTAGTGAGGGTGGTTCTAGTTCTGGTTCAGGCAGTATGAAATATAAAAAAACATTGTTTTGGTTCTAATAGGACCACACGCCGTGGGAAGAGTACCTTCATGAAAAAGTCATTGAGGGTGCACGCCGGCCATGGATACGCATATGCCGAGGATATAATCCTAATGGGAAGCATGGCGGTAAGGCTCAATGCTTGAAACAAGCATCTGCAACATTGAATGAAGGTCAAAGTGTTTTCATAGATCGTTGTAATTTGAAAAAGAGCATCGACATGTTTTTGTGCAGCTTACGGGACCCCAAACCGAGGTACTTGCGGTGGTACTTGACCTACTTGTCAAATTATGTATTGGTAGGATAGCGAAGTGTACGGCACATGAGGGAGGCTTGCAGGAGGTAAAGCTACAATTTGTTATCAATAGTATGTTAAAGAATAAAGAAGTGCCTACTTTGGTCGAGGGATTTTCTCGTATCATGTATTGTCAAACCTGAAATGGCGATGTAGAGAATTCCATAAATTTGTACAAAGAATTGGGTCCAGTGATGATCTTCCATCGGTATACATGCCCAAAAAAGCAAAGATGATAAAGTCCAAAGTGGTATTTGCATTTTTTTTTAAAGAAAGAAAATGACCATCACAACAATATCTCCGACGGGAATAATCTTTGAGAAGTTAAACAACCAAGATATGATTCATAAGGATCCTAAAAACTTAGACATAGAAGTCTCTAAACAAAGTATTTCAAGCACTAGACCCCTGGACACAACAACAATTCAAAGGAGTGATGTTCAAAGCTATGGTTGTGTTTCAGTGGAATTTCTGGAAATGACTGTGTTCCAACCCTTGCTTTTCCTTCCATCTCAACATCTAATTTTCATTTTGACCTAGTTGCATGGGCAGAGAGGCCATAGAAATCCTTTCTGTCAAGGCGTTTTTCTTGCACTGCTGGCCCTTGGAAGGAGGGAAGTATGTTTGGGTGTTGTTCTACTTCCCTCTGCTCAGTTTTGTTCCTGTTTCCTGCAACGAACCCTCTTCCTTTCATTATCTTCTCCTCTGTGACTTGGGCGATGGATGCCTCTTCTCCTCCCACGTTCCAGCTTCCACTGGCTTCCTCTATAGTCTGGCATGTTTTGTTGGGTGTGGGATTTCGGGAGGGCATCCAAAGCAATGGAAGAGGCAGGAGGGCATCCAAAGCAATGGAAGAGACAGGAGGACGATGTTGAATCTGGAGAAAAAGGCAAGATATTTCTACACTTTTCTACTATTATTTTATTTAAAATTATTGTGAAATCGAACCACCTTTTCCTTGCATTGATTTTTCAGTTGGATGTCATGATGGGAGATTTCCCCTTTCTGCTTGTTTCTTCTTGTCTTAGCTTTTATCGTTGTCAGTATGTTGATCGAAAGGATGTGTGTGCCCTCTCCTCTGGGTGTTATGTTTCTCTTGCTCGAGTGATCGATCTTCCTTTATATATATATATATATATATTATATATATATATATATATATGTACTCTTCTCTCGATAGAGTTCCGGTTATTATTTGTTCAGCTAGTTTTTAACGATCGTTATTGTAAGCATGCAATAACTATGAGGTTCCTTCCTATCAACCAAGGCTATCCTTCCTTGTCTTTTGACATATATTGTTAATGATCTCTCAAGCCACCTAACAACCCTTTTGGCATCGAAAAGGAAAGGTTGCATGATTAGTGTAATCAACGCTTGGACTATTTCAGGTTAGAGATTCGATGTTAAAACTTTTAGAATGTTTTAGTTGTGTGCATCATGTTTCAACCTCAAGTGTTTAGGAGCTCACATGTAGCTTCACCTAGTTCCTAGGTTTCAAAGCCATCCTTAGGAGGTACTTTGACTGTCCCCCTTCAACTTGAATCGTAACTAGTTTTTTTAGATTAGCTAAGTTCGAGGTCTTAATTGTGCAAATCTAGTACCCCCACTACTTTTGGTATTATTTTTGGTCTTCTTCCCTCTCGAGAAGATTGTTGGTGAAATAATCTAGTCTTCTAACTTGTGTTTCCTCCCATTTATTATATTTGTGTTGTTAATTAGGATTGGACAGCTTATATGCACATATGCACCTTAATGTTTTGTGATGAAAATTGCCTTGAATGTTGTCAACCTTGGGAAAATCTTTTAATCAATCAATAGTATGATGGAGCTATAGCGAGAAGGAGTTGTTCGATAATGGAACTTAGTAGTTTATGTTGTACCTTTTTTAAATGGTTGTTTATGTTACCAAGGGTTGCCTTAAAAATATTGTTGTTTTGGGAAATAGGAAATTTATTTTAAATTAACTGAACTCTAATAATTGATGTGGAGTGTTGTAAAATTTTAGGGTTATAAAAGTTGTTGATGACATTTTTGTATACTCTTGGTTGACGGACTCTTTTTCTTCTCTCGCGTGATTGCTACTAGCCTACAAGGCATTGGCCTTCTTGAATGATTGGGAAATCTCTTGGAGTTAGTGGCCAAAACTAGTTTACTTTGCTTATGCTTCGAAACTTATGTTGTGTGGATACTCTATGTGATTTCAGGTTTGAAACTCATTTATACATGGCTTTTTGTGTTAATTCTTGGAACCGTGGTTTCCCTTTTTCTTGGGCCGATCAACTCTTGTTCTTCTAGAAATATAATATTATAACCTATGCATTTGGTACCTGTGATAAAATTCTGGATGGTTGGTACTTTATATCAAATCGCACTCTTGTGATTGTTATTTAATTATTTACTTGATGGGAATCCTGCTTTGTTAGATTGGTTATTTCTCCTTATAGGGCCAAGGGCCTTTCTCTTTTCGGTTGTTATATTTTCGTTGTCTTTACTCCTAACGGAAGTACATGGTCTTCTTCCTTGTTTGGCATGGTGGAAACTTATTATAACTTGAAGTGTTGATAGTGTTTAGAGGTTTGACCCAAATTCTCGTAATAAAGTGCTTCTTTTCATGGTATTGATAGATAACAGTTATGGTGGGTTTGTGTAGCCTTATCTTGCTCAGTTCTCGTGAACTGACTCTTGTAGAAAATTTGTTGCAGATGGATTTTTGCGTGTAGATGAGGGATAGACTTGTAGACTTTTGTCATCAACCTCAGTTGAGAAGTTCCTTTGCTCGAAACTTTTTTTTTTTTATGTTGTTCAACTATTGTTAACGTCCAGTGGAAAGTTTAGAAGAGGATTAATGTCTTAGTATTATGTATTGTGGACTTTGTCATCTGAACTTTGGAAACCTTGTATTGTTTGACCATCTTTGAAATTATAAGAAAATTTGGTTATTGTTGTTGAGTGACTTTGTTGGAGTATCAGTATTTTAAGAATTGATGTAATCTTGTTTTGTTCTTGTAAATGAGTGTTGCTACAACTTTGCCTTGAGAATAAATTTTGAGTTAAACCTTGCTATGACTTAGTAATAAAGTGTCATAAGTAAACTAACATAGGATTGTTTAATATACGGAAGTTAAATTAAAAGTTGTATTCAAATAAAGTAACGTAGGCGTCACCAACTTGAGAGCAAGAAATTCTTTAAGTAATCAAGGGAAAGACTATCATTGCGAGAGTAAACTTTATAACAAGATATCCCTAGCTACACTAGTGAACACTATCCCTTTCATGGTGAAATTCTTAAACGAACTTAACAAAATCTATGGATTGTTACGGAAGATAATAAGATTTAATAAGTAGGAGAAAACACTTTAGAAACCCACGCAATCTATCTCTTAGCCTTTGGATGGTAAATTGTTTTATTTTTATAAAACTCATTTAGTAAACCCTAAGTAAAGTCTTTAATAATTCTGGTTAAGTTTTCAAGTTTCAATTATATCTTGGTAATAGCTAATGAGGCCTTGAAGATGTTTTCAACTCAACCTTCTCCCTCTAACCTTTTTCCAAGGTGCCTTGTCTTTCTTCTCTTAAGTATGTTGAACGCAAACCCATGTTGTCATATGGGCATGAACAAGTTCTAGTAGCGTAAGTGTTAATAGATGGCCTTGTGGAATTAAATTCCCCCTTTCTCTAAATAAACGAATTAAGCAAATAAATGTCATAATAGAGAAGATTTAAGGATGATTACTCAGTGAAAAAGGAATAAACTTAGCTTGGTAAGATGAATTGTATGAATCGTATCCTGAGTCTCCTTGAAAACGTAAGCTAAGAATTGCAAGATGTATTTTTAAAATAAATAACCCTCAAGAATATCTCATTGTGGATGGCCCTAACTGTAAGTGTGTTTTGTGGTTGGACTTCTATGTTGTCATGTCTAAAAGAAAAGTAAATTGTCCTTGATAGGTGTGAACATTTCCGTGCTGCCTTTATGGCCATCCTTGTATCGAGTTGTTCACAGAGTTAGTTGTATCCTTGGTGACGACATGTTGCGTCATGTTATGTGTCAAGTAAGTCAAAAAAAAAAAAAAAAATCTTGTCTTTTACTGTGTTGTTCGTGTGTGAAAATTTTGGGTCGTTACATGTTACGTATAATCAATTATAGTTATTAAGCATGTCTTATTATTGAACTCCTAAAAAATTGGTGTCACATATTTTATGTTAGTAATTTTTATATTAATTTGTTTTCTCAAAATTAATTATATGTTCTTTGTATCAATATAAACATAATTTTAAAAACGAGAATGTCTTCAAATCTAATTTTTTTATATAAACAACATATAAGACACAAATATTATATATTTGTCATAAAACAATTGCTCGAAAATAATTATCAATCTATTTTTTTAAATATTGGAAGATTAATTTATGTCTCAATATATTTAATGCCTTTTTACACTAAGAAACAACTAAGGAAGAAATTTCCATCATATATATTTATAACTTTAAAAATTATATATATATATATATATATATATATATATATATATATATATATATATATATATATATATATATATATATATATATATATATAATGGTTAATAAATCATAAAATTAAAAATAAATTGAAAATTATATATATTTTTATTTAGGGATAAACATTTTTGATTGGGACCCTACCTAGGAACAAAAAGTCCAAATGCCAATATAGAACATTAATGAAGATCCAAAGAAAACCAACATAAACAAGCATCCCAATTGTCACACGAGAACAAACCCAAAGACCAAATAACTGTTTCATGTTAGACTTTCTATGATGGACAAGATTCCAACCATTTTCCTCGAGATGGATCCTTGAGATCCTCATGTGAGCCAACGGTCATCCTTAAGTAGTCTTTATACCTAATGCCCTCCCAACTATTAAAGATTTTAATAGAGTCGAGTCAAGAGGAATGGGGGTGGAACCACCATTGGACCTAGAAGTGGTTTGAGTACATTAAGAGATTTAAAACTTAAGATGAATTCTAATTTACCTTTCGTGAACTACTCTTCTTCCAGTTTTAATATTAATTTTTCAAAAGAATCTTTAGGTTCGGTCTCCTCAACTAGAGACTCACATTCAATATATTGGATTGGTACTATAGATTGCGCCAAAGGTTGGAATTTTTCTTCAAATTTTTCCCCAAAAAGGACATTCAAAGTTTTCCACGGTGAGAAATACTCCGGTGTGGCGAGAGATAGGCTAACCATCAATGGAACTAGATTCCCCCACCACCTAAGCATCGCGCTCCAAATGAGACAAGTGTTTGGTCTCAATCCTAATCCTTATGCAATAAATTATATGTTAATTTACTTGAATTTGATTTTTATTATTAAAATGACCTCCTTTTTTAAATTGAATATTGAAATATAAAAAATAACCTCTAAAATCAAGGTGCATGAGGTGGTAATGTCTGCATAGAGGGTCTTATTAGGAATTCATTGGAAAATTATAGTGTACTCGTTTCTATTTAAAGGAAGTTAATCATAATATTAAAATAAATCAAGATTCTCTATCCCATAGTCTTTGAGGAATAGATAAATTATCTCATTGCATGTATCAACCAGATGAGGTTATACCATTCTTTATCTACTTTTTATCGAGTACGGTAAGGGTTTTGATAAGATCTTATAACTTAATACAATAGATCAAAATATTAGAACATAAAAGGCTTTAATAAACACAAGCTTATAACCATCCCTTTGGTAAAAACCTCACTTTGAAACTCAAGTTGCAAAATACTAACTATTGAAATATCATCAAACCCTTAACTAATCTCCTAAATATAGAATATCGTATTCAATGAATCCAAGTGCTCAAAACTAATAGCTATCGACTAAGTGCATATGGATCTAGATTTTCCCATCTCCTTTATTTGTCCACTTCTTCTTATTGTAGTACTTTGTTTAACTATTCCCTTGGCTTTGGTTTGTCTATTTGAAGCAAACTTCGATCCTTCATTATCCTCTCCCACCTCATTAAGAGGCTCACTTTTAGTAACCTCCAACACCTTTATAAAACAATCCTTACACATTGGTCCCTCTTTGAAAAGAAAGAACATTCATATTCCTTTTATCTATCTATATAGTTAGAGAATAAATTTCATTTTGTTTCTTTAGGTTATCTAACTCAAAGGGATCGGTGTTTTGTAATCCTCCCTACTACTAATCTTTATCTTCTTCTTCCATGTTTCTAATCCTCCCTACTACTAATCGTTATTTTCATCTTCCATGTTTCTGATCTCTCCAACTTTAATATCTATAGTAGTGTCTTGTATCTCTTTCTCAATCAATGGAGCCTACATATTTTCCTTTTCTTTAAAGAGGGTCTTATTTTTATCTTCCATGCCCCCTTATTTTCAATTATTCAAGGTTCGAAGATTTCTTTTAGTTTATGCCAAAAACATTGATTTTAAGTCTAAAAATGTCATATAGAATAAATAATTGTATTTCAAGAATTTCTAAATATGTCTGGTTTAGACTACTAAATGATTGATAAAACAAAATTTATGATTATTCAAATTCAAAACTATAATGTACCTTACTGATTTATTAACGTAATTTTCGTTCTTGTAAGGTTTGTGGTGGAAGTATATCTCTAAAATTGAAAAAATATATTTATAATTTTAAAATTACAATCAATAAACTTTATTGATTCATCTTCACATAAAATAGCAAATTTGTGTATTTTTCATTTAAAATAAAGCATTAAAGTCCTTTTATCTTCATTAAAAAAATGATTTATGGAAAAACACTTTCATATAAAATAAAAATAGATTATGTGAAAATCTTTGAAAACGTGAGAACATCAAAGATTAAAAAAGGGAAAAGAAATAATCAAAACACCATCATTTATGTTCTTTAAAATAAAAAATAAACGAAATTTATTTTATTATAATTTTTCTTAATCTTAAGTTTAAGATCCATCATATTCATGTATAAGATTATGAACATAAAAAATAAAATAATGATATCTAAATTTAAAACTAACAGCTTGACTACATAGGTAAATGGGTACTTTGAAAATAGTTTTCAAGCATAAAAATTACGAGCTTACAAGTATTTTAGCTTTATGAGTAGTTTTGGATAAAAGGGTGTTGTAGACACCATGTTATGGAACAGCATAAGTAATTTTTGTAACGCTAGCACATTAATGTATTCATAATTAAAGGTTCATGTTAAGATGCTCTTGGTTCATGTTCCTTTCTTCGTATGAAATTTGACTTGGTTATCTTATGTCCTTTGTTGTACCTATTACCTGTATGATCTTGTTTGTATGTGTTATTTTTCCTATTTTCCTATGGTTATTTTTTTTGCAAGTTTTCTTTCTCTCTTGAGACATTTTTATATGTTGATGATGTTATCTTGTTGGACATGGTCATATGATGGATGTTGTTTGGATTTGTGATATTTGGATATTGTGAGTAGACTGGAAATGGAAAATTATTCGATGATGATATAGTTGTTGATAAAACTATAAATGATATTGTTAGATTGTTTTGATGTTGTTGTGATTCATATATCTAGATGATTTTAGATTTTTAATTATATTTATATTATTTTGGAAGTTCTTATATGGCCACGAGGCTGAAGGAGGTATTTGTTTTTTTTAAGTTAAAAATATCACAACAAACATCGGGGGATTGGAGACCAATCGCATTGGAATTCTAGATAAATTCAACAAAGTCAGCATGACAACTAGTATTTGTTTGTGTTTGTTATTTATGTTAGGGATTCCCATGGGGGGATCACCTTTAAATGTGACCAAGGGATTTTATGTGTTTCTTTTATTTGGTCCCTTTTGTTATGTTTACATGTGTTTATTTTGTGGTGCACTTACCGCTTTCATTATTTATTTAATGGTGTGTAAATATTGTGAGTAATCATATTGTTTAGTTAATTAATTAAAATATTTCATAAGAATGTAATTAATAGAGTTGTTGGCCATGCTTTAAAGTGTTGCAAGAATGTGTAAGTAATGTGTAAGTGACTTTGTAAGTGATGTGTAGGTTAACTTTTGAGTGTGAAACACTCCACCTTCTTGGAAATTCGAATTTGTCCTTGGAGGCTGATTTTGGAGGCTTGTGGGACAAGTTAAACTTGTCCCATGCCTCTTAAATTTACATACCAACCTTGCCTATGGTTGGAGGGTTAAATTTAGACATTTTTATGTATTTTTACAAGTCAAGTTGAATGTTGTAATTACACTTTTCTTACATAATTTAATTTCAGTCCTTATGGGGTATGGGCTTGTTTGAGTGTGTAAGTAAATATGTCATATTATTCACCCACTTATTTTTATGCATTGGAGAATGAAGTTGAATTTTGGGGGTTGGGGTTGAGGATGTGTGATGTGGCATCCTACATGGATCCACCTCATCCTCTTCTCTTCCCTCTTCTATAAAATTTGAATTTCTTGTCTTGTTTTGGGTTGCTTCACTTTGGAGACTTCACTTTTAGGAGAATTTTCTTGTTGTTTTGGGAGCTCTTGCTTGAAGGAGTCTTGGAAGATTGTTGCATGCTTGTGCTTGGCTATCTTGGATTGCTTGCATTGGGATAAAGCTTGTTGTTTTGGAACTTGGAATGACTCCATCATGGAGAGGTAGGAGCTTGGCTCTTGAAATGCTCTTCTTTTATATGTGAATGTTCTTGTGTGAATGTTTTGGTGTATTTGTGGGTTGTTGGGTAGATGGCCTAGGAATGGTGTAGGAGAAGACTATGGGGTTATTTTGTGGGAGGCACAAGTGGTTTTAGGGAGGTATAAGGGTGGAGGGAGTTGGGATTTGGGTTCCACCTTACAAAGAAATTGTTTGCATTTCTTTACTTGTTATGGGGTGCCATAAGAGGTTGGGGAGACATAAGAAAATGTGAGGAATAAGGGGTACTTGGGGGAGGCATAAGGGCATGACAGGGATTGAAATGTTATGTATATATATATATATATATATATGTATGTATGTATGTATGTATGTATGTATGTATATATGTATATATGTATATATATATTTGGTGGGTTGTTCTCGGTGGTGATACCTAATTTTATCCTTTGGGAGGCATAAGTAGCATCCCCCATAGCTTCTTGCTCCTTTGGCTTGCTTGATGAAGCCTTTGTATTGTTTGTCATGTTTTAATGTAGTTTTAAACTACATTCTATTTGGGACTGTGTTTCTTTGTGGAAATATTGTGTGTATGTTTTGTGGAATCCTTTTTCGCCATTAGTTGGATCACATATTTTATTGCTTTGTGGTTGGGGCTCGGGGGCCAATGAAGAAGGATGACTTCTCCTCTTCATTAGATGTCTTGGTTGGGTGGAGAGAATTGTCTTTCCCCTACTCCTGTTGTAATCAAATTGGAAGAATGAGGAGTATGCATGTTGTTGTTTTGGAGCTAAGAAAAGACAGTTTGACAGTCCCTTGTGAAATGAAATCTCATTGTAACCTTTCCCACTTGAAGTGGATGAACTTGTAAATGGCTGTAATGGAAAGATGTTGTATTGATTTGCAAGTGAATTTGAAATGTAAAAGAGTTATACTTTGTATTCTGTTTGGAAAGAATGTGAAAGAATGATACGTGTTTGGTATACTGTATTTTGTAATCAAATGGAAAGGAAGTTGTAAGAGTTCATTTGAATTAATGGAAGTGGTTTTGTCTTGTCCATATGATGTTATTCCATTGGAAATCTATGTTTAGCATGCACTATGAAATATCTGTTTGAAAATGGTAAAGTGGAACATGTGAAAAGAAAATGTATTATTCTACCCTGTGTTCAATAAATGATTTTGGAAGGAATAAAAGAAACAAGTTTTAAAGTTGTATGTTGGAACCAAAAATTAATGTAATACTTTTCTTAAATTGCATTGTAGTATTGAATCTGATCATTTCGATGTATTGAAATCTCTATTTGAAAGGAAGAAATGCATGTGAGAAAAATAGAGTATTTTGTCTCTTTGGAATGTGAAAAATCTGAAATCAGAATTGTATTTTGGTCTTGAATGGTTAGTTTTGAATCAACCAAATATGTTAGATTGGAATTGGAATGTATTCTAAATACTTGGAAGAAGAAAATGGCAAATAGACCCCTTTAAAATTTGATTCCTTTTTTGTAATTTCAAACTGGTAATTATCTAAACCAAAAATGCATAGTTCGAACCTACAGGCAAGAAATAACAATGAAACATTGAAATTGAACATGCTAGGGTATAAATGAGTTCAATTAGACAAAAACACTTAAAGGAAATATTTCAGAACTTAAAAAAATCAGGCTCAAACCGTTCTACAGTCGTTTTGCTGTCAAGAAATGTAAATGTTCAAATTGTGAATCAATCAGACAAATTGAATCTTGAATCCTTTCTTAAATCCACCTAAGAACGATTATCCATGTCTATTTGACATGTTGAGAGAGGAAGAAGATCAAATTGGACAAATCTCATAAGTTAAAAATTACCAGTTCATACTATAAAAGCCTGCAAGCCGTTTTCTTAAAATTGACCCCTTAAACTTTGTCAAAATAAAAATTAACGATTCTGAGTAAATAGGACGTCCATATATTTCTAGAATGTCCTCGTTTTCCAAAAACCAAGCTCTCTATCAAAATTTATGTCCTTCTGAATTTTTCTTCACTTGGCATTAAAATTTTGGGAAAAATTTCCTTAAGCGGGCCCGCGGCCCAAATTTTCCCTTAAGCACTTAGGAAATTTTTGGGAAAATTTTACAAATTTTCCCCCGGCCCACAACCAATCAGAGGCTACCATGTGGCACCATGAGGTGTTAGCAGAGGGGTGGATCCCTCTATCCCACGGCCCGAAACCAATCAGGGGCTACCACGTGGCATCGCGAGGTGCCGATAGAGGCACGGGTCTATGTACCCTCTTAGGCCTTCGGGGTGTTAAGAAAAATTACTCCCTCTGCCACACTTTCCCCACATTGGCTTAGGTGATGCCACATGTCCCCTATGGACTCGTGGGAGCATGGGCACAAAATATTCTTTCCACCCCACGCGGGAGAATTTGCAAATTGTCTCCCCCGCCCGCTTTTCCCCACTTTACCCCGTCTTTACCTTAGGGAGTGCCACGTGTCCCTTGTGGACTTGCGGACCACGGAAGCACGGGCACAAATGTGTTTTTTTACCCCACATGGGAAAATTTCCAAAGGTCTCCCCATGGCCCACCAACCTGCCCTTTGGGAAAATTTTCACCCCTAGGCCCACAGGCCCGCTCTTGGGAAAATTTTCACCCCAAGGCCTGCTGACCCATAACTTGAGAAATATGAGGATTTAGGAGGACTTCTTTATATCAGTGGAAAGGTGAGAAAATTTCCTATCCAATGGGAATGATTTAGGAAAATTTTTAATGCATTAAGTTTGATAAAAATCAAGTTGAAACTTTAATCTGTCGGAGGGTGGGTATGGTCGAGAATTTCCCTCGAATGTAATTGAACCTTATAACCCTAAATTTTGGACCTTATGACCTCTAATATTTTTTAATAAAATAAAAGTATGTTCTATTGGATTAGAATTGTTCTAAAACTTTTTAGTGACAACAATTGTCTTGTAACACAGTTGTAGATTCTTTTAATAAAAAAATTATTCCATAATTTTCCTAACTAATCCTAGGTTGTTGTTGGGTCTCAAGTGGGTTGTTTTAATGGGTGTTACAAGTTATATTCAATAATATAGAGAGAATTCTATTATTTTATATTCGTTGCATAAATTTGAAAGATAATGGTTCAAAACTTACATTCTTTGGATTGCTTGTTGATTTTAATTGAGTGTTTATTGTTATTTTCTCAAGACACAAAGGGCCTAACAATAATGGAAGGAAAAAAAGGACCCTATTAACATTCCTTATTTTAATGGGGTCTTGAGGACTTGATGATATATTAAGGTTATGAAAAGAATGAGAATATTCCAAATGATTTATGAGAACACTAGATAAAAAATATATTTGTGATGATTATGGCTTGGTGCTCAATATAGTTGTATAATTGATTTTGTATTCATATATTTTTGGTTAAGGATATTTTATTAGTTATATATTCTAGTGGTCAATTTATTTTGATGCACTTTTCCTTTACCATCTATCAATGATGATTGTCTCTAGATTTGTGGGTCAAGGGTGTATTATAATTCACACCATGATTTTTTCTTCTTTTCTAACAATTTAAGAAAGGATGATATTTGATGGTTGACTCCATATGTCACACCAAAAATCTATGATGTCACAAGGTGTTAAACAACTCATCCATTTTTGTAAAACACCTTTTCTTTATTAAATTTTTAAAAAAACATTGTTTTGTAGTTGTATTTATGAGTGTGGGGTAAGTTTCAGGTATTATATGCTCAATATAAATATATTTTTAGAAAAATATGTTATTTAAATATTTATGTAATGCTGCACTTATATTTATATTGAATGTGTTCATAGTGATAATGTTGTTTTTGCCAAATTCATTCATGTCAAATAGGGATAGTTAAACTATTTTGCAAAGTGTAAAATACAGTTAACACAGGGGTGTGTCTTACCCTAGGCTTCCTTGGCAGTTGCCTAGGGCAAAAAAAAGGAGGGCACTACATTTTCTAAAAGAATTTCCAGTGGCGAGTCATTTAGGCATTGAGCGATCAGCTAAGGACCTTTGTTTAAAATTTTACAAAAAACAATTGATATAAAAGGTTTACAAATTACAGTTTAAAATTCATTATTTGAATTATTCTCTTAATCTCCTAGCCCTACCCATGTGGCTACAAATTTTGGAGCGAATGTTCTTCAGACTTCAGTAGAACACCGTAACACATCCTTAACTTGAACTCTCTCACTCTGCATTTGTGACAACAAGCACTACCAGAGTAGTTTGAATTCTTGTGTGCCCCAAACGTGGGCGGTGGTCCATGGACAATCATCATTTTGGTGTTTCTTAGTCAACGTTTGGTGTTTCTCAGTCATTCTTGGCATTTGAAAATATTTTGACATGCTATGCAAAAGTGGAAACAAACCTGTGCGACTAACAAATAACAAATAGGCTTAGCATACAAAGCTTGAAAGCAAGAGACATTGCTGAAAATTTCATTGCAGAAAACCTCTAAAGTCTGAACTCATTTATCTTATATTATATCAGTTTGAAATAAAAATGAAAAATAAGATGCTTAGATGCTAGGGAACTTTGTGAAGGCTATCTGCTACATGCATATGGTAATGGGAAGATTTGATGAAGCTGAGTCAATTATGTTAGTAGCTTTGAACAAGGATACAAAGGATGTTGATACTGTATCTGTATTAGACTGTGACCATGTGTGAAGCCTGAAGGGATTTGGGAATTAAAATTTATCAGCCTGTCAGGTATTACCATATTAAAATTTCAGCCTTTAGTTTGTCGGACACTTTGGCCAAAACTTGCGAGTGGGAAGAAGATTTCATTATTCAATATGCGCTTGCATTAGATATTTATCCAAAGTCCAAACCCTGAATTTCCTTTTAAATCAAGTTCAACACCGAATCTAGTAGATCATCATTCATCTTGGGGAATAACATAAAGCTAAGTGATCAAACCCTAACTACTCTAGCATCTTACATTTGATGTTACATTATTTGTGTTCTCCATTGCATCAAATATATTATTACATTTTGATTTAAAATTTTAATTATTCCTATTATGTAATTATGATTTGATTTATATTATTTCACTTTTGGAATAGTATTGATTATAATTTATAGCATCATTATCAACAAGTATTCGGGTAGTTATTGTAACTTGATAACTATTTAGTTCAAATGGATAAAACTAAAAAATTAAGTGGTGCTCAATTTCAAAAAAAAGCTAAACAAAAAATTGAGGAGGAAAAAAACCTTTTGAAAAAGATACCTAAAATAAATATATTTTTAAGTGCATCAAATGAAAATTTAAAGTCAAATGTAGTTTTTAATGAAAATGAGAATTATTCTTCGGTTAGTGACAAAAATACACAATCAAAGTCAATAGGAGATGAAAACACACAAGAGAAGGAGAACACACAACAAGAGGAGAACAATGAAAATACTATTGTTCAACCCATCGTTAATGAACATTTCATTGTTGATCCTGATCCTGCAAAATGGGTAATAGACAACGATACAATAGAATATATAATTTTAAATACACCAAAACAAGATATGAATGTTGATTTTTCAAATTCAAAATGCCAATACTCATATTGTTTTAGATATATTTCTAAATATTTGTTTCAATGGAAACTTTTAAACAATGAATGAAAATTAAGAGAATGGTTTCTTTACTCAGAGTCAAAAGGAGTTGTTTATTGCATTCCTTGTCGCCTTTTTCAAGAAAAATCAACCACATTTTCCAAAATTGGATTTAATGATTGGAAAAATGCATCGGCTAGTTTAAGAGAGCATGAGGATTCCCCTGATCACAGGACTTCAATTCTTAATTTCATCACTCGAAGTAATGTTTTGGGAAGAGTTGATTCTACACTTGCAAGTCAATACCAAAATGAAGTAGAGTATTGGAGGAATGTTTTAAAGTGTATTGTTGCAACTGTGAAATTCCTTGCTACTAGAGGTATTGCCTTTCGTGGTGGTGACAATTTATTAGGATCTTCTAGAAATGGAAAATTTTTAGGGTGTTTAGAACTTATTGTAGAGTTTGACCCATTTTTGGAAAATCACATTTCACAATATGGAAATGCAGGAAAAGGAGTTCCATCTTATTTATCTACGACAACATGTAATGAATTTATTGACCTTATGGCACAAAAATTTATAAACAAAATAGTTGAAGAACTCCACAACGTAAAATATTTTTCAATTATTGTTGACTCGACACCTGATGTATCTCACACTAACCAATTAGCATTTGTGGTAAGGTATGTTTCTCAAGAAGGTTTTCTAGTTGAACGATTTTTAAAATACATTCCTTTGGTTGGACACAAATGATGTGATTTAGAAGCTTTTGTACTTACAACACTAGCTAGCTATGAAAGTAATATCAAATATTGTTAGGGGCAAGCATATGATAATGTAAGTAACATGTCTAGAAAATACACAGGTCTACAAAATAGGATTAAAAACACAGCTGTATGGTGAGTTTGATCTTGTTCAAAGCATTCCTTAAAACTTGTTGGATCTTTAGCTAAAGAGTGTTGTACAACAACTATAGATTTTTTCTAGTACTTCAACTTATTTATAGTTTCCTAAGTGCTTCAATTTATCGGTGGGAAATTTTATTAAATTTTTTGGATGGAATTTGTCCCGTTGTAAAATCTCTTTCTGAAACAAGATGGTCAACTAGAGCTGATGCAGTTAAAGAACTTTTCTTGGGATATAGTAAAATTCAAGATGTTTTCCTAAATATAGCACAAGACAAAAATCAAACAACTACCACGCGACATGAAGCAAAGTGTATTCATGAAAAACTAGACAAGTTAGAAACTTGTGTGATGTGTTGTATTTGGCATAGTATTCTTGAAAGAATGGATGCAACTAGAAAATATCTACAAAAGGTAGACATTGACTTAACCATGGTTGTCACTTAATATAATTCATTGATATATTATATTCAAAATATTAGACAGAATTTCGATACATATGAGCAACATGCCAAGATCATTAGTGGAAAATAAGAGTACAAAATTGATAATAAAAGAAAAAAAGAAAAAGAAAAAAAAAAGTTCACTTTGATGAAATGAGAGATGTCGAAATTCCACAAATAGGAAGGGATCGTATAACGATGGAAGTATTTTATGTTATTATAGACAACTTAATAAGGGATTTATCAAGAAGAAATTAAGCATATAGTGTGTTAAATGACAGGTTTGGATTTTAGAACAATTTAAAAGATCTTGATAATGAGACAATATTGAAATGCTCTAATTCATTAGTAAAAACATATAACATAGACTTGGAAACCTCCCTTGACATTGAATGCATCCATTTCCAAGCATTAGCAAGACGTGAAAACTTGACAAGTATATCATCAATGTCAAAATATTTAAGAAAAAGTGGACTAGACACCATGTTCCCAAATCTAGATGTTGCAATACGAATGTTTCTTTGCATTCCTATTGGAAATTGCAGTTATGAGAGAGCATTTTCCACTCTAACAAGAGTAAAAAGCAATTTAAGGTCAACAATGGGTGAAACTAGATTGAATAGCCTTTCTATTTTGACAATTGAATGTGACATCGCTACAACAATAAATTATGATGATGTCATTGATAGTTTTGCTATGGCAAAGGCAAGAAAAAAACCTTTATAGCTTTAATAAAATGTGTCAAGAGTTATACTAAGTCTATAATTGTTTAAAAAACATTCACATATAGGTGGGTCATTGGTCCCAGGTGGGAGGGGGGTGCACACTCCGAGTACTGCCTAGGGCACTTAGAAACCTTAATTCAACCTCGAATTAACACATGTAAAAATGTTTGAGACAGACTTCAAATCTTAACTTTGAATTTAAATATTTCAAACATTAAATATTATTATTAGTGTAAAATTCTTTCAATGTATAAAATACTTTTAAAAACATATTTAATAATTATCTATTTGATTTCTTTTCAATTCATAATATTCTAAAATTATTTAGCATCTTCATTTATTTATTACTCATTATTCATTTCTTGGAAAGGTTGTACATATATTGTAATGATTAGAAAATATTTAAGCAACCCAAAAATTACTTTTTATGAAAAAGTTTAAAGTGAATTGGATTTTTATATACTTCATTAAACCCTATAGATCATTTTTTTATTCCTTCTCTAAATTTATTAATTAGAAACGGTGTAGATATTGTAAATGTTTGAAAATATTTAAATATTTATAAAATTATTTTTTTGGTGAAGAAGTTTAAGTGAATTATATATTTTATCTTAAAAATAATGTTTAAAAGTCTTTCTACGTAATAATGTAACATAAATTTTTGTTATGTAAACATTTTAAATAATGATTAATATTGTTGTCTATGATTTAATTGACATGTTTGTTTTGGTAACTTAGAGGGATCAATGGATGTCAACAGCTTAAATATTCAAAAATCAAAACTCTAATACAAGTTAAGTGCCATTAATAAACCTCATTTGAATCAATACACCATACCGTAAATACAAACCACAAATAAATCACAAAATTCAAACCTCAAAATTGATGAACATTTTCCAAACTTCTAATATAGAATAAACTAGAAGAAAAATCAATTTTAGTAAAATTTGTAACATCATGGGTTAAATTTGATGGCCATCTATGCCTAACACACAATTTTTTTGTGACAGTAATTTTCCAATATTGCCCTTCAAAAATTTAAAAATAGGTTATTTATACTATACTAATAAAATATACAAAAGATTATTATATATTTATTATATATTAATATAACTTACATATACATATATATTAAAAATGATGGTCGAATTTTAAATATGCAAATCACGTATAACAGCTCTTTCAGAAATTTGTAAATATTTTATGGTTAAAATCACAAAAAACATCTAAACGACCGCCAAATTTAACCCCAAACATAGTGCATACATTCAAAGGAAGTGGCATATTCTCCGGTAAAACGTATTAGGCCACTATCTTATAGTACCAATTAATTTAATGAAGGTATATTATTACAGGGAAAACGTGCTATTAACTTGATGATTGCAAAGATTCCTTGCTTTTCTTTCTAATACAGGTCTTCCTCAACTTTCATATACACATTAAATATCCATCTTCTATATCTATATTGTTTTATAATCTTGTATATCCATTTTGTTTTATATTTTATTTTTGATCATATCCAAAATATCAAACTTGTGGTCAACGCTTTGAATTTGTGATGTTAAAACACGAGATATTCCCGGGCTTGCCATGTGCATGTTTTATTATTCACCGATATATTGATTTCAAACTACAACTTGCATTGATTGGGTGTAGCATTATATATTCCAAAGGCACTCTTTGAAATATTGGATTTATTGAGGATAGATGCTATCTTAGATATGATTTTTTTGTCTGTTTGAGACACGTTTTCGCACTAAAATCCAGAACGCAGCCAATGGCAATGCTTCCATGTGTCAAACGTCATAGGATGCAATTATTTGCTTTGTTTCTCTTTCAAATCAAATAAAGGATCACCATCAAGTTCATTGAATAAAACAAAGTTTTATGTTGGAAAATTGTAATAAATATTTGATAAATGTTAATAGATATTGATTTGGTTAGAAAAATATGTTTTTAAAAAGTTTCCAACTCTTTAATATGTTTTAGATATTGTAATAATTGTTCAATTATGATATAAAACAAAATAGAAGTCAAATTAATAATGCTTAATTAATTGTTTATCCACAAATCAACCAACCAAATTTTTATGACAAAATACTCCTATATAACACACACACACAATATATATATATATATATATATATATATCAAATTTAAAATGTAATATAAGATTTATTATCTCGTAGTAATATTATTGAACTATATTTTAGATTCTAAGACAAATAATTAATTTAATGAGTTTTTGTTGCTATCTTATAATTTATTACTTGGTAGTTTAAGAAACTAAAATTACTAGACAATGAAAGATAAATGAAGAGCAACACAATATACCTCTCTATAATTTCTCAATGCAAACCTCAAAGAAGATTGTTGAAGCACTTGGGCTTGCTTAATCTTTTGGATTTGTATGATTGTGGTTGCTCTTGATCAATTCTCCAAAGGATGAATGCAATGCTATGAGCTTGGATACACAAAAAGATATCAAGTTGATATCAAGTTGACTATAATTTGCATAAGCTTTTAGGGATTCCAAGGAGATTTGTGAGACCATGAAAAGTGGATCGAGAGTTTGACTAAGCTTCAGGTTAATAATTATAATTACTTAGAATAGAAAGTATCATTGGTACATGGAATTACACATTTGAAGGGGTAATGGACATTTGTCTTGTTAGAAGTTACACCTAAGATGGTGGTTACATATGTACAAGTTTATTTCCCAACCGTTCTAGGAATCTAGAAGTGGAGTTAGCAAGGAAAATAACATTAATTAAATAACTAATTTAATTAGTTATTAATTGTGAGGAGATAATTAATCATTTAAATAAATAAATTTTTAATTATATTAGCTAAGAGGTGTTAGGAATTAATTTAATTAATTCCAAGAGCATAATAGAATTAAATTAATTAATTGTGAGGAGATAGTTAATCATTTAAATAAATAAAATTTTAATTATATTAGCTAAGAGGTGTTAGGAATTAATTAAAGGGTGTAGGAATATGACTTAAGTAATAGAATTAATTTAATTAATTCGAAAATGGTGTATTATATAGCAGGATAAAATGGATTTAATTAATTATAATTGAATGGAAGCATGCTAGAAATATGAATATATTTTAGGATGTCTACATTTTTCCCTCTTTAAAGTGTTATTACAAAGTAATAGTATTTTAATTACAATAGACACATTGTAATGCCCAGTCCTCTTCGACACTAAATGAACCATGTTACCAATTTCAAATTGATTATAAACATAAACTGGTTGTTTTATTCTAGTTAGCATGCAAATAAAATGTGTAGACATCAGGATTGCTATTGTGTTTTGGTTATTATTATTATTTTCACTATATGTCATATGGTGGGCCCTAATGGGCATTTAAGGGTAAGATAAATAGATAGAACGGTTTCCCTATTATAAATTGATTTTGATATCATTACTCTTTGATATTTTTTTTTATATTTAATCTAACACTGTGACTGAACACATAGACATCATTGCACATTGTACCTGTAAATATTAGTAGACGAACGACATTAACACATTGTGATATGGAAATTGAAGGATATATAGTCAGAATTGAAATGATTAACTTTTGATAGAAATGAAGTACAAAAGATAATGATGTGTTGTAAGTTTAGATATATGTTGATATTTCGAATTATTGTCTCATTGATTTTTATTATGATGTTCAAAGTTATTTTGTGACTTCTTTGATATTGGAGAATTGGTGAAATTGTGAATGAGTGAAAGTATAGCTTAAATTGGATGATTCAGTTAGTTTATGATCTTAGTTACAAATGACGTATGAGTAAAATTGAAATGTTGAAAATTGGAGTAATTGTTTAATTACTTGGTCTTAGCAATAGTAGTTATGATATTTGATGTTGAAATTGATATGTAGATATAAGCATTTTATTAGTTCGACATCATTAATGTGGGCATGAGGCCGAGAGGGTATTGTGTTATTTTTTGTAGGTAATTATATGATAGTAAAAAATACGGGGATAGGAGATCAACAACGAAGGAATGGGGGTATTGACAACTGGTTACCATGGCAATTTGTGTAATCTTGTTGTCTTGTTATTTGTTGTTAGGGGTTCCCATGCGGGGAAACCCCAATTGTGACCAAGGGTTTGTATGTGTACTTATTTTCCTTTATTTTACTTAATTTTGATGAATGTGATTTAATTTGTGATGTAATTCCCTTTTATCATTTATTAGTTAATGTGTCTTAAGTTAGTGAAAAAATTATATTATTAAGCTAATTTTGGAGGAGACAAAAAGAGTCATTTATTAGAGTGGTTGGGTCTTTGTTTCTTAGATTTTTAGTTGATTATATGTGATTTTGAGTGTTGTACACCTCACCCTTCTTGGGAAATTCGGATTTGGCCTTATGGGCCAATTTTGGAGGCTTGTCAGGACAAGCTAAGCTTTTCCCACACATATTAAGTTCTTATACCAACCTACCTATGCATTGGGGTCAAAAATAGACTCCATTATGTGCTTTAGAAGGCAAAAGGTGAGATTTAAATGCACTTTCTTATGTGTGTTTATTTCCTTGTCCTTAAGGGTTTGGTTGGAGTGGTGTGTGTAAGAGGTTTTTCACACCTCTCAAGAACCCATTTATTGTGCCTTGGGGTATGGGTTTGACTTGGGTGATGTGGGATGGAGAATAAATGATGTGGAATCCTACATGGATGCACATCATCTCCCTCTCCCTCTTTTCTATTTATTGGAGTTTTTGGGAAGTATTAGGGGTTACTTGCTCATTTCTTTTGGGGGAATGCTTGTAATTTTGGAGACATTTCTTGAGGATGGTGAATGGAGGTTGGAGTGGATGTCGTTGCTTAGGATTTTGCAAGGCTTGGGGCTTGTTGTGTATTGATACTCTTCATTTGTAAGGTATTTTTTCACCCTTTCTTTTACCTTACTAATTTTGGTTATGTTCATATATGTAGTTGATGATTGAAATATTTCTTATGATTGTGGGAAATAGATTCGATCCTTAGGTTGTGGGAGAAATGGAAATGGGGGTAAAACTTGAGCGAGGCATAAGAGAAATGTTATTGGGTATTTTATGGAGGGAGTTGGGTTTGGATCTCCACCTAGTTGATAAATGTGTTTTGTTTTTATCTTGTTATTTTCTTGAGGAAGGCATAAGAGTGGTTTGAGTTCTTGAGGGAGGCAAAAAAGTGGTGTATTTTTCTTAGAGGGAGGAATAAGAATGTTATATGTATTGTGATGGAATAATGGAGGTTATTAGGGGGACACCTAAGCCTCGAGAAGCATAAGAAGAACCCCATGTTCCTTTTTCCTCCATGGATTTTGTAATGCCCCCTCAATTTAGGACAATGAGATGCCTTTGTCAGGAGTGGTAGGTGGAAGGCCCTATGTACGTCTTGTTAGTTTCTTGGCATAATAATACAAGCACTTTATTGGGATCCTAAGTTTCCAACCACTATTTCTTTTGGAGAATCCAATGAGCCTTCCCATGTGAAACTTAAAAAAAAAAATCTGTCTACGCTCTACAAAATTTTCTTTTGGTGGCTAGGTACACACCTTTCCCCTGGATTGCGTGGTTCTTTGGGTGAAGGACTGATCAAGGAGATTATACGCATTGGATTGGTTGCGATTTTTGTGCAAAGTATGAAATGAATTTGTCCTTTGGTTGTTGGCCGCATATAGTGTTTTAGTTTTAATTAAATGTATATGCTTTGACTATTGCTAGTGACCTGGTCACCCATTTTTCGTTGGCCATGTGAAATCTTTTGTGAAAAAATGAAACTGCAGACTAGAGGAATTAAGTCAGGGGCGGAAGGTGCGTGGTGTATTGGTGGGCACAACGAAACTTGTGAGAACAGGTAGTGGAGGTTGTATCAGAGGCTGCAGATTGGAAGTCACTTCTATGGTATTCCATGCATGCCTGCAATGTTTGGTGTTCTTCCACTCTTCCTATGCGTGAAAGTTCCCCTATTTTAACTCTTATTCTTGTCAATGGGTGCACTAGGATATACACATAATGGGAAGTTGGAAGAAAACGTTTCTCGGCTAGTATTAAAATGGAAGCTTTGGAGTAGGGTATGATATCCATCAAAGCATAACGGAGAGAGGAATTTTGTCGAGATGTAGTTTCATGGACAATGATGATTAAAAGTGGATTTTTTTATCAACAATATAAAATGTGGAAGCTTCTTTTGTTAAAATTCGTTGTTAGCCACACACTAATGCTGCGAGATTCAGATTTCATTCGGGATTGGTAGTGGATGGCATTAAAATTGTATGATTTTATTTTAGCACTGAAATGTGAACACATGCGCTTGGCATGTAATTATTTGACATAATGCCTCAAAGAAATGTGGTCTCATGGAGTGCCATGATTTCAAGATATGCACATAATGGATCTATTCAAAAGGCTTTAGAAACTTTCAAGCAACTACACTCACAGGTGTAGAGCCTCCTGTCCGTTGCCAACATTCTCTCAGCCCATGTGCAAGAATGGAGCCTTGTGTAGGCCCTAGAAAATTGTCAGAACATAATGGACAACTTATTATGTTGGAAAAATTCAAGTGATCGGGAAGTTTGTGTGACGTTGTGGAGGTTAGATCGAGGCTCGTGAACTGGTTGACAAAGTGCCCAAGCGAGATGTTGAACCAAAGCCTGTGGGTTTGACCAACTCCGTTCCTCCCAGGCATGGTTCATCTTCCCTTACCTCTCATAATTCTCGTGTTTTAGTTCTCTTTTGCAACTTAATATAATTTTAAAATATTAAGATTTTAATACCGTTAAATGTTTATTTGAACTTGTTGCGAAAATGATGAAATGTCATGTCATAACTCGAGAAAATCAAAATAAATCTTAATTAAACCATGAAATTTCACCCTCATTCTTCAAGGTGATTTAGAAAACTTCTTACCCAACTAGATCGCTTCAATATTGGTTTATCTACAAGACAAGATTGACTTCCCAGTAATAATGTTGACCTTCCCCCTGTTTAAATAGTTAATTTTTGCATTTTTTAGAGACTCATTAAGTACCCTTCGTAACTCTTAAAACAAGATGTTAAGCTCCATTTGTGTACTGTGGTATGTGAGGAGTCACCTTGACCTTTGGATTGACCCCGAATGAACATATGAAATCTTTTCGACGCACTTATAGGAGCCTTGTTACACTGTATTATAGTAGTAGAAAGTTTTTAAATCTAGAAAGTTAGCTTTCATTTTAAACTGCCATTTGAAACCTGGATAGAGAAATTATTTCCCATTTTTGCAAACCTCTAATGTTTATACAAGACAATTGCATGGAACATTCAGTTTAGGGGAAAGCACTTTTTTGGATAGTTTGGCGAAGCCATTTTGTAGGCCTCTGGTCACGGTTGACGAGATCAAACTGGACCAATTTCGACTTGTCACTCAAAAAAACTTGTCACCGTTTGAAAATGGTTTTCTAGTTCTTAGTCCCGTCGACTCTGATGAATTCTCCTTATATAGGGGAACTTGTAGGAAGTGTCTCGTTGCATGCTCATCCATCGAACATTAGTTTTGGATGTGGTTTTCTAAGCCCTCGAGCTAACTTTTGTTCAATTTGCACTGGGCCAACTACGACCAGTGGCCCCAAAAAACTAGCCGCCAAATGCAAACCATTCATTTTTTCCCAATTCCGTCAGTTGCTATGAACTCTTGGTATATCTGGGGACACGTAGAAATTTAATCGTGGTGTGCGTTCTCTTTAGAAAATAAATTTTGGAAGTGGTTTCTTAGCTTTCAAGCCCATTTTGAATGTTTTGTAGCTGCTAAGAAAAGGAAAAAAAAAGAAAGCTTTGGGATCCTCGTCGGGTTTTCAAACCACCATGAAAAATTTGAACACATGTAAATAACTATTTAAAACTCTATGGTATAGCTTGTTGTGTGTGAAATAGAACTTTTGATAAAATGGTTTTTTCTCTCTCTTCCCTTCTTTTCTCTCTCCTCTGTTACAAAATGAAGTGAAATAAAATGCATTGAATACATGTCTCTAAACTTTTTTCTCTCACTTGCAAATTGTAATTATTATTATATGTAAATGGGAAAAATGAAAAATTATAATTATGTTAGATTAGGGTGGATGCCATGCCAGCGAATTATCACTGATATCATCCTCACGTGGTTTTATAGGATGAAAGAATGACGACCAAAAGGTGATGTGTAATTTATTAATTATCATTGTAATTTAGATATTCATTGTTAAATGAATAAAGATATAATGTAGTCTCATGTTACATAAGGTTATAATTGATAATTTGTTGATATGTATGAAATGCTAGTTTCAAGGACATCTAGGAAATGTGCATTTAATAATAATTCAATTTTGATTTATAGTACACACTGGTAAAAAGGGTTTGATATTTATATAAGGTAAATAAATTTGAGGTAATATCTTGTAGTGCATATTTAGTGTTCATTAAATGATTAATGAGTCATCTTGTGCATTTATACCTTGTCAATGTAATAAAGAGAATTAAATCAAAACACTCTACCCTTGTTCACTATCAGAGCATAACTTCTTTTCATGTGTGTTACTTTTTACCCTAGAAGACATTGAAAACCGTAGAGTGAACTTAAACCCTACACTCAATGGAAATCTCCTAGCTTGAGTAAACAAGAGCCCAAGAATGGGTTTATTGTCTTAGTTAGTATGGTTAGTGACATTGTCATAAACTTGGTAGATAGGAGTGACACGGTAAAACTTTATTTGGAGTAAGATGAACTAACCCTTCCTTCGTATCCTAGTGGATTACCTTGTTTTCCGAAGATAGATTTAAAAGTAAATTTTCTTCATCGAATGAGATCCTTGTTGGATCCAAATGACATAAATGGAGATCGGGATATAGTTATTCTTTGCCTTGCACTCTTGTTATTGAACCCCTTTGGTTCCACATAGTTAAATGTGATACCTTGGTTCCTATCAACATAACACCTTGGTCCTTTTTGGAAGGTGGTTTAGCATAAATTTTTCCTCTCACTTAAAACTCATATACATTTGAGGGGTAAGCCCTTAGGTGAAGTTGGAATAAATATATACCTTAGTTGATTAGGATTCATGTGTAGCTTCAAGTCTTCTAATCTTTTATGTCTTCAAATATGTTAGACAAACACTTCGTAACTCCTTTTTCAAGAAAATGCTAATAATTAGACCATAATGTGACGTAGAAGATAAAGCATATAAGAGTAAAAAGAGAGTTGAGGTTCGGAATAATGCCACCCTTGGAGACCTTATAACTCAATTAAATATATTCTATTGTTTTCAAAGAATATGAATTGTTCTTGGTGTGATCAACCTTCGAGAAAACAAAATACATATATAAATCAAAATGGAGTTCCTCAAGTCATTAAATTAGAATAACTATGGTAGTGAAATAACTAATCCGTGATCGAGGAATGTTTTCGGTAAAAAGCCATCTCGCATCTAAATCTCCGTTAAATCCTAATATCACTATATGGACACCAAGTCACATTTACTTGAGTGGTAAGAGTAAAAAGGTAGACATTGAATGTATGTTTGAGAAGAAGATTTTTTTAACATAAGAGTAAGATAAGTAAGTACTTTATATGCATTTGAATTATGCCAAATAAGTGTGTAAGTTATGGGAAATTTTGTAAAGAATAAGAAGCTAACTTAGAATGGTCAAACTATAAATTATATGTGGGATGAACTTAAAGTTTTTGTAGCTAGAAAAAGGAGGAAGCTATCCTTGCACAATAATTTTCTTGGAATGTTAATCGTAACTAAAATACAATTAAAGAAATGATGTGTTGTGGGTTCGCCATTCCTGAAGTCATTTTTCTTGTGGTTGGGTCAGTACTAGTAACCATTCATTGGGAAAAGTGTGGTGTCGGCATGCCTATGTTGTTTTCATATGTCTATGTGAGTCGATGACTTATGTGATTGTCGTATCTGAGTCAAGTTTATGTTCTTGGAGCCCTTACTGTGTTGTGTGTAGTGAGCAATGTAAGTAAAAAAAAATTATCCTGGTATTTTATTGTTGTAATTGTGTGTGTAAAATATGGGCGCTACATATGGTATCGGAGCAAAGGTTCATGCTCTCGAACATCCGGGATGGATTGGAGTGGCGATGATTCTACATGATGGTGGTGAATAGTGGAAGAGTAATGTGATATATATGCATGATGTGAACTATATCGTATGTGACCTTATGGAAGCACATGTGGTGCATGTCACTTAGTGCGTATTTGTTATCATATTGATGTGCTTGTGATGAGAATATTCACTTTCTATGTTGTTGATTCAATGGGGAATTCATGTGTAATGTACTGCCTTGTTGTTCGTGAACGAAATGTTATTGTGGACTGCTGAGGGTTAGAACATTTTGGCATTATGTGATGTGAAGGTGTATTGCTGTATTGCATGAAAAAATTGATGTAAAGTGAATCACATTTCATCGTGATGTCATCACCATATTGTGATTAGTTGTGTACATCGTTGTGTTGTATTGAAATTGACTATATGTTGTAATGATAGACATTGTGTTCATCATACTTATGATTTGTGTAATATGTAATGATTTACATCATGAATTATGGGCATATGGTGAGTATGATCCCTAGTGTACAGTGATTACACTTTGGGTGCAGGATGTGGTAATGTGATGTATCGTAACCCATGAAAGTAATGATTGTGTTATACCCTGTATATATATACCATACATAAGATGTTATGGTTAATGTGTGTGAATCACCATTGTGTTAGTGATGTAGTTATGTGTATGTTGTGAACCTTACACTAGATGACCCTAAGGGGATAAACTGTCAAGAGTGTATGTGTGGAGAGAGGAGGCGTGGACTAGGTTTTCATAATCTTGAGCTGAGTACGAGTGAGGAAGTGGAGTCTTATATAGACTGAAAACCCACTTCTATCTGTTTAGTATACTTCGAGCTTGCTCAGTATATTGTGGGTGCACACCACCTTAGGCTCAACTTATGCAACTAGTGTCCCCTGCTCTTTCCTATTGGATTGTTCATTGAATAATCCTATGTGATTTTGACTATGTTGACCCTTGTGGGAGTATGGAGGAATGATTCAGCAGAGAGATGAAGACGATTACAATATTTGATATACTCATTTCTAGTTACATGTATATTTTTATGAGCTGACGCTTCGATGTCTAAGTGCCAGCAACTCGATGAGTACCCCTTTGGTGGGGGTATGAAGCCACATAGTGATTGTAATGTGTTATTTTCTCAATACGTATTTTATTCGTAAATTGATCATTATCTCTTTTAGCTAGAACCAATCATTTTCTTGATTGACATGTTCTTATATTTTGGGCATTTATTTGATTGTTTCATTAGCATGTGGATTTTGCACTAACCATGGCTAATTAGCCATTTGTTTTTATTAGTTTCAAAACATTCTTTTCATATTTAAAAGTTTTGTATCCTAGCCCAAGGCTTTTGATTTTGCCACTTGGCATTTGAATGGAATGTTATGTTGGTTCTAATGTCGTAATGTGTTGGAATAGGGTCATGAGATTAACCATGGAGTGGTTGAACCTATGGACCTACTTTTTTTGTATGGGGGTACTCCCAAGGAGTTACAAATAACTAGCGGGTTATTGAACCATGAGTTATTATGTTACTTGGGTTGGGGGGTGATGGGGCTCTATGTGCCAAGGGCCATAAGGTGACCCGACCTCATTAAAAGGAGAAAGGAGATGGGCCTCTATGGTTGAGTGACCTGTTATTCTTATGGCACTCTATGGTTGAGTGACCTGTTACTCTTGATGGGGCTCTATGGTTGAGTGACCCGACATGTTTTTGCACTATATTTCCTTCTCGATGGGAGGTATATGGAGTTGTTTGAGGTATATGGATTTATTTTGGGATGATTCAGAATATATATTTGGAGTTGTTATGTGATGCTCGGGGAGACATATGGAGTTATTTCTTGATATTTTGAGATGTGTGGAGTTGGTATAATGAGTTATGTGTACTCTTGTGAGTCTCGTTAGACATTGTTATGTTTGAGGCTTGACTCTCCCCTTGGTTGGTATGGACTATTGGATATTGTCTTGGCACTATGTTGGTACAGTCATGGATTTTGGGTCATGTAAAACCTATTGTATATGCATCGGGATGATCATTCGTGTGTGAGTCATATATGTGTGACTAATACTATGTTATGTGGAACGTGTATGTTCCATCCATGGTTTGGTGAAACCCTTGTGATGTGATATAGTCATGAAAGTATGTAAAAGTATGCTTGTGAAATTTTAGTGTTGTGTATGACCCTGTAGAGAGTGTTGTGACTGTAGTTCATGATGGGAACCCACAGGAATGAATAAACTAAAATTCTACAAAAATGAAATTTTAAAGGACTTAAATTAAGAATAATGTTAATAGAAGGAGATTAATGAAATAACAAAAAGAGGGAACTACCAATCTTCACAGAGCCTTGAAAGTTAAAATTTCTACCAAATGTTCCTAAGGCCACCACGTGACCCTGATTTTGTATCTGTAATCTTAATATTAGCGTGTGCCTTCACCATATTCGTTCCTTGTTGCTTACCATTTCTCCTTCTTCATTGTATGTCACATCGAGGACGATGTTTTCTTAAGGGGAGGAGAATGTAATGGCCCCTCAATTTAAGACAATGAGACGCCTTTGTCAGGAGTGGCAGGTGGAAGGGCCTGCGTCCTGTCAATTTCTTAGCATAATAATACAAGCACTTTATTGGGATCCTAAGTTTCCAACCACTATTTTTTTGGAGAATCCAATGATCCTTCCCACGTGAAACTTAAAAAAATCCGTCTATTGTATAAAACTTTTTCTTTTGGTGATTTGGGTATGCACCTTTACCCTGGATTACATGGTGCTTTGGGTAAAGGACTGATCAGGGAGGTTGTGTGCATTGGATTGGTGCCTGATTTGTGTGTAGTATGAAACGCCTTTGTCCTTTGGTTGTTGGCCTCATACAATATTTTAGTTTAAATTAAATGGATATGCTTTGACTGCTGCTAGTGACCTGCTCACCCACTTTTTCGTTGGTCGTGTGGACTGTTTTGTGAAAAAATGAAAGTGCAGACTAGAGAGAATTAATTATGGTGCAAGAGGTGCATGGTGTATTGGTAGGCACAACAAAACTTGTGTAGTGGAGGTTGTATCAGAGGTTGCAGATTGGAAGTCACTTCTCTAGTATTCCATGCATGCTGCAATGTTTTGTGTTCTTTCACTCTTCCTATGTGTGAAAGTTCCCTATTTTAACTATTATTCTTGTCAATGGGTGCACCAGGATATACACATAATGGGAATTTGGAAGAAAACATTTCTCAACTAGTATTAAAATGGAAGCTTTGGAGCAGGGTATGATATCCATCAAAGCATAATGGAGAGAGGAATTTTGTCGAGATGTAGTTTCATGGACAACAATGATTAAAAGTGAATTTTTTTATCAATAATATAAAATGTGGAATTTTTTTGTTAAAATTCATTGTTGGCCACACACTAATCTTTGTGAGATTTAGATTTCATTCGGGATTGGTAGTGGATGGCATTAGAATTGTATGATTTTATTTTAGCACTGAAATGTGAACGCATGCGCTTGACATGTAACTGTTTGACATAATGCCTCAAAGAAATGTGGTCTCATGGAGTGCCATGATTGCAGGATATGCACATAATGGATCTATTCAAAAGGCTTTAGAAATGTTCAAGTAACTACACTCACAGGTGTAGAGCCTTTTGTCTGTTTTCAACATTCTCTCAACCCGTGTGCAAGAATGGAGCCTTGTGCAGGCCCTAGAAAATTGTCAAAACATAATGGACAACTTATTCTGTTGGAAAAACTTCAAGTGATCAAGAAGTTTTTGTGACGTTGTGGAGGTTAGATCGAGGCTCGTGAACTAGTTGACGAAGTGCCCAAAATGAGATGTTGAACCAAAGCCTATGGGTTTGTTCAACTTCATTCCTCCCATGCATGGTTCATCTTCCCTTACCTCTCATAATTCTCATGTTTTAGTTCTCTTTTACAACTTAATAGAATTTTAAAATATTTATATTTTAATATCGTTAAATGTTTATTTCAACATGTTGTAAAAATGATGAAATATCGTGTCGTAACTCATAAAATCAAAATAACTCTTCGTCATCAAACCATGAACTTCCACCCTCATTCTGAGGTGATTTAGAAAAATTCTTACCCAACTAGATCACTTCAATATTGGTTTATCGACAAGACGAAACCGACCTCCTAGTAATAATGTTGACCTACCCCCTGTTGAGATAGTTAATTTTTGCATTTTTGGAGACTCATGAAGTACCCTTCGTAACTCTAAAAACGAGATGTTAAGCTTCATTCGTGTACATTGGTATGTGAGGAATCACTTTGACCTTTGGATTGACCCCGAATGAACATATGATATCTTTTTTATGTGCTTATAGGAGCCTTGTTACACTATTTTACAGTAGTAGAAAGTTGTTAAATCTAGAAAGTTGGCTTTCGTTTTGAACCGCCATTTGAAACCTAGATAGAGAAATTATTTCCCATCTTCACAAACCTCTAGTGTTTATACTAGACAATTGCATGGAACATTCAAGTTTAGGGAAAATCAATTTCTGGATAGTTTGGAAAAGCCATTTTGTAGGCCTCCGGTCATAGTTTGATGAGGTCAAACTGGACCAATATCGATTTGTCTCTCCAAAAACTTGTCACCGTTTGAAAAAGGTTTTTAGTTCTCAATCCCATCGACTCGATGAATTCTCCTCATATAGGGGAACTTGTAGAAAGTGTCTCATTGCATGCTCATCCATCGAACGTCGGTTTTGGACATGGTTTTCTTATCCCTCTAGCTAACTTTTGTTCAATTTGCCTTTGGGCCAACTACTACCGGTGGACCCGGAAAACTAGCGCCAAATGTAAACTGTTCATTTTATCCCAATTCATTCACAATTTCTTTATGAACTCTTGGTATATCGGGGACACGTAGAAAATTAATTGTGGTGTGCACTCTCTCTAGAAGACAACTTTTGGAAGTGGTTTCTTATCCTCGAGCCCATTTTGAACATTTTGTAGCTAAGGAAAGGAAAAAAAAATAGAAAGTTGTGGGACCCTTGTCGGGTTGTCAAACCACCGTGGAAACTTTGGACACATGTAAATAATTGTTTAAAACTCTATGGTATAGCTTGTTGTGTGAAATAGAACTTTTGACAAAATGGTGTTTTCTCTCTCTTCCCTTCTTTTCTCTCTCCTAGGTTACAAAATGAAGTGAAATGAAATGCATTGAATACATGTCTCTAAAATTTTTTCTCTCACTTGCAAATTGTAATTATTATTATATGTAAATGGGAAAAATAAAAATGATAATTATGTTAGATTAGGGTGGATGCCATGCCAGCGAATTATCACTGATATCATGTTCACGTGGTTTTGCAGGATGAAATAATGATGACGAAAAGGTGATGTGTAATTTATTAATTATCATTGTAATTTAGATCTATTCATTTTTAAATGAATAAATGTATAATGTAGTCTCATGTTACAGAAGGTTATAATTGATAATTTGTTGATATGTATGAAATGCTAGTTTCAAGGACATCTAGGAAATGTGCATTTAATCATAGTTCAATTTTGATTTATAGTACACCTGGTAAAAAGGGTTTGATATTTATATAAGGTAAATAAATTTGAAGTAATATCTTGTAGTGCATATTTAGTGTTCATTAAATGATTAATGAGTCATCTTGTGCATTTATACCTTGTAAATGTAATAAAGAGAATTAAATCGAAACACTCTACCCTTGTTCAATATCGGAGCATAACTTGTTTTCATGTGTGTTACTTTTTACCCTAGAAGACATTGAAAACCGTAGAGTGAACTTAAACCCTACACTCGATGGAAATCTCCTAGCTTGAGTAAACAAGAGCCCAAGAATGGGTTTATCATCTTAGTCAGTATGGTTAGTGACATTGTCATAAACCTGGTAGATAGGAGCGACACAGTCAAACTTCATTTGGAGTAAGATGAACTAACCCTTCCTTCGTATCCTAGTGGATTACCTTGTTTTCCAAAGATAGATTTAAAAGTAAATTTTCTTCATCGAATGAAATCCCTGTTGGATCCAAACGACATAAATGGAGATTAGGATATAGTTGTTCTTTGCCTTGCACTCTTGTTAATGAACCCCCTTGGCTCCGCATAGCTAAATGTGCTAGCTTGGTTCCTATCAACATAACACATTGGTTCCTTTTGGAAGGCGGTTTAGCATAAATTTGTCCTCTCGCTTAAAACTCATATACGAGTTGAGGGGTAAACCCTTAAGTGAAGTTGGAATAAATCTATACCTTAGTTGATTCGAATGTTAACTTAGGATTCGTGTGTAGCTTCAAGTCTTCTAATCTTTTATGTCTTCAAAGAGGCTAGACAAACACTTCATAACTCCTTTTCAAGACAATGCTAATAATTATACCATAATGTGACGTAGAAGATAAATCATATAAGAGTAAAAACGAGAGTAGAGGTTCGGAATAATGCCACCCTTGGAGACCTTATAAATCAATTAAATATATTCTATTATTTTCAAAGAATATGAATTGTTCTTGGTGTGATCAACCTTCGAGAAAACAAAATACATATATAAATAAAAATAGAGTTCCTCAAGTCATTAAATTAGAATAACTATGGTAGGGAAATAACTAACCCATGATTGAGGAATGTTTTCAAGTAAAAAGCTATCACGCATCTAAATCTCCGTTAAATCCTAATATCGCTATATGGACACAAAGTCACATTTACTTGAGTGGTAAGAGTAAAAAGGTAGACATTGAATGTATGTTCAAGAAGAAGATTTTTTTTTAACATAAGAGTAAGATAATTAGGTACTTTATATGCATTTGAATTATGCCAAATAAGTGTGTAAGTTATGGGAAATTTTGTAAAGAATAAGAAGCTAATTTAGAATGGTCAAACTATAAATTATATGTGGGATGAACTTAAAGTTTATGTAGCTATAAAAAGGAGGAAGCTATCCTTGTACAATAATTTTCTTGGAGTGTTAATCGTAAGTAAAATACAATTAAAGAAATGATGTGTTGTGGGTTTGCCATTCCTGAAGTCATTTTTCTTGTGGTTGGGTTAGTACTTGTAACCATTCATTGGGAAAAGTGTGGCGTCGGCATGCCTATGTTGTTTTCATATGTCTATGTGAGTCGATGACTTATGTGATTGTCGTATCCAATTCAAGTTTATGTTCTTGGAACCCTTCTTTGTGTTGTGTGTAGTGAGCAATGTAAGTCAAAAAAAAATTATCCTAGTATTTTACTGTTGTAATTGTGTGTGTAAAATATGGGTGCTACTGATTTAGCATGAAGCCTTTGTGTTTTGATATTTGTTGATTGGTTGTAAATAAATTGGTATTGTGTTTTTTTGTTGTATTGATTGAATGTGTGTGTGCAAGCCATTTTTGAGTTTCCATGGTTGTCTAAATAGCCCCTTTTATGTATTTTTGGAAGACAAGTTGTAAGTTTTGATTGCACCTTCTTACATGTAATTAATTTTGGTCCTTGGGGTGTGGACTTGGATTGTGTGTGTAAGTAAAAAGGTCATTTATTCACCCACCTTTTTAATTGTGCCTTGGAGTTTGAAGTTGACTTGTGAGGTGGAGTTGAGGATGTGTGATGTGGTATCCTACATGGATCCACCTCATCCTCCTCTCTCCCTCTTCTATTTATTCAAATTCCTTGGCTTGTTTTGGGGTTACTTCATTCGGTTACTTCATTTTTGGTGATTTCAGTTTGGTTACTTCTTTTGGTTTTGAGCTCCTATAATTTTGGAGAGAGTTAGAGATTTTTGTTGAATGCTTGTGGATTGCTGGAGCTTTTGGATTGTTTGGATTGGAAAAAAAAATTTGTTGAAATTTTGGAGCAAACTCTACCATGGAGAGGTAGGAGCTTGGATCTTTAAAATGTTCTTCTTATTTTTTATGCATATGTGAATGCTTTGAATATTACGGTATGTTGTTTCTTTGGTTGGGTAGATTGCCTAGATATGGTGTAGGAGAATACTATGGGGATCTCTTGTGGGGAGGCATAAGGGCATGTTAGGGTTTTGAAATGATAGATATATATATATATATATAGATATATATATATATATAGATATATATATATATATATATATATATATATATATATATATATATATATATATATATATATATATATATATATATATATTGGCGGGTTTATTTTAAGGTGGACACCCATTTCCCCATTGGGAGGTATAAGCAGCTTCCCCCATAGGTCTTGCTCTTTTGGATTGTGCATGATGAAGCTTGAGTATTGTTTGTTGTTCTTCCTGTGGTTGTAAACTACAATATGTATTTGGACTGTGTTATATATGTGAAAATTGTTTTTGTGTTGTGGAAGCCTGTTTGTTGCCATGAGTTGAAATACATCTCTTATTGCTTTGTGGTTGGGGATCGGGGCTAATGAGGAGGATGAATTATGCTCTTCATTGAAATTATTGGTTGGGTGGAGAGCATTTCCTCTCCTTCTTTTTTTGGTCAAAATATTAATGGTGGATCTTCTTGTTGTTGTTCTAGAGCTGAGGATGAAGACAAATTTTTCAATTTCTCCTTGGGTTCCTTATTGTGAAATTTTCCCACTTCAAGTGGATGGCATTGTAATAATATTTTGGTGGAAATTTTCTCTATTTGGGAAATGGAACCTACATTTGAATGTGAGTGTAATGCCCTCTAGAATCTCCCACTTGAGACCCATGAACAACCTACATTTAGTTACAAAATAATAGAATAAATTTTTTTTGTTGAAAATGTTAACAACCGTAGTCCAAAGGACAATTAAATTCAACTAATAACTTTTCCCATTATAATAATTACTAATTCCACATTAAAAGCAACAAGTGTAATAAGTCCACACCTAGCTCAAAACTTCTTAGGGATTAATTTGATCACTTGATTACATTGAAATTTTAGCTAAATATTCCCTGATTAATATTTTTGGGTTAAGGAACCAAAACAATTAAATACCCAAGGAATTTAATTCCATAAGATGTAAGACAAGAGCAAGGTTTAATTACGGTGGGGGAAAAGAATACATATTTAAAATCTTCAAAGTAAACTCTTACTTACCCACTCCCATAACTCTCTTAAAATATTCAACCTGATTTTTCTCAAAATTAACACATTTAAAATTTCCCTAAATCATTCACATTGGATAGGAAATTTACTCACCTTTCCAATGATATAAAGAATTCCTCTTAACTCATATTTCTCTAGTTATGGGCCGGCGGGGCTTGGGGTGAAATTTTTCCCAAAGAGCGGAATGCGGGCCTGGGAGAAAAATTTCCCTAGGGGCAGGTTTGTGGGCCACGGGGAGAAATTTTCCCGGAGGAGAAGTCAGTCGATGGGGCCATGGAATAAATTTTGAAATTTCCCACGTGGGGTGAAAAGCCACCTTTGCACCCATGCTCCCTCGAGTCGTCAAGTCCATAAAGGACACGTGGCGCCTCATAAGCTAGCATGGGGAAAGCGGGGCGGCGGGGATAAAAGATTTTTAGCACCCTGAAGGGAAAAAAATGGAAAAATTCATGGGCACCTCCATCGACACCTTATGTTTCCACATGACTCTCCTTTTGGTTGCGGGCGGTGGGCCAATGGGGAAACTTTAGAACATTTTCCCAAAATTTTTGAAAATGTAAAAGGAAAAAATGAACCCGCTCCTCCGCTAATGCCTCGTGATGCCATGTGGCATCTCCTGATTGGCTGCAGACTAGTGGGTTGACGAGGTAAATTTAGAAAAATTTCCCAAAAAATTTCTAAAGTGCTAAGGTAAAATTCAGACCCGCGTGTCCGCCAAGGAATTTTTTCTCAATTTTGTTTTTTGACAGTTAGAATTTTTTTTTGATGCCAAATGAAGAAAAATTCAGAAGGCCGTAACTTTTGATAGAGAAATCGGTTTTGGGGAAACGAGGACTTTTTGGAAAGATCTCCAAGTATTCTTTGCACATGAATCATTAATTTTTAATTTTGATAAAGTTTAAGGGGCCAATTTGGAGAAAATATCTTTCTATCACTTAGAAAGTGAACTGGTATTTTTAACTTATCAATTATTTGTTCAAATCTGCCATTTATTCTTTCTCAACATGCCAAACAGACATGGAGGATTTCACTTGGAATAATTTAGGATAGATTTCAAGGATTAAATTGTTTGATTGAAGATCAATTCAAATTTCCCCAATTTAACAGCAAAAATGACTAAGAAATTGTTTGAGCTCGATTTTGAAAGGTTCTATGAAAATTTCTTAAGTATTATAGTTTTTGGGGATCGTTTTGATCTTTCTTAGCTTGTATTAATGTTTCAAAAGTCTTTCCTAGTCTGTAGGGTCGTTCTGTATGTTTTTTGATAATTATTTGCCAGTTTGAAAATCATCTAACAGAGCTCTACAACTTCCAACTCGAATTGATCCATTACATTTACCAAACTTTAAAACATGATTTCATTCTAATCCAATATTACAATGTTCTATTCCTTAAATCAAAAGTAGAAACAAGAAAGCAATTTCTATTTCCTTTCCAAAAAAAGAACGTGCTTTTAATCACGAGAGGATGTAATAATTTTGAATACATTTTCCTCATTTAAACAAAGAGTTGTAAAACATTTTCCAAGCGGATTTCGACAATAATAACTTCATTGTATAAGGTAAAACAACATCTATTCGATTGAAAAGATTTATTTTACAACTCTTTTTTTATCAAATACAACTTTACAATCACAACTCCTTCACATTACATTCCTTTTTACAAATAGAATACCAAGTATATTTCTTTCGCATTCAAAGGGGATTTAATTTCCAAAACATAGTAACTCTTCAGCACAAAATGTATATTAAATTGTCATCCACATCAAGTGGGGAAATGGTTTACAAAAGTAGTTTCACAAGGGACTGTCAGAACTTTGTCTTCTTCCTCAATTACAATATACAGAATACAATTTCTTCCACATTTATTCAAAAACAAAGAACAGATTATATCTCTTTCACAATTCAATTTACAAATTTCATAGCCAATACAACACATCTTTCCATCACAAATAATGTACAAGGTCATCCACTTCAAAGTGGGAAGGGGTTACAATAAGAATAATCTCAATAAGGACTATCAAACTTGTATTTTTCTCATCTCTAGAAAATCAACATGAAGATTTCTCATTCTTGTAATTTTAACACTACAAGAGCGGGGAAAGACAACGCTCTCCACCCAACCAAGACATCAATAAAAATAAGTAGCCATCCTTCTTCATTGGTCCCCGATCCCCAACCAAAAAAAATAGAGATGTGATCCAACTCATGGCAACAACAAGATTCCACAAACACTCAAGCAACATTTTAACAATTAAACACGGTCCAAACAAAATGGTAGTTTGCAACTACACTAAATCATGAAAAACATTACTGAGGATTCATCAAATAAGCCAAAGGAGAAAGAAACTATGGGGGATTATTTTTATGCCTCCCAAAAGGGAAAATAAGTATCACCACATGAGTTACAAACCACCAAAATATAGTATATCAAAACCCTGACAATCCTTATGCCTACCCCAAGTACCCCTTATTCCTCACATTTCCTTATGCCTCCCTAACCTCTTATGGCACCCCATAACAAGTAAAGAAATGCAAGCTATTTATTTGTAAAGTAGAACCCAAATCCCAACTCCCTCCTCCCTTATACCTCCCTAAAACACACTTGTTCCTCCCACAAAATAAACCCCATAGTCTTCTCCTACACCATTCCTAGGCCATCTACCCAACAACCCACAAACATGCCAAAACATTCACACATTAACATTTTCATAAATAAAAAAGAAGCATTTCAAGAGCCAAGATCCTACCTCTCCATGATGGAGTTGTTCCAAGTTCCAAAATAGAAAGCTTTATCCCAATGCAAGCAATCCAAATCAGCCAAGCACAAGCATGTAACAATCTTCCAAAAACTTCTTCAAAGCAAGAGCTCCAAAACAACAATATTTTTCCCAAGAATGAAGTCTCCAAAGTGAAGCAACCCAAAACAAGGCAAGGAATTCAAATTTTATAGAAGAGGGAAGGGAAGAGGATGAGGTGGATCCATGTAGGATGCCACATCACACATCCTCAACCCCAACCCCAAAAGTCAACTTCATTCTCCAATGCATAATAAATGGGTGGGTGAATAATATGAAAGATTACTTACACACTCCAAAACAAGCCCACACCCCAAAGGACTGAAATTAAAAGCATGTAAGAAAGTGCAATTAAAACATACAATTTGACTTACAAAAATGCATAAATAAGGTCTAAATTCCACTCTCCAACCATAGGTATGGTTGGTAAATAAATTTAAGAGGTATGGGACAAGTTTAACTTGTCCCATAAGCTTCCAAAATCAACTTCCAAGGAAAAATTTGAATTTCCAAGAAGGTGGAGTGTTTCACACTCAAAAGTTAACTTACACATCACTTATAAATCTCTTACAACACTTTAATTCAAGGTGAACAACTCTATTAGTTACTTTCTTATGACTTATTTTAATTAATTAACTTAACAACATGATCACTCATAATAACACACCATTTAATAAATAATGAAAGGGTCAAAGCACCACAAAATAAAACATGCAAACATCAATAAAAAGAAACCGAATAGATAAATACACATAACTCTTGGTCACATTTAAAGGGGATCCACCCCATGGGAATCCATAACAATCAAACACACACACACTAACAATACAAGTTTCCATGGTGACCATGTTGAATTCATCTAGAATTCCAATGTGGTTGGTCTCAATCCACGATATTTGTTGTGATATTTTTTTAACCCGCACAATACAAATACCCCTTGGCCTCATGGCCATATCAGACCATCCAAATGAATATAATATAATTTCAAAATCATCAATATATATATATATATATATATATATATATATATATATATATATATATATATATGAATCATAACAACATCAAGACAATCAACAATATCACTTACAATTTCATCAAAGAACTATATAATCATCAATTTTAAATTCAATTTTCTCGAGTCTACTTAATATATCCAAATATCACATGTCCTAACAACATCCATATATATATATATATATATAACCATGTCCAACAACATGTCAACATCTATATAAAAGTGTCTCTAACAATCATCATGCATCATATATGAATCAGATTCAACAATTATCCATGATCTGACATATAACACCGTATTAAATCAAAATTATAATAATGTCCATAATATAGTCAGCAATATCATGATCAATATCAAAAGTGTCGAAGGGAAGTGGGCACTATAGTGAGAGATGTATATGCTGAAAGTTGTATTTATATGTGGAAAATGAATGAGAAAGAGTTTTTGAAATTAGAAAAAAAAATGTAAAAGGATTTATTTCATTTAATTGAATGTTTAATCACCTTTCATCAAATGGTGTTACTCTTTTTTAAAACTTGTTGTTGTATGTATATTGTAAACTCTCTATTGAAGGCTGGAAATGCCGTGTTATAATTATTACATTCCTCTGTATTATTTGAAGGGAATGTTTTGAAAATAGAATTACATTCTTGATTTTCACATATTGATTGAAGGAAAGTTGAACATTGTAAATTTAGATTGGAACAAACTAAGGATGATCAAAACACATTCCAAAATAGTTTGTATTGCCCTTGCAATTTACACAATTCATCTTTAATCAGACAAGAGGCAAAATAGTACAATTTCATAGAAAAGAGAAGGAAATTCGTATTGAATCTAAACCATTAATATTTTATCCTTGCAATCCATTTGAAATATTTCAAGTGCAACTCTCCATGTTTGCTTGGCATGTTGAAGAAGAAATAATGGCGGATCAATTTTGGTAGTTGAAAAAGTTTAATTCACATGTTAATGTCAGGAAAGACGTTTTCTTAAAATTGACCCACCTAAGTTTTTCAAAATTAAAATCTTATGCTTCCCATGCAAAGAGGAGGTTGGGACCTTTCCAAAAAGTCCTCATTTGCCCAAAACCAAGTTCCCAATCAAAAGTTATGGTCTTCTGAAGTTTTTACTTCATTTTGGGTTCAAAAAAAAACTAACTGTCAAAAAGGAAAATTTTGCTAAGCGGACCCACGGGGCCAAAAGATACTTTTTCTCTTTTTTGAAAAAGGCAAAAAGACACGCAATTCCCTACCACTCTGCTGGCCCAAACTTTTCTCTCTTTGGTAAAAAAAAAAGAGTTCTAAGTTTTAAAAATTAACTTGGTCAAAAAATTCTGCACGGATCTGTAGTCCCAACTTTCGCTTTGGAAGATCACCTCCGCAGGTTCGCGAGCCCTCTCCTTGAACTTTCCTTTTGAATTTGGCAAAAAAAGTCATAGTTTCCATGCTAGCCCACTGCCCTGCAACCAATGATTATTTGTCGCGTGGCATCTTCGGGCATCGTCGGAGGCATGGGTGTGTTTGAACCTTGTCTCCTTTTTCCTCAAAAGCTAGAAATCCAAATTTGCCCCGGTGACCCGCCTTTTCACCTACACTCAAATTTTTGGACACGTGTCTCTTGCGGACCTCAAGCTTAAAATTTTTCTTCTTACGGCACGAATCCCTACCGAGGAAATCATGAGTGTGCAGGTGTAAGCTGTACTTTTTTCCCAAAAAGGGAAAATGGCTAAGTTTCTTCCCCAGGCCCGTAGGCCCACCTTTGGGAAAAATTTCTTCCCCAAGCCCGTAGGCCCGTTTTTTGGAAAATTTTCCTCTCGAGGCGCATCAGCCCATAACTTAAGAATTATGAGGAGTTAGGAGGACTTCTTTATATAATTGGAAATGGGAAGAAATTTCCAATCTAATGGATCTATTTTTAGGAAAAGTTAAGTGTGTTAAATGTGTGAAAAATCAGGTTGAAGTTCAAAATGAGCCTGAGAGTGGGTAAGTGGGAATTTACCCCTTTGTAATTTAAATGTTTATTTATAAAGCTTCGGTTGACCTTTTTAAGGGGTCACATTAAGGGATAAGAGAATGTTTTATATCCCATATAAATAAGAACCATTTTATTGTTTTGACTTAGTGAAATTAATAACCTTGGGCATTTAATTGCTTGGGCCCCTTTGACCCTCTAAAATTAATTAAGGAATATTTAACATAGTGTTAATTTAATTATCTATTAAATTAACACCTAAGAGAAATTTAACTATATTTGGATTAATTATACTCATTAATTTTGTAATGTGGATCTAATGGTTGTTACAACAGGAAAATTTCTTTTATTAAATTATAATTGACTTTGAATCTTTGCTATGAAAATGTAGTTTCGAAGTCTCTTGAGGACTCACCTTTCAAAAAAATTATTCCCTAGGTTTTTTTCTATTTAAACCTAGGTTGTTCTTGGGTCTCGAGTGGTCGTTTTAGCAAGCGTTACACTTGGTATCAGATCTGTGGGTTCAACGCTTGGACCTTGGGCCGACACTGAAACTCGAAAACTAGTTAACAAAATTTTGAACCTCTATGATTAAAATAATAAAGTTGTTTAAATGGTTGTACTCTCCTAATGGTGTTTTGTCTTCCCAAAATACATAAAAAGGGCTAATTTTGACTCCTAAGAGGTTTGTGTGTAGTTCTTTTCCTTTCTTTTATTTAATTTTGGTGCACATGATTTAATTTTTGATGTAAATTCTTTTTATCATTTATTAGTTTATGTGTCTTAAGTTAATGAAAAAATCATATTATTAAGATAATTTTGGAGGAGACAAAAAGGATTCATTTATTAGAGTGGTTGGGTCTTTGTTTCTTGAATTTTTAGTTGAATGTATGTAATTTTGATTGTTTTACACTCCACCCTTCTTCGGAAATTCGGATTTTTCCTTAAGGGCCAATTTTGGAGACTTGTAGGACAAGCTAAGCTTGTCCCACACCTCTTAATTTCTTATAACAACAATACCTATAGGTTGGGGGTCAAAAATAGACCCCATTATGTGTTTTGGAAGGAAAAAGGTGAGTTTTAATTGCACTTTCTTACATGTGTTTATTTCCTTGTCTTTATGGGTGTGGGTTGGAGTGGTGTGTGTAAGAGGTTTTTCATACCTCTCAAACATCCATTTATTGTGCCTTTAGGTATGGGTTTTATTTGGGTGATTGTAACGCCAACTAAAATCTCCCACTTGAGACCCATGAACAAACTAGGTTTTGTTAGAAATTTATGGAATAATTTTTATTTTTTCAAAAAGTGTTAACGACCAAAGTCTCAAGGACAATTAAATTCAACTAATAACTTTTCCCATTATATTAATTACTAATTTGATAGTATAAAGCAACAAGTTTAATAAGTCCACACCTAGCTCAAATCTCCTTAGCGGTTAATTTAATCATGATTACATTGACATTTTAGCTAAATATTACCACGATTAAAATTATAGGGTTAAGGGACCAAAACAATTAAGCACCCAATGTATTTAATTCCACAAGATCTAAGACAAGAGCAAGGTTTAATTACAGTGGGGAAAATAATACATATTTAAAATCATTAGAGTAAATTCTAACTTATCCACTCCTAGAACTTGGTTAAGGATTCAATCAGATTTTTCTCATAATAAATGCAATCAAAACTTCCTGAAAACATTCCCATTAGATAGGAAATTTCCACACCTTTCCAGTGATATAAATAAGTCCTCTTAACTCCTCATATTTATCAAGTTATGGACCCAGCGGAACTTAGGGTGAAAATTTTCCCAAGAGCGGGCTTGTGAGCCTGGGGAGGAAAATTTTCCCCAACTCGGGCCTACGGACTTCGGAGAGAAAAATTCACCCAGAGGAGAAAAGTGGACTGGCGGAGTAGGGAAGAAAATTTTTCCCAAACGTGAGCTGGCGGAGTGGGGAAGACATTTAGTGCTTTTTCCCTTTTGGGACATAGGCGCAATTTACCTCCGTGTGCTTGGGTGTCCGTAAGGGAACACGTGTCCAAAATTTTTAACCGGGGTAGGAAGGCGGGTTCTTTAGAGACCAAGAGGAATTTTTGAATTTTAACTTAACAGGGAAAAAAGGATCAAGTTTACCCACTCCTCCACCGATGCTCAGAGACTCCACATGTCGGCCAACCATTGGCTATGGTGTGGCGGGCGGTGGAGAACTTAGGAAAAATTTGAATTTTAGCAAGAAGAGCGTTAAGGGTTGAAAACAACCCGCCTCTGCTGACGCTATAAGGTACCATGTGTCACGCTAAGAGTGACTAATGGAAAGGCAAGTGGTGGGAGACTTAGAATATTTTAACTTTAAGAAGAAATATTTAAAGGTTTAAAACTCTCTGCGCTTCCGCCTACCCCAGGTATGCCACGTGTCAGACAACCATTGGCTGCGGGTTGGCGGGCCAGCGGAAGAAATTAAGAAATTTTGCCAAAAAATTTCTTTTGAAAGAGTTAAGGTTTTAAAAGGATGCACCTCCGCCGATGCCCAAGAAGCCACATGGTAGTACTGTTTGGGTCGTGGGTGGCGAGGCCATGGAAGAAATTGGCAACTTTTTCTAATTTTTTTTTGAAGTTGGATTATTATACTTTTTCGACAAAAGAATAAAGGTTCGGGTTGGCGGAGAATGACTAGGAGCTCCATGAATTTTGCGCCTTTTGACAAAAGCAAAAAAAGGAAAGTTTTATCCGTGGGTCTGCCAATGAATATTTTAATAATTAAATTAGACAATTATATTATTTTGAAGCCAAATGAAGTAAAAAATTTAGAAGGCCATAAATTTTGATTGGGAACTCGGTTTTTGGAAAACGAGGACTTTCTGGAAATCTCTCGACGTCCTCTTTGCACAAAAACCTTAGGAATTTGATTTTGATAAAGTTTAAAGGGTCAATTTTGAGAAAACATCTTTCTGTCACTTAGAAAGTGAACTGGTATTTTTAACTTATCAATTATTTGTTCAAATCTGCCATTAATTCTTTCTCAACATGCCAAATAGACATGGAGGGTTTCACTTGGAAGGATTTAGGATATATTTCAAGGGTTAAATTGTTTGATTGAAGATCAATTCGAATTTCCCCAATTTAACAGACAAACGACTGAGAAATTGTTTGAGCTCAATTTTAAAAAGGTTCTATGAAAATTTATTAAGTATTATAGTTTGTTTGGGATCATTTTCATATTTCTTATCTTGTATTAATGTTTCAAATGTCTTTCATAGTCTGGAGGTTTGTTCTGTACATTTTTTGATAATTATTTGCCATTTGAAAATCATATAACAGAGCTCTACAAATTCCAACTCGAATTGATCCATTTACATTTACCAAACTTTAAAATATGATTTCATTCTAATCCAATATTACAATGTTCTATTTCCTTCAATCAAAATGTAGAAACAAGAAAGAAATTTCTATTTCCTTTCCAAAAACGTGCTTTTCAAAACACTAGAGGATGCAATAATTCTGAATATATTTTCCACATTCGAATGGAGAGTTGTACAACATTTTCAAAGTAGATTTCAAACAATAATAACTTCATTGTATAAGGTAAAGCAATATCTATTCAATTGAAAAGATTTCTTTTATAGCTTCTCTTTTATATTGATCAAATACAACTTTCAGAATACATCTCTTTCACATTCAAAAGGGGATTTCATTTCCAAAATAGAGTAACTCTTCATCACAAAAATAATATACAATGTCATCCACTTCAAAGTGGGAAATGGTTACAATAAGAATAATCTCAACAAGGACTGTCCAACTTGTCTTTTTTTCCTCTGCTCCAGAACAACATGAATATCCTCCATTTTGTTTATTTCAATTTGATCACAATAGAATAGGGGGAAAGGCAACGCTCTCCACCCAACCAAGACATCCAATGACAAGGGGAAGCCACCCTCTTCATTGGCCCCCGAGCCCTAACCACATTGCAATTAGAAATGTTTTTCAACTCATGGCAACAACAAACTTCCACAACACAAAAGCAATCTTTCACATTCAAGACACAGTCAAAAAAATAATGCAGTTTGAACCACATGAAAAAAATAAAGAACTCAGGCTTCATCATGCAAGCCAAAGGAGCAAGAACTATGGGGGAAGCTACTTGTGCCTCCCAAAGGAAAATGGGTATCACCACTTGAAATCAAACCACCAAAATATATCAATTCAAATCCCTAACATGCCCTTATGCCTCCCCCAAGTACCCCTTATACCTCACATTTCCTTATTCCTCCCCAACCTCTTATGGCACCCCATAACGAGTAAAGAAATTTAAGTTATTTATTTTACAAGGTGGAACCCAAATCCCAACTCCCTCCACACTTAAACCTCCCCAAAACACTTATGCCTCCCCACAAAAATCCTCGTATTCTTCTCCTACACCATAGCTAGGCCATATACCCAACCAGCCAAGAAGCAATATCAAAACATTCACAAGTTTGAATGTTGCTGCTAACAAGTTAGCGAGTGTTGGGGTCAATATTTGGAGTTTGCAACATTTCACCTTATTGTGAGTACAATGTTGAAGTGTTGTCTAGGCATTGTCCACGATAATGTGAAACATTGGCAAGTTTTTAATGATGATACTCAAGTGCTAAGGTTCTTACAAAAGCAGGTGAGTTTGTAAATCGGAATATTGATTGGGAGATAATGGTATGCATGACTAAAGGAAGAGAAACTTTGTTTGATAAAGACATCATACAATTGAAAACAAACACCATTCCTAGAGGTCTTGTTGCACTTGAGTCAAATTTTAACAATGCTGATTGCATCCTAAATAGAAACATGTCTACCTCAAGGGATGTGGAAGAGCATAACTTGGGCACTAATGGTAAACCAAGGAAGGTTTGGTTGGGCAGCAATTTAAGTAAAGAGGAAAAATAGTCCTATGCCCAACTCTTGAAAAAAATAGCAAGGCTGCCTTACTTGGTCCTATTCGAGCTAAAAGTATATAGAGAAGACTTGTTTCAACATGAGATCCCTCGTGAGGCCAAGACTAAGCCATTCAGATAGAGGCAAAGGCCAATAAATCTACTTCTCTCCATGAAAATACAAGAGGAGTTAAAAAGTTGAGAGATGGAGGTATTATTCAGCCCACTAGATATTCATCATGGGTTGCAAACCTTGTGCCAGTCAGAAAGAAAAATGGAGATATCAAACTCTGTGTATACTTCATAAATCTAAACAAAGCATCCTTGAAGGATAACTATCCCTTGCCGAATATGGAAAATATGTTGCAGCCTGTGACAAGGTTTGATTTGCTTTCTACATTAGATGGTTTCTCGGAATACAATCAAGTGGTAGTCAAAGAATCGAGAAAGACATAAGAGATCATTCACTACTCCTTGCATAACATATGTTTTTGTTAGGATGCCCTTTGGTTTGATGAATGCTAGTGCCACTTTTCAAATAGCAATGGATGTTTCTTTTGCTAGTTACATCAATGAGTTCATTGCATTTACCAAGATGATGTGATTGTGTTTTCAAGGAAGAGAGGTGATCATTTGCAGCACTTGGAGAAGATAGTGATAAGATATAGGGAGTATGGCATTTCTCTTAATCCAAAGAAGTGTCATTTTTTCATGGAAAAGGCCAAGATGCTTGGTCACATTGTGTCAAAAGATGGTGTTATGATAGACCCTGAGAGATTGGAAGCAATCAACAAAGTATCTATCCCAAGAACCAAGAAAGGCATCCAATCTTTCTTTGGTCAAATTAATTTTATTAGAAGGGTTGTTTCCAACTTTGCTGAGTTGACTCTTCCAATCACAAGCATGCTAAAGAAGGACCAAGTTATCAGGTGGGAGGAGGTTTCCATTCAATATTTTGAAGGAATTAAGGATGCACTTAAACATGCACCTATTTTAGCAGCCCCAAACTATAATAGGCCTTTCCAAATCTTTTGCTTTGCCTCGAGTATACCATTGCTTCTTTTTGATACAAAAGGATTAGAATGAGGCTGAGATGCATATTTCCTTCTTTAGTAAGAATTTACAAGAAGCTGAGCTGAAGTATACAATCATGGAGAAACAAGAATTTGAATTGGTGAAAGCAACAAAGGTTTTCAGGCCTTATATATTGAGTTCAAAAGTTATTTCTTATGTTCCCCACACCATGGTGAAAGACATCTTATCAGAGATGGAGATCTCAAGAAAAATATTTAGGTGGGTGAACAAGCTACAAGAGTATGATATGGACATCCAAACCACAAAGTTAGTAAGAGGTTTGGGTCTTGCTAAGCTCATGGATGAGAGAGTAACTTGCAAAATGTGGAAGTGAATCAGCTAGAGGAAGAAAGGGTAGATGTTCTTGCAAAGTTGGTAAGTTCTGAGTGGTACAAAGATGTGATCTTCTACCTCAGACACCTATGCTGCCCTAGTCACTTAAATAAAAATTAGAAAAGAGCCCTCAAGTTGGATTCTCAAAAATATATCATCACAGACCTTGGGCTAGCTTGGAAGAACCTTGAAGGTGTCCTCTTGAAATGCATAACTGAAGATGAAGCTCCCAAGATAGTTGCTGATTTCTATGGGGGAGTTTGTGGAGGACACTTTGCTGGAAGAGTAACAACACCTAAGATTTTGAGAGATAGTTTTTTGTGGCCTACTCTCTTCAAAGATGCAACCCAGTTGGTTAGAAAATGTGATAGTTGCCAACATTTTCTTGAAGACTAAAAGCTTCAAGTTCCTTCCTTTTGCTTTGTATCAATTGAAGCTCCTTTCAAGCAATGGGGAATGGACTTCATTGGTGAGATTTCAGATCCTTCTAGTGCTGGCCATAAGCTGGATCATTGTACCCATTGATTATTTTACAAAATGGGTAGAGGCAATCCCCACCAAGAAAGCAACACACTAAATAGTTATGGACTTGTTGAATCAAATCATATGCAGATTTGGAGTCCCAGTCAAGATTGTAGCTGATAATGCCATGTGCTTTAGAGCCAAACCTTTAATGGCAATGTGTAATGAATATGGAATCAATTTGACTTATTCTTCAAACTATAACCCCCAAGGGAATGGACAAGCTGAGTCCAGCAATAAGAATTTGTTGAAGATCATTAGAAGAACCTTGGAGAAAAACAAGAAGAAATGGGGTGAACAATTGAAATTTGTAGTTTGGGCTGATAGGATAACTCGTAAAAGAGATACTTGTAAAAGTCCATTTGAAATCATGTATGAAACTCAGGATTTTCTTCCTTTGCACCTTCAATTATATTCATTTCAGTTTTCCCAATAGTTGGAAGATCAAGAGCTTGGCCCATATGAATCAAGGATCAATCAGATTATTGAGCTTGATGAGGAGAGAAGAGCATCCCATCAAAGGCATGTCAGATTTAGGGAAAAATTGAAGAGATTGTTTGATAAGAAGGTCACTCCTAGGGCCTTCAATGTTGGAGATTTGGTTTTATTGTGGGATACTAGGCATTAAGACAAGGGCAAGCATGGCAAATTTGATGCATTATGGATGGGCCCTTATGCCATTGATATCAAAATTATGAACAAGGACTTAGATGGGGAATTTATGGAGCTGCCTTTAATGGCATACATTTGAAACATTTCTTAAATTAAACCCCAAATTTGAGGTATGCACCAGCTTGTATAGTGTATAGTGTTTGGTTTTTGCTCTATTTGTTTTGTGTTTTGTCGGTTTTGTGGTTTGCCTTGCTGTGTGGCAGCCATTTTTGTCGGGTTCTTAGTTGGTTTTTGGTGATTTTGGCTCATGAATCCTTTGCCCAATGGATATTTTGGCACTTGGTCTACGTTTTGTCCTTGTGGCACTCACTGGGAGTGCCCATCCCCAAGAAAGAGCTGATGTTGGTGCCATTTTTAAGCTTGCACCATGTTGCCCTAAAATTTTCAAATCTATATCTACTCAAAAATGTTTTACCCTTTGAATTAATGGTCTAAATTTCTTCCCCTCCAGTTGAATGCTTTAAAATGCTCACAAACTTGTTGTTTTTCCCTAATTTGAAGGAATATTCCAAGTTTTCCCTTTTTTGTGCCCTAGTTCTTCCAATTTTGTGGGTTGTGTCATTTTTTCCCTTTGCCAGATCGTGGAAAAATCAAATTTGATCAATTCATACTTGTTTGTATTTGAAAATCCAATCCCAAGGTTGAAAATGTTGTAAAAATCATGCTTCAGTTGATTTAGAATCAAAAAATCTTCCATCCTTGGTGAAAAATTGAATTCTAGGGCATCCCTAGAATTTTTACATTTTGACGGTCGACGGTGTCATTTTCCCATCAAATTCATCCTCAGAAGGTATTGGCAACATGGCGGGTTTTCATTGGCCGAGGGGATGCGGAAAGGGCAGAGGATTTTGTGGTTTTTTTAGATCAAGGTGTTAAAGAAAATTTTGGCCCAAAAGCCTAAATCGAACCAATCGTAGGTGGACACATGTCCATGAAGGGTCGGAGGGAAGTGCGGGCCGTGGAGTGAAATGGGAATTTTTCCCTTTTTGGAAAAGTGGATAAAAGGAAAAATTTGGCCGAGGTTCCGTGATGAATCAGAAGAGGACACGTGTCCACAATTTGCGGCGAGTCAATGTGGGTAGCGGAGGTTTTGGTGATTTTGAAGTTTTTAAACTTTGAATGGTTTAAAGTCAAATTTTCACCTAAAAATCATGCAACAAACAGAGAGGACACGTGTCCTAAAAGGTCAAAAGGGAGTGCGGGCCAATGGTGGAAATATTGAATTTTCAAAATTTTTGCAGGGAAGGTTTAAAGGAATAAAGGGAGAGTTATGGACCGCAAGCGAATAGGAGATGGACATGTGGCAGAGGACAAGGTTGGTGGGGCCGAGGAGGTAAAGGGAAATTTTTTTCCCTTTTTAACAAAATAGTTCAAAATAAAAATTTTAAGCGCAGGCCCGCTAGCGAATCACAAGGAGACACATGGAAAGGGTGAAATCGGAGGTGCGGGCCTGCGGGGAAAAAATGAAAATTTTCCTAATTTCCAAAAAAGGTCAAAATGTGTAGAATTGAAGCGTGATTTCAATGGGACCCACCATATGCCACGTGTCAGCTCCAAATTTCAAGGGTGGAGGGGCGGAGAAAAATTCAAAATTTTCTATTTTTCCAAAAAATGTGGAAAAGTAAAAAATGATCCCAATTTCAGTCCCAATTGTTTTTTGACATGTGGAGGGCCCAGATTAAAGGACAAAGATGGATAAGATCGATGGTTGCTATGCATCCATTTATTTTAACCGCCATGGGAGCTCCAGGAATCTTGGAATCATGATTTTTGCATCAAAATTCATCAAATTTATAGTGATTTTGTGTCGTCTTGGCCTTCCAAGATCATTGGCATCACTTTCATGGCTTAATTCTTTGATTTGAGATGTTTTTGAAGTAATTTTATACTTTAGCCTAAGAAAACACATGGAATGTCAAAATAAAAAAGTTGTAGAGGTAATTTGAAAAGGTAAAAAGGTGAAAATGATGAGTAAGAGGTGTTTGCATGCCTCAATGATGAAAAACATGCCTCCAAGATGGATAATGATCCAAATATTTGTAATGATTTAATCTTTTGGGCATATCTGGCAACATGTGAGTGCTTTTTCTATTTGATGTCATTTTCATTGAATCATGATGAATTGTTGTAACAAACTTGATCCCATGGCATATTCTTTGCTTGGGAAAGAAGGCTCCAATGTGGCATAAGGTATATAATGAATTTTGGAGAAATTATAAAGGGTTGGGAGTTGAAAATCATGAGCAAATTATGAGAGAAAGATCATTTTTTCTCATAAACCCACCAAAGAACAGAATAATTTCTTTTGTGTTGGATCTTCATGTATGTGAGTTGGTTACAAGTGTATAGCCATCACACAGCTCTGAGATTGTTCATGAAACTCTCCCCTGCTGATGAATCTAACAAGATTTTGAGTTAATCTATGTTTTTCTGGGCAATATGATGTATGTTATCATTTTTAAATACTTGCAAATAGTTTTCATTGTTCTTGTTGCAATCTTGCATTGAAAGTCTTTAGAAATCACACAGAATCTCCATTTCTTGTTGATAGTTTAGTGGCATTTAGAATCTCATGTTGTAAGACCCTTGATCCGATAAAGAGATAAACAAATTTAAAATAACTTTACCTTCCTTCGATGCAGAGATTGCTTGTAAGCCTTTAGGGGTACCTTAGGCATGGTTTGATCATGGATTTTTGTGTTTAATTGAGTTCTTCACTTAAAGATTTTGTGGTGAATTCTCAAATATTGTGTGAAGAGTGCAACCTGGGTTTCCATTTATGCCTCTTCTAGTTGAAAGAATGTCTTGATTATTTGAAGCATTTTATCTGATAGTTGTTTCAAGTATTGTAGAGGTTGTCAAAGATCTGATATATCCTAGTTTGTCTCATCAATACCCCACCAAAATTTCATTTAGAATAACTAATCCTACCCCATACTACCCCTGCATTGCATTGTGTGTCAACAGAAGAATACAATCCATTTACAAAAATACACAAAGTAAATTAGGATCATACCATGTCTCTAGTAGCCTCAGCCTTGTCTTGAAAGAATTTCCATCATTTAGTAGTGACAACTCTATTGAGTTTGAATAATGGAAGATTGATCATGTTTTCCCAAGGCCATCTCCATACAATATGCACAGTATAAGAATATCTCCACCTCCTTCATAAAACAGAGGTTGCAATATAGGTTCTCTTACCTTGGTTGAAAGGCACAACCTAAAATAGTGAGGGTTAGATCAAAATCCTTTCAAAGTGCTATCCATCTCTCCACAAATCTGAGTGCCAGTTAGATCACCTCCCAGCTACAAAATGACACACATCATGATCTATCTGACTTCAAGCTTCATGCCATATCTCTGATGCTGCTCAGACTGAAAAGGAGAACAAATTTGGGTACCAACACTTTTCTGCCATTTTCAGGGGACTTTTGGAATTTCCTGTGTTTTGTGGAGTGTTTGAAGAGTTTGAGAATTTTTGTTTTCAAGTATTTGAGCTGCTACATTGTTAAAATATCATTCTATGCTTCAGATCTACAATTTTCAAACAAGGGTTTCAAGTTTTGTCTGCCCTTTTTCCATTTACTAGCAGTTCATACACTTTGAGTGCATTGGGATTTATTAATTTAAGAAGAAGAAGGTCTGATTTATAAGGCTTTGAAAAATTTTTAAGAGCTAGAAAACATTTGACGTATTATTTTAGTGCATTCTTGCACAACTAAGGTGAAATTCCTTAGTGGCAAATCCATGTTGATTTGATCTTGAAAATACTAGTTGTCTTACCTTTTGTCATTTACTTTTGTGTTGCTAATCCCTGCAAAACTGGAAGGAAGAAGATCTCTCTTCATCAAGGATTCTGCTAAGAAGTTGTTTGTAGATTCAAGAAGCTCAGAGCTAGAGGGAAGAAAAGTGTGGAAGGTTGTTGGAGACTTGACTGCAAGAAAGGAGATCCCTATTGTTGAGTTTGAAAGTGAGCAACCTGTTATTGAGGACTGCAATTCTTCTTCAAGTGGATCTGATTCAGAAAATCCTATTGCTGATTTTAAATCCCCATCAGGTGAGGGACCTTCTTGTGCATTTGAAAGGCTTTTCCTAAATCTGCTCCTATATTTTCTATATTTTTATAGATTATCAAGAAGGATATCCCTTAAGAGAGATCTATCTTGAAGTTTGCATTCCCATTCCCAAAGACCTCTCACTCCTCATCATTTTGTTTCCCCCAAAATCACCCCCACCCAAAAATATGGCTCAGCCTAGACCTCCATTTATTGTTAACACCTTTGATCCTATAAATTTTAGAGGAATGGATGGTTACCCAAATGTTGTCCCACAAGATGTCAAAAATAGTTTGCCAAAATTACAGTGGTAACAATGCTATTATTCGGTGATCAGCATCTCAAATTTTTGATAATATGATGGAATATTTTGAGATAGAGTTTGAGGATGTGTATGTCAAATTTTTATTCATACACTAGAAGAGGATGCTAGGGATTGGTACAAGGTTCTACCTGATAATTCTATTGATTCATGGACTGAAATGAAAAATACATTTAGGTTGTAATATGGGGACAAGACTGATACTAGATTTCTTTTATCTAAGTTTGAGAAGATCAAGAAGAACCCTAATGAATCAGTCCATGACTTCAACACAAGGTTTAAAAAAACTTTGAGAAGGTTTCTTGTTGGTTTGAGGCCTTGTGATGAATCTTGTTTAATCAAATATGTAGATGCATTTGATAAAAAGGCAGCCTATTACCTAAGAGACAAGAACCCAACCAATCTAAGACAATATTTCACCATGGCACTTCAAATTGAAAACAATATTAAGGATGTTGGGAAACCTCTCAAGAGAGATGGTGTAAAATTGATAAACCTTGAAAATCCTCAAGCTAGCAAAGGTGCTAATTTAGAAGAGGTGAAAAATTTGGTAGGGGATATCAAAGAAATCTCATACAAGTTGGTGAGAGCTGAGAAGGGAATTGGGTAGACTTCACAAGGTTAGCCTAGGCAGCAAGCACAAAACCATGATAGATTTGGAAATCATCCTAGGGGTGATCAAAGACAAGATGATAGAGGTAAAGGACCTATGGGAGGGGGAAATAGACAACCCCAAGCACATGAAAGTAGATTGGTTCCTGACCCTCTAACTGCTAGGGTTGTTGTTGTTGATGAAGTTGCTGATATGGATTGGTGTGATATATGTTTTCTTCCTCATCCTCCATGTGAAGTGGACCAATAAGTTGATGAAGCTGATAATGAGGATGGAACTGATGATGATATTTGCATGATGGGTTGTTCTTCAAATTCACAACAAACATCAACATCAACAGAGGTAATAAGTGATAGGACTACTGCTACCTTTTGGGATTGCATCAAATGGGTACAAGTCTTTCTCCCTCCTCATGCTCTTGAAGTTGATGTAGTGCAAGCTTTTGAAATTCCTAACAATGACTTTGAATACTTAAGAGCTTTGATGATTAAGAAGTATGATGGTGGTATCCCTTCGGAGGAAGATAGACAATTATTGATGAATATTGTTGTAGCTCAAGAGAAGGACTATAACACTATAAGAAAAGTTGTTAAAGAAGTTGGGCCTCAAGCCAAACCTAAAACACCCTTGCTCACAAGAATTTGAAAAGAAGATCCTAGGAAAGAAACACTTGCTAAAAGCTCTTTTGTTCCAAGAAAAAATTATAGTCCTCATCATGCCCAAGCTGCCAAGAATCCTTTGCCATCCGATGAATCTTCTTGTCTCCCTTCCAATGTTGTTTTGAAAAAGAGTGTCCCCTATGACATATCCCAACTATTGAGCAAAATTAAAGTGAGTGTTCCAATCATTGAGTTGCTCAGAATTCCTAAGCATAAGAAGAGAGCATTTGAATACTTCAGATTGAAAGAAGAGAAGGTTACTCCAGGAAGAAATATAAATGTTGTTGAAAATCCACCTCGATCATTGTTGACCTTGAAACACCACCGGTAGTAGAAGATCTTGGAGAGACACCTGAGGTATATTTGGGGACATGTTTGGTTGATTCCCAATTGAATGTTGATCCATTTTTACAACTTTAATAATAAAGGATAGGCTACTTCACAATTGTATGCTTAATTTCGATGCATCATGTAATGTCATGCCTCTAGAAGTAATGAATGAGTTGGATATCAAAGTGACAACAACCTATGGAAAGTGTACTTGCTATGGACTCAAGAGAAGTGTCGGTGGTTGGTGTGTGAAGAGATTTTTAGTGCAACTTACATCTTATCCAGGAGGAATTTAAAATTTGATGTTGTGATTGTTGATTGCCCTGTACCAAATGGGGTATGCTTTTGAGAAGAAAATGGGCTACAAGTGTTGGTGGGTGTTTTAAGATGGACATTTCTTTTGCCATTATTGAAATTAAGGGAAGCCTTGTTAAACTTTATGGTGAGAAGAAGATGTTGCACCTAATTGAGGATCCCAACAATGCTTAGCTATGAAATGTTGTTTGCTTATATAGATGCTTTGAGAATTTCAAAGGTTTTCTGATGGAAAAGAAGATAAGATGGACAAATCAAAGTTCCTTGATATGGTAGGTTCTCCATGGACATTGTTTTTTGATGGAGCATTGCTCCAAATTTGGGAATGGTGGTGGTATAGTTCTGCTTTCTCCTAGCTTGGAAGAATTTGTTTTCTCCTTCAAGCTTAATTTTGAATGTACTAACAACATTTTTCAAGTATGAAGCCTTGTTGTTGGTTCCGAGAATTGCATGGAAATATGGTGTCAAGGACATCATTGTAAAAGGAGATTCAGAGCTAGTTGTCAAACAAATAAGAAAATTGTTGCTACAAAAATCAGTGGATGAAGCAAAGTATAAGCATGTCGTTTGGGATCTAGTTGAGATGTTTGATTCCTTAAATATTATGCACCATGATGAGAAGTTTGAATGATACTACTGACAAGTTGGTAGTTAGGTTCAAGATTTGGAGTTTACACCATTTCATCTTATTGTGAGTATAATGTTGAAGAATTGACTAGGTTATTTGTCCGATAATGTGAAACATTGGCAAGTTTTAATGATGATGCTCAAGTGATAAGATTCTTACAAAAGTAAGGTGAGTTTGTAAATAAGAATATTGATTGGAAGCCAATGGTATACATGACTGAAGGAAGAGAAATTTGTTTGAGAAAGATATCATCCAATTGAAAACAAACACCATTCCTAGAGGCCTTGTTGCACTTGAGTCAAATTTTAACAATGTTGATTGCATCATAAATAGAAATATGTCTGCCTCAAGGGATGTGGAAGAGCATAACTTGGGCACTAATGGTAAACCAGGGAAGGTTTGGTTTGGAAGTAATTTAAGTAAAGAGGAAAAACAGTCCTATGCCCAACTCTTGAAAAAATATCAAGACTGCCTTGCTTGGTCCTATTCCGAGCTAAAAGCATATAGAGAAGACTTGTTTCAACATGAGATCCCTCTTGAGGCCAAAGGCTAAGCCATTCAGACAGACAAAGGCCAATTAATCCACTTCTCTCCATGAAAATGCAAGAGGAGTTAAAGAAGTTGATAGATGGAGATATTATTCATGCCCAATAGATATTCATCATGGGTTGAAAACCTTGTGCTAGTCAGAAAGAAAAATGGAGATATCAAACTTTGTGTAGACTTTAGAAATCTGAACAAAGCATCCATGAAGGATAAATATCCCTTGCCAAATATGGAAAATATGTTGTAGCTTATGACAGTGGTCTGAGTTGCTTTTTACATTGGATTGTTTGTCGGATACAATCAAGTGGTAGTCAAAGAATCGAAAGACTTAAGACAACATTCACTACTCCTTGGGAACATATGTTTTTGTTAGGATGCCATTTGTTCTGATGAATGCGGGTGCCACTTTTCAAAGAGTAATGGATGTTGCTTTTGCTAGTTACATCAATGAGTTCATTACAGTTTACCAAGATGATGTGACTGTGTTTTCAAGGCAGAGAGGTGATCATTTACAAAACTGGAGAAGATGTTGATCAGATGTAGGGAGTATGGAATTTCTCTTAATCCAAAGAAGTGTCATTTTGGCATGTAAAAGGCCAAGATGCTTGGTCACATTGTGTCAAAAGATGGTGTTATGATAGACCTGAGAGAGTGGAAGTAATCATCAAAGTATCTATCCCAAGAACCAAGAAAGGCATACAATCTTTCTTTGGTCAAATTAATTTTATTAGAAGATTTGTTTCCAACTTTGCTAAGTTGACTCTTCCAATCACAAGCATGCTAAAGAAGGACCAAGTTATTAGGTAGGAGGAGGCTTCCATTCAATTTTTGAAGGAATTAAGGATGCATTTAAACTGCACCTATTTTAGCAACCCCATACTATAAGAGGCCTTTCCAAATATTTTCCTTTGCCTTGAGTATACCATTACTTATTTTTTGCTGAAAAAGGATGAGAATGGAGTTGAGAGGCCTATTGCCTTCTTTAGTAAGGATTACAAGCAATTGAGCTAAAGTATACAATCATGGAGAAACAAGTATTTACCTTAGTGAAAGCAACAAAGGCTTTCAGGCCTTATATATTGAGTTAAAAAGTTGTTTCTTATGTTCCCCACACCATGGTGAAATACATCTTATCAAAGATGGAGATCTCAAGCAAGTGATGTAGGTGGGTGAACAAGCTGCAAGAGTATGATATGGACATCCAAACCACAAAGTTAGTAAGAGGTTTGGGTCTTGCTAAGCTCATGGCTGAGAGCAACTTGTAGAATGTGGAAGTGAATCAGCTAGAGGAAGAAAGGGTAGATGTGCTTGCAAAGTTGGTAAGTTCTGAGTGGTACAAAGATGTGATATTCTACCTCATACACCTATGCTGCCCTAGTCACTTGAATAAAAAAAAAAAGAGCCCTCAAGATGGCTTCTCAAAAGTATATCATCACAGACCTTGGGCTGGCTTGGAAGAACTCAGAAGGTGTCCTCTTGAAATGCATAACTTAAGATGAATCTCCCAAGATAGTTGTTGATTTCCATGGGGAATTTTGTGGAGGACACTTTGTTGGAAGAGTAACAACACATAAGATTTTGAGAGCTGGTTTTTGTGGCCTACTCTCTTCAAAGATGCAACCACTGGTTAGAAAATGTGATAGTTTCAATGTTTCTTTGGAATACTGAAAGCTTTAGGTTCCCTTCCTTTGTAGCCTGTATCAATTGAAGCTCCTTTCAAGTAATGGGGGATGGAATTCATTGGTGAGATTTCAGATCCTTCTAGTGCTGGCCATAAGTGGATCCTGTAGCCACTGATTATTTTACAAAATGGGTAGAGGAAATCTCCACCAATAAAGCAACACACCAAATAGTTATGGACTTTTTATTGAATCAAATCATATGTAGATTTGGAGTCCCAATCAAGATTGTAGTTGATAATGCCATGTGCTTTAGAGCCAAACCTTGTGGTGGTAATGTGTAATGAATATGGAATGAATCGAATTATTCTTCAAACTATAAGCCCCAAGGAATGGACAAGCTGAGTCAAGTAATAAGAAATTGTTCAAGATCATTAGAAGAACCTTGGATAAAAATAAGAAGAAATGGGGTGAAAAATTGAAATTTACATTTTGGGCCGATAGGATAACTCCTAAAAGAGCTACCTTTGGTAAAATCCCATTTGAATTGGTGTATGGAAATTAGCCTTTGCTACCCTTCGCACCTACAATTATTTTCATTTAAGTTTTCCCAATAGTTGGAAGATCAAGAGCTTGGCCCATATGAATCAAGGATCAATCAAATTATTGAGCTTGATGAGGAGAGAAGAGCATCCCATCAAAGGCATGTCGATTTAGGGAAAAATGAAGAGATTGTTTGACAAGAAGGTCACTCCTAGGGCCTTCAATGTTGGAGTTTTGGTTTTGTTGTGGCATAGTAGGCATGAAGACAAGGGAAAGCATGAAAAATTTGATGCATTATGGATGGGCCCTTATGCCATTGATATCAAAATTGGTGAACATACTTTCTTTCTTAAGGAATTAGATGGGGAATTTTGGAGCTTCTGTTAATGATAGACATTTAAAAATTTCTTAGATTAAACCCAAATTTGAGTTATGCACCAGATTGTAAAGTGTATAGTGTTTGGTTTTTGCTCTATTTTTGGTGTTTTTTCAGTTTTGTGGTTTTCCTCTTTGTGTGGTAGTCATTTTTTCGGGTTCTCGGTTGGTTTATTGTGATTTTGGGTCTTGAATCCTTTGCCCAATGGATATTTTGGCACTTGATCTACGTTTTTTCCTTGTGGCACTCACTAAGAGTGCCCATCCCAAGTTAGAGCCGATGTTGGTGTCATTTTTAAGTTTGCACCATGTTGCCCTAAAATTTTCAAATGTATATCTGCTCAAACATGTTTTACCCTTTGAATTAATGATCTAAATTTTTTGCCTCGAGTTGAATGCTTGAAAATGCTCACAAACTTGTTGTTTTGCCCTAATTTGAAGGAATATTCCAAGTTCACCCTTTTCTATGCCCTAGTTCTTCCAATTTTGCGGGTTGTGTCATTTTTCCCTTTGCCAGATCATGGAAAAATTGAATTTGACCAATTCATACTTGTTTGTATTTGAAAATCCAATCCCAAGGTCGAAAATGTTGTAAAATCATGCTTCAGTTGATTTAGAATCGAAAAATCTGCCATCCTTGGTGAAAAAATTGAATTCTAGGGCATCCTTGGAATTTTTACATTTTGATCGAGATGGGCATCATTTGCCCATCAAATTCACCCTTAGAAGGTATTGGCAACATGGGGTTTTCATTGGCCGAGGGGATGCGGGTGGTAGAGGATTTTGTGGTTTTTTGGCTCAAGGTGTTAAAGTAAATTTTTGGCCTGAAATCCCTCGGCCAATCACAGGTGGACACATGTCCATGAAGGGTCAAGGGAAGTGCGGGCCGTAGAGTGAAATGGGGAATTTTTCCCCTTTTTGGTAAAGTGGATAAAAGGCAATTTTTGGGTGAGGATCCGTGACAAATCGGAGAAGAAGACACATGTCCACAATTTAAAAAGCAGAGTGGTCATGGGTCGTCGGCGGAGGTTTTGGTGATTTTGATGTTTTTAAACTTTGAATGGTTTAAAGTAAAATTTTGGCCTGAAGCTCCGCAACAAACCAGGAGAGGACACGTGTGCTGAAAGGTCAAAAGGGAGCGTGGGCCAACGGTGGAAATTTTGAATTTTCAAAAATTGGCTAAAGAAGGTTTAAAAGAAGAAAGGGAGAGTTGGACCCACAAGCGAATAGGAGATGGACATGTGGCAGAGGACAAGGTGGGTCGGAGGGCCGATGGAGGTAAAAGGGAATTTTTCCCTTTTTCACAAAAAGTTCAAAATCAAAATTTTAAGCACTGGCCTGCTAGAGAATCACAAGGAGACACGTGGCAAGGGAGAAATCGGAGGTTGAGGCGCACGAGGCAAAACATGAAATTTTTCCCAATTTCCAAAAAATATTAAAATGTGCAGAATTGAAGCACAATTTCAATGGCACCCACCATATGCCATGTGTCAACTCTAAATTTCAAGGGCGGAGAGGCGGAGAAAAAATTCAAAATTTTCCATTTTCCCAAAAAATGTGGAAAAGTAAAAAATGATCCCAATTTCAGTCCCAATTGTTTTTTGACACATGGAGGGCCCAGATTAAAGGAAAAGATGGATAAGATCAATGGTTGTTGTGCATCCATTTATTTTGATTGCCATGGGATCTCCAGGAAGCTTGGAATCATGATTTTGATATCAAAATTCATCAAATTTATAGTGATTTTGTGTCGTCTTGACCTTCCAGGATCATTGGCATCACTTTCATGGCTTAATTATTTTATTTGAGATGTTTTTGAAGTAATTTGCTACTTCAACCGAGCAAACACATGGAATATCAAAATCAAAAAGTTCCAGAGGTATTTTGAAAAGGTAAAAAGGTGAAAATGATGAGTAAGAGGTGTTTGCATGCCTCAATGATGAAAAACATGCCTCCAGGATGGATAATGATCCAGATATTTGTAATGATTTAATCTTCTTGGGCACACCTGACAACCTATGAGTGTTTTTCTATTTGATGTCATTTTCATTGAATCATGAAGAATTGTTGTAACAAACTTGATCCCATGGCATATTCTTTGCTTGGGAAAGAAGGCTCTAATGTGGCATAAGGTATATAATGCATTTTGGAGAAATTGTAAAGGGTTGGGAGTTGAAAATCATGAGCAAATTCTAAGAGAAAGCTCATTTTTTCGAGAAACCCACCAAAGAACTAGAATAATTTCTTCTGTGTTGGATCTTCATGTATGTGAGTTGGTTACAAGTGTATAGCCATCACACAGATCTGAGATTGTTCATGAAACTCTCCCCTGCTGATGAATCTAACAAGCTTTTGAGTTAATCTATGTTTTCCTTGGCAATATGAGGTATGTTATCATTTTTAAATGCTTGCAAATAGTTTTCATTGTTATTGTTGCAATCTTGCATTTAACGTCTGTATAAATAACATAAAATCTCCATTTCTTGTTGATTGTTTTGTGGCATTCGCAATCTCATGTTGAAGAGCCTTCATCGATAAAGAGATAAACAAATTTAAAATCACTTTACCTTCCTTATTGCAGAGATTTCTTATAAGAATTTGGGGGTACCTTAGGCGTGATTTGATCATGGATTTTTATGTTTAATAAGTTCTTCAATTTAAGCTATTTTCGTGAATTCTCAAATATTGTGTGAAGAGTGCAGCACGGGTTTCCATTTTGCCTCTTAAGTCGAAATAATGTCCCGATTATTTGAAGCATTTTATCGATAGTTATTTCAAGTATTATAGAGGTTGTCAAAGATCGATATATCCCATTTGTCTCATCAATACCCCACCTAAATTTTATTCAGAATAACTAATCCTACCCCATACTACCCCTACATTGTATTGTGTGTCAAGAGAAGAGTACAATCCATTTACAAAAATGCACATAGTAAATCATGATCATACCATGTCTCTAGCAGACCTCGGCCTTGTCTTGAAAGCATTTACATCATTTAGTAGTGATAACTCTATTGAGTTTGAATAATGGAAGATTGATCATGTTTTCCCAAGGCCATCTCAATAGAATATGCACAAGTATAAGAATATCTCCAGCTCCTTCATAAAATAGAGCATGTAATATAAGTTCTCTTACCTTGGTTGAAAGCACAACCTAAAATAGTGAGGGTTAGATAAAAATCCTTTCAAAGTGATATCCATCTCTCGACAAATATGACTACCAGTTAGATCACCTCCCGGCTATAAAACGACACACATCATGATGTATCTAACTTCAAGCTTCATGCCATATCCTTGATGCTTTCAGATTGAAAAGGAGAACAAATTTTGGTACCAACACAAAACAAGCCAAGGAATTCAAATATATAAAAGAGGAAAGTGAAGAGGATGAGGTGGATCCATGTGGGATGCCACATCACACATCCTCAACTCCAACTCATAATTCAACTTCAATCTCCAAGGTACACTAAATAAGTAGGTGAATAAATGATATTTTACTTACACACTCAAATCAAACTCACATCCCAAAGGACTAAAATTAAACCATGCAAGAAAAGTGCAATTAAAAATTACAATTTGTCTTCTCAAAAAGAATTAATAAAAAGTATAAATTCCACTCTCCAACCATAGGTATGGTTGGTAAATAAATTTAAGAGGTATGGGATAAGTTTAAATTTTCCCACAAGCCTCCAAAATCAGCGTCAAGGAAAAATTCAAATTTCTAAGAAGGTGGAGTGTTTCACACTCAAAAGTTAACTTACGCACTACTTACACATCACTTACACATCTCTTACAACACTTTAATTCAAGGCCAATAACTCTATTAATTAATTTATTATGACATATTTAAATTAATTAACTTAACAATATGATCACACACAATATTACACACCATTTAATAAATAATGAAAGGGTCAAAGAACCACAAAATAAACACATGCAAACATCAATAAAAAGGAACCAAATATATAAATACACATAACCCTTGGTCACATTTACAGTGATCTCCTCATGAGAATCCCTAACAATCAAACACACACACACGAATAATACAAGTTGCCTATGGGACCATGTTGAATTCATCTAGAATTCTAATGTGGTTGGTCTCCAATCCCCCAATGTTTGTTGTCATATTTTTAACCTACACAATACAAATACCCCTTCGGCCTCGTGGCCATATCAGAACATCCAAATGAATATAAATATAATTTCAAAATCATCAATATACATATGAATCACAACAACATCCAGACAATCAACAATATCACTTGCAATTTCATCAGCAACTATATAATCATCAATTTTAAATTCAATTTTCTCGGTCTACTCAATATATCCAAATATCACATTTCCTAACAACATCCATAAATATAACCATGTCAGACAGTATATCATCCTCAATATATAAAATGTCTCTAGTAATCATCATGCATCATATATGAATCAGAGTCAACAATAATCCATGCTCTAACATCTAATCATCATACTAAATCAGAAGTCACAATAATGTCCATAATATAGTCAACAATGTCATAATCAATATCAAAATGTGTCAAAGGGAAGTGGGCACTATAATGATGTTGGATGGAGAGGAAATGATTGGGCATCCTACATGGATCACATCATCTCCCTCTCCCTCTTTTCTATTTATCGAGTTTTTGGGAAGTATTAAGGGTTACTTGCACATTTATTTTTGGGGAATGCTTGTAATTTTTGATAGCTTGTTTGAGGATGGTGAATGGAGGTTAGAGTGGATGTTGGTTCTTAGTATTTTGGAAGGCTTGGGGCTTGTTGTGTATTGACACTCTTCATTTTTAAGGTAGTTTTTCACCCTTGTTTTTACCTTACTAATTTTGGTTTTGCTCATATGTGTAGTTGATGATTGATATATTGCTTATGATTGTGGGAAATAAATTTGATCCTTAGGTTGTGGGAGAAATAGAAATGGGGGTAAAACTTTAGGGAGGAATAAGAGAAAGGTTATTGGGTATTTTATGGAGGGATTTTGGTTTGGATGTCCACCTAGTTGATAAATATGTTTTATGTTTATCTTGTTATTTTCTTGAGGAGGCATAAGAGTGAGGGAGGCATAAGAGTTGTGTACTTTTCTTAGATGGATGCATAATAGTGTTGTATGCATTGTGATGGAATTTTGGAGGCTCTTAGGTGGTCACCCAAGCCCTCGGGAGGCATAAGAAGAACACCCCATGTTCCTTTCTCCTCCATGGCTTTACCATGAAGCCTTTGTGTTTTGATATTTGTTGATTGATTGTAAAGAAATTGGTATTTTGTTATTTCTTTGTTGTATTGATTGAATGTGTGTGTGGAAGCCATTTTTGAGTTGGCATGGTTGTCTAAATAGCCCTCATTGCTTCCTTGTTCTAGCTCAGGGGCCAATGAGGTAGAAGAATTCTCTCCCTCATTTGATATTTTGGTTGGGTAGAGAGTGTTGCCTACTTCCCTTTTTTTTTTTTTGTGTATGGCTTGATGAATATGGTGGAGCTCATTGCATGAAGTGCTCTCTTATAAAAGGACATGTGAAGTTGCTTCTTGCACTATTAATACTCCTCAACTTATAAATCTTACCAACACTAAATTGGATGTAATCTTATCCATTGGTTAGATCCTTGTAATTGGTTTATTATGGCTTGCATTTCTTTATCAAAATGGGAACCTTGTAACTATTTTGAAATGCAAATAAAGATCCTTTAAGTATGAATGTTATTTAAGTTGAAGGAAAAGGGAGTGTTGATCAGTTTGACATTACTAGCAATCATGTTTGAATGAGATAAATTTCATTTAGGTATGTTTATTACCCTCCTATTCAAATGATGTACAAGAAAGGATGAGTAAAATTAATTTTTACAATATAATTCTCCCTTGTTGCAATAGACATTGCCCTAAGTAAATGAATAAATCAAAATTAATTATACACTCTTAGAGGTCATCTAAATGAAATAGGAGTTTGAAAATTTGTTAGGTTAAAACATGAAACACATTTTCATACAACTATAAACATCTCCATTTTACAAATTTACATATATTTAAACCTATACACATAATCCCATTTATCTATTCTCATTGTAACTCTTCCATTTTTAAATATTTTTACGTAAAGAAACTCAATAAATAAATTAATATATATTAGTGAAATATAATGGTTATATATTAATAATATAAATTATTATTTTGAATTTTAGAAAATCATTATTTAAACATTCATTAATAAATATAATTAATTGCATGCTAATAAATAATATTAATATATATAAATATTTATAAATTATATTTATATATATTAATACTCCTTAGTAATTAATATTATTATTAAAACACAAACCCTATGGCTAATACGATTGTGTGATTTAGAAAGTGGTGGATTTTAATAAATAAATGAAGTATATTTTATATTGGTCAGTGCCCCTCCTCCCAATAGGTTTAAATTAAAGGAAAATATTGGGAGGAGGGCACCACCGACCCCACCGCTAACCCATAATGTTTATAAGTGGGGGTTGGAGTGTAACCCCTTTCCCCAACACTATTATCCCACTAAACAATCTCCATGCTACTAATTAAACAAGTGGAATTAGCAAAAATCACGGACTATGTGAAACAAGATTGTGCATTACCCCGTATTGGCATGTGTCTATTTTTTAAGAACCGTGGTTACGGTAAAATGTGTGCTTTGCACACACACACACACACGTGTGTGTGTGTGTGTGTGTGTGTATGTATATATATATATATATATATATATATATATATATAAAACCCCACAAAGTAAATTTCAGGTATTTCCAAATGGAATTAAATAAACCTCTTTTTTATATAAAGAAATATATAGATATATATGTATGTATGTATGTATACTCATTAAATATGTAGAGCTTCTCCTTATTTCCTAGATGGATATATACTTATTGCATATGCCTTTAATCCGTAAGGAAAATTTTGTGTAAAAATAAAATAAAGTGGAGAGACCAAAATCCGAGAAAAGGGAATGGGTAGAACTTTTCCTAAACCAAAAATTTAGCAAAGGATAGCTTCCAATCCTCTCTAATGGCCTCCATGGCTTCATTTTTTCTCCTCCTTCCTTAGCTTGCAAACCAAAACAAGAGAAATGAGAGATTAGATTTAGAAAATGAATATAAGGGAACCCATAAGGATATCTAGGGTTTCTTTTGTCAAACCTAAATCTAAGGGCTATGAAAGATTAGATCTAATGGTGTAGGATGCACCCTACATCACTTAAGTGATGGGGTATTTAAGTGGGAATGTATTAATTAAAATATGTGTGTGTAATGTAAAATGGGGCCTAAGGGGTTAGAATAAGTTGTGCACCTTTCCCTTTTAGGATAATGAACTTATTATAAATTGCATGCATTTAACAATGCAAGATTATTATCCTAGTATGTTTTAATATAGAATTGATTTCATACCTTAAATAAATTATTTAAAAGATATTAGTGGAGTACAATAAAGGAAATCTAAATGATGATTATTTAAAAAAATATTTAAGATTGAAAGAGAAAGAATTAAATCTCACCATTATTTGAATTTAGGTTAAAAATATTAATATCTTTTTTTTAGTCCGAATGCCATATAATTGTTTAAAATTTTATAAACTGGATTAAAGTAAATTTCAACTAATTCTTTGCAACCTTAAAAAAAAAATTACTCCATAATTTTCCTGGTTCCTATCGGGTCTCTCGAGGATTTAAGTGGGAAACATGTGGGCGTTACAGACATGAAGATTAGTGAGTAGAAAAAGGTGAAGCATTTGGAAGCTCTAGTGAGTAAAATGGTAAGGAAATGCCCCCAGTGGGTGGGTGACTGATTAACTAAAATTAACTAATATGTAGTATGTGGGGATAGTTAATCTAAGCTATGAAAAATATAAATAAAATTTAAAAATGCAGTATAGGAGTATGTAAATGATCCAATCAATTATGCAAAAGGAAAATTCCAACCCTAATGTGCAAGAGGGAAGAGGAAATAACTCAGCTTAATAGAAGAATCTCACATGACTATTTCAAAGAGGTTACTTGAAAATAAGGAAGAAGGAATGACTATGCGAAACCTTGAAAAGGAAGGATCTGGAGAATCTAGCTAGACTAGAGTGTCAGGAGAGAAACTCAGGCATCTACGGGTGCTCGGTCTATAAACTAGGCATTTTGATCGGTGTAAAATCTTTGAACTTATCTCTACAATGTTGGGAGGTGACCTGAAACACTTTTTATGTGTCGTATCAGATTATCCATACCGCTTGGATGTCATTGATAATACAAGATGATGTAAATACTGCAAGATGCCAAAACGAGAATCAAATCCTAAAAATGAAAAATTCATATATAAGGGCTCAGACTAACCTTAGTTTCCATAATGGTGGACTTACTAACTAAGTGTTGCACTACATCTCAGACCCAATGTAGTTCTATGTGCAAGTGTGTGTGAACATGCCCTAGGTTACTCTTGTGTTAGTCGCACTTTGTGAAGTAGCAAACAATAACTATGTGTATAAAATTTAATAGAATGTGTGCATAACATAGAATAATATCCTTCCCCCTATGAAGTCTGATTTAGATGTCCAAGCCTTGTGCCTTATGATGGAGCTATGTGGATGGAAGTGATCTCCAATGCAATAGATGGATGTAACTCTAGATGGACGATAGTAGTGAATGATATTAGGTATTTGATTGGGGTCTCATAACTTTATATTTATAGCATTCTTTTGATCTAATTTCAAAATTAACCCTTAAATGGCCCACCACAAAAATATAGGAAGCTAAAATGGATAGAAAGAGCCCAAAAGATGGCGGAAAAGTGCATAAGAGATAGGGGCACCTAGGTGGGACTAGAGCTTCTATGGGCACCCCAAGACTAATCTAGGTGCCTGAGTCAAGGCTAAAATAACGTGAGATGCTAGAAAATGACTCGGAATTTTGATGTAAAAGGTGGTAATGATGAAATAAAATGAAACAAGCTGGCCAAAAGACATGGGTTATGTAGTTCCCACTTCCCTTTGACACCTTTTGATATTAATCATGAATCTTGCTGATTATATTATGGACTTGATTATGGACCTTATTATAGTATGATGATAGATGTTAGATCATGGATTATTGTTGACTTGATTCGGTTATGATGCATGATGATTATTAGAGACATTTTGGATATTGATGTTGATATATTGTTTTACATGGTTATATTATGGATGTTGTTTGGACATGTGATATTTGGATATTGTGAGTAGACCTAGAAATGGAAATTATTTAATGATGAGATAGTTGTTGAGTAAAATTTCTAATGATCTTGTTGGTTGCTTGGATGTCTTGGTGATTCATATATCTAGATGATATTAGAATTTTATTATGTTATTTTCTATGTTCGATATGGCCACGAGGCCAAGCGAGATATTTTGTTTTTCACGTTAAAAATCACAACAAATATTGGGGATTGGAGACCAACCGCATTGGAATTCAAGATGAATTCAACAAGGTCATCATGATAGCTAGTATTTTTTGTGTGTGTTTGTGTGTGTTAGGGATTACCTTGGGGGATCCCTTTTAAATGTGACCAAGGGGTTATGTGTTTTTAATTATTTGACACTTTTGTTTAATAATGCATTTGTTTATTTTGTGATGCATTGCCCCTTTATTTATTTATTAAATGTTGTATTAATATTGTGGGTAAGCATGTTGTTAATATTAATTAAATAAAATATGTCATGAGAAATTAATTAATAGAGTTGTTGGCCTTGATTTAAAGTGTTGTAAGAGATGTGTAAGTTAAATTTTGAGTGAGAAACACTCCACCTTCTTGAAAATTCAAATTTTTCTTGAAGGCTGATTTTGGAGGCTTATGGGATAAGTCAAACTTGTCCCATACCTCTTAAATTTAATTACCAACCATACGTATGGTTGGAGAGTTGATATTATACTTTTATAATGCTTTTGAGAAGGCAAATTATAGGTTTTAATTTCACTTTTTTACATGATTTAATTTCAGTCCTTTGGGGTGTGGGTTATAATTGAGTGTATAAGTAAAAGGTCATATTATTCACCCACCTATTTATTGTGCATTGGAGAATGAAGTTGACTTTGGGGGTTGGGGTTGAGGATGTGTGATGTGGCATCCTACATGGATCCACCTCATCCTCTTCTCTTCCCTCTTCTATAAAATTTGAACTCCTTGCCTTGTTTTGGGTTGCTTCACTTTGGAAACTTCATTCTTGGGATAATTATTTTGTTGTTTTTTTTTTGGGAGCTATTCCTTTGAAGAAGTTTTTGGAAGATTATTGCATGCTTGTGCTTGGCTGATTTGGATTACTTGCATTGGGATAAAGCTTGTTGTTTTGGAACTTGGAACAACTCCATCATGGAGAGGTAGGAGCTTGGATCTTGAGATTATCTTATTTTATGAATGTATATGTTAATGTATGAATGTTTTGGCATGTTTGTGGGCGTTGGTTAGATGGCCTAACAAATGGTGTAGGATAAGACTATGGGGTTTATTTTGTGAGAGGCACAAGTGTGTTTTAAAGAGGTATAAGGGTGGAGGAGTTGGGATTTTGGTTCCACCTTTCAAAGAAATAGCTCACATTTCTTTACTCGTTATGTGGTGCCATAAAAGGTTTGGGAGACATAAGGAAATGTGAGGAATAAGGGGTACTTTGGGAGGAGGCATAGGGCTATGAAACATCATTAGGGGATGTTTGAAATTCAGGTGGTGATGCCCATTTTCCATTTTGGGAGGCATAAGAAACATCCCCATAGTTTACTTACTCCTTTGGCTTTCTTGAGGAATCCTTAGTATTGTTTGTCATGTTTTAATGTAGTTGTAAACTACATTCTATTTTGGAACTATGTTTTATTGTGAAAATGTTGCTTGTGTGTTTATGGAAGCTTTTTTTTCCATGAGTTGGATCACATCTTTTATTGCATTGTGGTTGGGGATTGAGGACTAATGTAGAAGGATGGCTTCTCCTTTTCATTGGATGTCTTGGTTTGGTGGATAGCGTTGCCTTTCCCCTACTCTTGTTGTGATCAAATTGGAAGAATGAGAAATCTGCATGTTGCTGTTCTAGAGCTGAGATAAAGACAATTTGACAATCCCTTGTAAAATGAAATCTTATTGTAACATTTCCCACTTGAAGTGGATGAACTTGTATATGTTTGTAATGGAAAGATGTTGTAGTGGTTATGGAAGTGTAAATTGGAATGTGAAAGAATGATACATATTTTATATGTTGTATTTTGAAATGAAATGGAAAGGAAGTTATAAGAGTTTCATTTGAATTAATGGAGGTGGTTTTTTCTTGTCCATATGATATTATTCCATTGGAAATATGTGTTTAGCATGCACTATGAAATCCTTGTTTGGAAAGTGGAAAAGTGAAACATGTGAGAAGAAAATGTATTATTTTGCCCTGTATATAATATATGATTTTGGAAAGAATAAAAGAAGGAAGTTGTAAAGTTGTCTTTTGGAATAAATAAAGGATTGCATAACCTTCCTCAAATTGTATCATTGTATTGAATTTAATCATCTAGATGTGAGTTGTAATCTCTGTTTGAAAGGAAGAAATGCGTATAAAGGAAGTGTAATACTGTGTTTTGAAATATGTGAAAATTGGAAATCAGAGATGTATTTTAGTTTTGAAAATTTGAATTGAATCAAGTAAATGTATTAGATTAGAGTTAGAACATATTATAATACTTCTTAGAAGAAATGGTAAATAAACCCTTTAAAAAAATTTGATCTCTATCTTATATTTTCAAAGTAATAATTATTTAATCCAAAATGCATTGAACAAACTGCAACAAGTGAAATAATAAACTAAATGATTAAATTTAAGTAGTTTTCCCTAAACGAATCCAATTAGAATTTTTTTTTAAAGGAAATCTTTCAAAACCTGGCAAAACTAAGTTTAAAGCTTCCACGGTTGTTTTGTTGTAAAAATTGTAAAATTTTGAATTGGAATTAAATCACATTTTTCTACCTCACAAATGTATCCTAAATCCAGCAAAGAAAAATTATCCATGTCTATTTGACATGTTGAGAGAGGAATGAGAACAAAATTTTATAAGTTAAAATTACCAGTTTGCACTGTAAAAGCCTATAAATTTTTTGATTAAATTGACCCCACAAACTTTATCAAAATAAAAATTTAATGATTCCTATGTAAAGAGGACATTGAGAGATTTCTAGAAAGTCCTCATTTTCCCAAAACTGAGCTCTCTATCAAAATTTATGGCCTTCTGAAGTTTTTCTTCACTTGGCGTTAAAAAAAAACCAAATTGGGAAAAATTTCCTTGGTGGGCCTGTGGGCCCAAATTCTTCCCTTAGAGCTTCGGAAAATTTTTGGGAAAATTTTCCAACTCTTCTCCACCACCCCACCACCCCACACCCAATCAAGAGCTCCATGTGTCATCATGCGAGGAATCGGCGGAGGAGCGGGTTCCATTTTTCCTTTTTTGCACTTTCGGAAAATTTTGGAAAACTTTTCTAAAGTTTCCCCGCCACCCCGCAACCAACTAGGAGATGCCACGTGGCATCGTGAGGCATCGGAGAGGTGTGGGTGAAGTTTACCCCCTTTTTCCTTTGGGGCATTAAAACCTCCTTTATCCCCGCCCCACTTTCCCCGCATGGCTTAGGAGGTGCCACATGTCCCTTATAGACTCACAAGAGCACAAGCACAAAGTTGGCTTTTCTCCCCCATGAGAAATTACCAAATTTTCTCTCTCCACCACCCTATTTTCCCCATGTTGTCTTTAGAGATGCCATGTGTCCCTCATGGACTCATGGGAGTGTGGGTGTATTGGTGGCTTTCCACCCCTTGGGAAAAACAATTTGTCCCTTGTGCCCTTGAGGTCCGCTCTTGGGAAAATTTTCACCCCAAGGCCCGTTGGCCCATAGCTTGGAAAATATGAGGATTTAGGAGGACTTCTTTATATGAATGGAAAGGTGAGGAAATTTCTTATCCAATGGGAATTATTTAAGGAAATTTTGAATGCGTTAATTTTGAGAAAAATTAGGTTGAATCTTTAAATCCTGTTTGAGAGTGGATATGGTGAGGAATTACCCTCTGAAACTAATTGAACTTTCTAACCCTAAATTTTGGGACCTTGTGACCTCTAATAATGGTTATTAAGAGAAAATTATTTTCTAGTGGATTATAATTGTTCTAGAACTTGTTAGTGACAACTGTTGTCTTGTAACCTGGTTGTAGACTCTCTTAAACAAAAAAAAAAAATTATTCCATAATTTTCCTAACTATTCCTAGGTTTTTCTGGGTCTCAAGTGGGATGTTTTAATGGGCATCACACTTGGTATCAGATAATTGGTTCAAAATATTGGGCCATTGGGCACACTAGAAAACTTGAGACATGAATCTTAAACCTAGCACACTTTTAAATCTAGAAAACAACTTAGTTAGAAATTTCATATTTTAGTAAACATTGAAACTTAATAAAACTTAGAAAGATAAACTAACTCTTGCCTTAGAGTACATGCAAGTGGCGCAGATGGGATGAGGGGTCTTTTCACATAGGCCTAGACCTACCACCACTAGATCATGTTGTAGCAACCATCCTACCCCAGATTTTGTAGACTCTTCAAGATGTTAATGCCACTCTACACAGATGATCAATAAGAGGACATGCAGCCAGACATGATAGAGTCACTTCCATTAAGGGTCATGTATCTCCTTGACCTAGCGAGGAGCATGGAGGAGAAAAATTCCATGCAGAGAGTTAGCTAGGGAGTCAGCATGTAGGTGAGAGTTTAGGACTAGAGAGAGGCCTTAGGGATGAGCATGCAGAGAGACAATTGTAGATCACATTAGGGAGAACTTGAAGTTTCAGCCATCACATTATTCTGGTGACACAAGTGGATTTTAAGGAGAGTTCTGGTTGGTGAGTTTGAGTGGATGCTTCAAGCTCTATCCTTGTTCTAGAAACATGAAAGCTCGTGTTGTAATCCATCTACTGAGGGATGGAGCAGGTGTCTGGTGGTAGATAGAGGAGTAGAAGCTCCATGTTGATTTATGAGACAGTTACCTAGGAGCTCTTTGAGGAGTGCTTCCAGGAGTAGATATTTGTCATGAGAGATTCATTCAATAGTGGATAGATGAGTTCCATGACCTCTGATAGGCATCTCTTATAGTGGCTGAGTATGAGAGTAGATTTCTAGATCTACTCCAGTATGTTGATTACATGCAGGATGAGTAGGTGTGGATCCATAGGTTCATCCAAGGCTTGAACCTAGACATTGGAGGTGCAGTGCAGATCCATTGTCCACAGACATTAGCTGAGGCCATCGAGAAGGCCTATATAGTAGAGGAGACTTGGGGAAAGACCTAACAGGATAGAGACCGAGTTCAGCTCTGCATACTGATAGATGTAGGACAACAGATCGAGGGGGTCAGTACCCCTTCCTCATGGTGGACAACGTTCAAAAAAATCATCTTTTAGACCATACTAGCAGGGTAGTCCCACCCACCTTATAGACATCCGCAGAGATTTGATACACAGAGAGGTCAAATTATGGGGCCTCCTCCTAGGGGTCCCATCAGGACACAAGGTACCTAGAGAGCTCACTTAGCAGGATCTCGCTAGTAAAGACCTCAGCAGACCACAACTGGATCATCACGATCCACACCATAGACCTCAGAGTACCGACCGGACCTGCTACACAAGGGAGAGGATCAGGTGGTTGTTTTGGTTGTGGTGTTATTGGACATTTTTGGAGAGACTACCACAAAACCCTAATAACAAGGTAAGACATAGATCTCAAAGCCTATTGTTGGTGATATGGGGCATAGTCATAGGATGTATGTAGTGGTTGAGAACCATTAGGTAGAGCATCAAAGTACAATTATTGAGACTACAGGTAACATTAGAGGCATTCCTACCTCTATTTTGTTTGATTCTGGTTCTTCTGATTCTTTTATTGCACCATATTTAGTAGAGTGATGTAGGATGGTGGTAGTTAGGTAGGGTCATAGTTGGGATTTTGAGATGGCTTCTGGAGCCAAGATCTCTATAGACTCCTTAGTTAAGGAGTGTGTGGTGGATTTGGGACCTTTCACCACTACCTCGGATCTTCGTATCCTTCTGTTGGGCTCTTATGGAGTCATCTTGGGCATGGACTGGTTGTCTACTCATATGGCCAGAGTGTATTATTACCAGAAGATTATATGTTGTCTAGAGATGATTTGGGAGTTGAGTCGTGATTTCAAGGGTCGGGAGACCCGTTATTATTTTCACCATCTCTTATATGCAGCTTAAGTGTGTGTACGATGGGGTTGTTAGATGTATGCTCTTATATTCGGTGACAAATCGAGGATGGGTCTAGTGGACCATCAGTAGATGATAACCCCATTTTGAGAGAGTTTTACAGATGTCTTTCTTGGGAACTATTGGGGTTACCTCCCCCATGTGAGATTTATTTTCATATAGATATGAGTTCCAAGAGGAGCATAGGGTATCTCACAAGTACCTTATCAGATGACCACCCCAGACCTCTATGAGCTCAAGTTGTAGTTGGAGGGCCTCCTGGAGAAAGGCCTTATCCATCATAGTGTATCTCCTTGGGGTGCACTAGTGATTTTTGTGAAGAAGAAGGATGGATCCTTGCGGTGGTTGTGTATTGATTATCACCAGCTAAACAAAGTAATGATCAAGAATCATTATCCCCTTCCACGCATTGATGATTTATTTGATCATATGAAGGGATCCATAGTTTTATCTAAGATAGACCTTAATTAAGGCTATCATCACCTAATGATTTCAGAGGAAGGCATTCATAAGACTACCTTCCGTATGAGATATGGCCACTATGAGTTCACAGTAGTACCTTTTGGTCTGACTAATCCCCCCGCAGTATTTATGAGTTTGATGAATGGGGTATTCAGGACTTTCTTAGATCACTTCATGCTCATCTTCCTTGATGAAATTTTTATTTACTCACGTACGTGAGGAAATGAGGGGCACCTTTTCAAGGTTCTTTAGTGTCTCTAGAGAGAAATAGCTTTACAGAACTTGGAGGCGTGTGCATTATTTCGCAGATGAAGGTGTAGTATTTGGGTAATATCATTTCTAGGGAAGGTATCACTATTGATCCTTCAAGATTAGAGCTATTATGGATTGGCAAGTACCCACTACTGTGACTGAGGTGCAGATTCATGGGATTAGATGGTTACTATAGGAGATTTGTTCAGGATTTCTCTTGGATTGCACACCTCATCACTTACCTTCAGAGGAAAGGGAAGAAGTTTGTTTGGTAGGAAAAGTGTGAGTAGGCCTTCAGTACACTAAAGGAATTTCTCACTACAACACCTATTCTCATAGTGTTGGATCCATAGGGTGTGTTTTTCATTTGTACGGATGCTTCTTTAGAAGGGCTTGGAGGTGTGTTGATGTAGGAGGGAAGAGTCGTGGCTTTTTATTCTCACAAACTCAAATATTATGAGATTAATTATCCAACTCATGATCTTGAGCTTACGGTAGTTATGCATGCTTTGGTTTGATGGAGGCACTTTCTTCTTGGTCAAAGATTCACACTCAGGACTAATCATTTGAGTCTTCACCACCTCTTCACGCAAGCCCAATCTCAATGCTCGTCAGCGTAGTGTTGGATGGAGTTACTTTGTGAGTATGATATGGAGATAGAACATGTGAAAGGAAAGGAGAATGTGGTGGTAGACACTCTCAATAGACGGAGACATGTGGCTATGGCCACCTCAGTGGGAAAATATTTGTGGAGCAAGATTCTTCAAGTAGCTTCCTCTTGATAAATCTACATTACAATTGAGCAGAGATCGAGTCTCAGAGACCTTTCGAGGGGAAGTTTGATGGTTTATCACTAGAGGAAGATGGCCTTCTCAGGCACAAAGGTCAGATTTATGTTCCTAGAGATGGAGGATTGAGGTAGGACATATTGATAGAGGCACATCATGCACCCTATTCAGCCCATCTGGGGTGAAGAAGATGCATGCTACTTTGAGACAGTTGTATCATTGGAGAGGAATTCGTAGAGACGTGGCTCAATTTGTGTCATAATTTTTAGAGTGCTAGAAAGTAAAGGTTGAGCATCAACATCCAGCTAGCCTTCTCTTTCCTCATGCTATACCAGAATGGAAGTGGGACACCATTTCCATGGAATTCATTATTGGGCTACCGATGTTGAGATATCACCATGACGCCATCATGGTCATGGTTGATAAATTGATAAAAGTGGCTCACTTTTCTCTGTGAAGACCACTTATACAACAAGCATAGTGGCATGGGTTTATTTGGATGAGATTGTTAGGTTGCATGAGATTCCGCGGAAGATCATAAGTGACCGTGATACTTTGTACATGTCCATTTTTAGACTACCATGAAGCATGCCATCGGGATGAAGATCAATTTCAACACATCATATCAAACCTGAGATAGATGGATAGATGGAGTAGGTGAATAAGATATTAGCGGACACACTCGGGATGTATGTGATGGATCAATAGTCTAGATGGGAGGAGTACCTATACTTGGTGGATTTTTCCTACAATAATAGTTTTCGAGTTCAATAGGCATGGCTCCTTTTCTACGGATTTATATGGAAGAGAGTGCACGACACCTCTTAGTTGGGATAGGTTAGATTACGAGTTTCTCTTGGATCAGCTTTGTTGCGGGAATGGAGCAAGAGGTGGTTTTGATAAGACAAAGATTGCGGGAGGCACATGACAAGTAGAATAAGTACGCGAATCAATATAGGACCAACTATAGTTTTTATGTGGGCATGAAGGTTTTCCTTCATATCAAGCCACATAAGAGCCCTATCCATTATGGAAAAGTTTCTAAGTTAGCACCTAGATTCATGGGTCCTTTTAAGATCTTGAAGCATATCAGCCCCCCTTGGCCTACCATCCAGCATTGTCACCTAGTTTGTCTTGCGTACATGATGTGTTTCATGTTTCAGTTCTTAGGAGATATGTTGCAGATCCTTCTCATGTGATAGATTGGACATCATTGTAGGTGCAGGATCAGGGGCAGGTGATGGTGGAGCCCATTCATATCCTAGATCGTAGGACCCTGGGCCTTTGAGGCAGAGAGGTTGATCAGGTTTGGGTGTAGTGGGACAGATATGATGAGACTGTAGCTACATGGGAGGATGCTACTTTTGCTATGAGTTTAGTTTCCACATTTGTTCCAGTGACTTCTAAGAGGAAGTCAAGTCTAAGGGGAGGGGATGTAGTGCCCACTTCCCTTTGACACCTTTTGATACTAATCATGATACTGCTGATTATATTATGGACTTGATTATGGACCTTATTATAGTATGATGATAGATGTTAGATCATGGATTATTTTTGACTTGATTCAATTATGATGCATGATGATTATTAGAGACATTTTGGATATTGATGTTGATATACTGTTTTACATGGTTATATTATGGATGTTGTTCGGACATGTGATATTTGGATATTGTGAGTAGACCTAGAAATAGAAATTATTTGATGATGATATAGTTGTTGAGTAAAATTGCAAATGATCTTGTTGGTTGCTTAGATGTTGTGGTGATTCATATATCTAGATGATCTTGGAATTTTATTATGTTATTTTGGATGTTTTGATATTGCCACGAGGCTAAAGGAGGTATTTGTGTTTTACAGGTTAAAATATCACAACAAACATCGGGGGATTGGAGACCAACCACATTAGAATTATAGATGAATTCAACAAGGTCACCATGGCAACTAGTATTTGTTTGTGCATGTTTGTGTGTGTTAGGGATTCCACATGAGGGGGATCACTTTTAAATGTGACCATGGGGTTTTTTGTTTTTAATTATTTGACCCTTTTGTTTAATATTCCATATGTTTATTTTGTGATGCATTGCCCCTTTCTTTATTTATTAAATGTTGTATTAATATTGTGGGTAAGCATATTGTTAATATTAATTAAATAAAATATATCATGAGAAAGTAATTAATAGAGTTGTTGGCTTTGATTTAATGTGTCGTAAGAGATGTGTAAGTTAAATTTTAAGTGTGAAACACTCCACCTTCTTGGAAATTGAATTTGTCCTTGAAGGTTGATTTTTAGGCTTGTGGGACAAGTTTAAATTTGTCCCATACCTCTTAAATTTTATTACCAACCATACCTACAGTTGGAGAGTTGAGATTAGACTTTTATAATGCTTTTTGAGAAGGCAAATTGTAGGTTTTAATTGCACTTTTCTTACATGATTTAATTTCAGTCCTTTGGGGTGTGGGTTAGAATTGAGTGTGTAAGTAAACTATCATATTATTCACCCACCTATTTATTGTGCATTGGAGAATGAAGTTGACTTTTGGGGTTAGGGTTGAGGATGTGTGATGTGGCATCCTACATGGATCCACCTCATCCTCTTCTCTTCCCTCTTCTATAAAATTTGAACTCCTTGCCTTGTTTTGGGTTGCTTCACTTTGGAGACTTCATTCTTGGGTGAATTCTTTTGCTATTTTTTTGGGAGCTCTTGCTTTGAAGAATTTTTGGAAGATTGTTGCATGCTTGTGCTTGGCTGATTTGGATTGCTTGCATTGGGATAAAGCTTTCTGTTTTGGAACTTGGAACAACTCCATCATGGAGAGGTAGGAGCTTGGCTCTTGAAATGCTCTTATTTTATGAATGTATATGTTAATGTATGAATGTTTTGGAATGTTTGTGGGATGTTGGGTAGATGGCCTAGGAAATGGTGTAGGAGAAGACTATGGGGTTTATTTTGTGAGAGGCATAAGTGTGTTTTAGGGAGGTATAAGGGTGGAGGGAGTTGGCATTTGGGTTCCACCTTATACAAAAAATAGCTTTCATTTCTTTACTCTTATGGGGTGCTATAAGAGGTTGGGGAGGCATAAGGAAATGTGAAGAATAAGGGGTACTTTGGGGAGGCATAAGGAATGTCAAGGCTGTGATATACTATATTTTGGTGGTTTGAAATTCAAGTGGTGATACCCATTTTCCTTTTGGGAGGCATAAGATACATCCCCATAGTTTTTTGTTCCTTTGGATTTTGCTTGAGGAAGCCTTGGTATTGTTTTTCATATTTTAATGTAGTTGTAAACTACATTCTATTTTGGGACTGCGTTCTATTGTGAAAATGTTGCTTGTGTGTTTGTGGAATCCTGTTGTTACCATGAGTTGGATCACATCTTTTAATGCATTGTGGTTGGGTCTCTGGGGAAAATGAAGAAGGATGGCATCTACTTTTCATTGGATGTCTTGGTTGGGTGGATGTCATTTCCTTTCCCCTACTCTTATTGTGATCAAATTGGAAGAATGAGAAATCTACATTTTGTTGTTCATGAGCTAAGATAAAGATAGTTTGACAGTCCCTTGTGAAATGAAATCTTATTGTAACCTTTCCACTTGAAGTGGATGAAATTTTATATGTTTTGTAATGGAAATATGTTGTAGTGGTTATGGAAGTGTAAATTGGAATGTGAAAGAATGATACGTATTTTGTATGTTGTATTTTGAAATCAAATGGAAAGGAAGTTGTAAGAGTTTCATTTGAATTAATGGAAGTGGTTTTGTCTTGTCCATATGATATTATTCCATTGGAAATATGTGTTTAGCATGCACTATGAAATCCTGTTTGGAAAGTGGAAAAGTGAAACACGTGAGAAGAAAATGTATTATTTTGCCTTGTATATAATATATGATTTTGGAAAGAATAAAAGAAGGAATTTGTAAATTTGTCTTTTGGAATAAATAAAGGATTGCATAACCTTCCTCAAATTTTATCATTGTATTGAATTTAATCATCTAGATGTGAGTTGTAATCTCTGTTTGAAAGGAAGAAATGCGTATAAAGGAAGTGTAATACTCTGTCTTTTGAAATATGTGAAAATTAGAAATCAGAGATGTATTTTAGTTTTTGAATAGTTGAATTGAATCAACTAAATGTATTAGATTAGAATTGGAACATATTATAATACTTGGAAGAAGAAAATGGCAAATAAACCCTTTAAAAAAATTGATCTTTGTCTTGTATTTTCAAACTGGTAATTATTTAATCCAAAATGCACAGACCAAACCTACAACAATGAAATAAAAACTAAATGATTAAATTGAAGTAGTTTGACCTAAACGAATCCAAATAGACAAAAAAATTAAAGGAAATCTTTCGAAACCTGGAAAAACTGAGTTCAAAGCTTTCACAGTCATTTTGCTATCAAAATTGTAAAATTTCAAATTAGAATTCAATCACATAGATCTACCTCACAAACGTATCCTAAATCCACCAAAGAAAAATTCTCCATGTCTATTTGACATGTTGAGAGAGGAACAGGAACAAATTGAACAAAATTTTATAAGTTAAAGTCTGCAGTTTGCACTTTAAAGCCTGCAGAATGTTTGTGTGAAATCAACCCCTAAAACTTTATAAAAATCAAAATTTAATGATTCCTATGTAAAGAGGACGTTGAGAGATTTCCAAAAATTCCTCATTTTCCCAAACTTGAGATCTCTATAAAAATTTATGGCATTTTGAAGTTTTTTTTCACTTGGCGTAAAAAAACAATTTGAGAAAAATTTCTCTTGTGGGCCCTCTAGGCCAAATTTTTCCCTTAGAGCTTCAAAAAAATTTTGGGAAAATTTTCCAACTCTTCTCTATCGCCCCACCAACCCGCAAATAATTAGGATCTGCCATGTGTCATCGCAAGGCATTGGTGGACGAGCGGGTTCCTTTTTGCCTTTTGCACTTTCAGAAAAATTTGGGAAAATTTTCTAAAGTTTCCCGCCCCACCTGCAACCACGTAGCCAACTAGGAGATGCCACATGGCATCGCGAGGCATCGGTAGAGGTGTGGGTGAAATTTACCCCATTTTTTCTTTTGGACGTTAAAACCTTCTTTATCCCCATCACCTAGCTTTCCCTGCGTGGCTTAGGAGGTGCCACATGTCCCTTGCAGACTCGTGGGAGTGTGGGCGCAAAGTTGACTTTTCACCCCATGTGGGAAATTACCAAATTTTCTCTCCACCACTTTGTTTTCCCCGGATTGGCTTTGTATATGCCACGTGTCCCTCGTGGACTCCTGGGAGCATGGGTGTAAAGGTGGATTTAGCCCCTTGGGAAAACCAATTTTTCCCCTAGGCTCGTGAGCCCGCTCTTGGGGAAAATTTTCACCCAAGGCCCGCCGACCCATAACTTGGAAAATATGAGGAGTTAGGAGGACTTATTTATATGAATGGCAAGGTGAAAAAATTTCCTATCTAATGGGAATGATTTAGGGAAATTTTGAATGCGTTAAGTTTGAGAAAAAAATGGTTGAATCTTAAATCATGTTAGAGATGGGGTATGGTGAGGAATTACCCTCTGAAACTGATTTAACTTTCTAACCCTAAATTTTGGGACCTTGTGACCTCTAATAATGGTTATTAAGAGAAAATTATTTTCTAGTGGATTATAATTGTTCTGGAACTTGTTAGTGACAATTGTTGTCTTGTAACCTGGTTGTAGACTCTCTTAAACAAAAAAATTATTCCATAATTTTCTTAACTATTCCTAGGTTGTTCCTAAGTCTCAAGTGGGATGTTTTAATGGGAATCACAAGTTAATTAGTACTTTCTTCACTAAAATACCTTCTAAATCGTAGTATGAGGCTGAGACTAACTAATGTCTAAAGTGCATGATTTTGTGTCTACTGTGACACACAAAAGTGACAGATAACCACTTGATAGGAAGAAAACAAGATATTTGAACTAGGAGAGCAAGGAATATGCTCATAGTATGAACACCATTTAGAGATTGAAATTGAGAGAAACCTTATTTTTTTGTTGCACAATAGAGTTTTCACCATGATTATGAAATAATCATGATGGGAAACCTAGATGCATATACAAAAATGCACACTTAGAAAAAAATATCGTATAGGAAAACAAACCCAATATATAATAGAAAAGTATACACCATGGCTATCAAGAAGTCAAGATGATAACAAAAAATGGGTGATTGGTGTAAAAATTAAACAGCAACAATCTAACACAATGTCTAAAGAAGACAATCATCTATGCCACTAATGCGTTGCACATTGATGATTAACTAGATGAAAATTCCCCCAAGCACTAAATGTATGAAAGGCGTGGGAGTAAGTGAAGATTGAAGAGTGGGGTGATGCTTATATTCTCCACAAGGTACTCTTGTTGGATCCATTTTGTAATTGATCCGAGAGAAATTTCCCTACGTGAAGTTTTATCATGAAGGAAAAACAATTGTTACTTTCCCCAAACGAGTTAACAATCATGAAAAGGGAAGAAAGTGTAGGGGTAGGCATAAGATTGGAATGATTACTAGAGTAGTAGTAGATATAGGTATGAATATATCAATATTGTGTTGAAATTTTGAAATACCAACATCATTGTTTTTGTAATTTTAGGATTAATGTGATAAATGAATGTTTGTTTGAATTTATATAGGTTTTGTGATTTTTTTAATATTTACGAATATATGGTGATTTTTTAATTTTTTATAATATATGATTTATTTGAATTTTTATTATATGATGTTTTTATCGTTTTATAAATTTTAAAAAAATTAAGGAGGAGAAAGAGGAACGCCATTTTTGTTACACTTGATTTATTATGGATAAATGATGCTATTGAAAGCATAAAAAATGTCAAACAAACCCAATATGAACAAGAAGGAACTACACCAAAGTTATATGTGAACTAAGATGCGGAGAATTTTCATACAATTCTTCTACAATGACAAAGCACCACACAATAAGAAACTAAGATAAGAAAAATAATCATCACAATGTTTAAATACCAAAAAGTACAATAGAATTTGTAATAATTCAACATGTAATAACACTTTGAATGTATTCCACATTGAATAATTACACATATATGAATTTCCAAGAGCAATAACTTAGAACATGAAAGGATTTTATCGGTTTGAAGAGTAGAGTGATGCTTAGATACTTCAAAAAAATACTCTTGTCAGATCCCATTGAAGTTTGATCTATAATGGAATAAAATTTGAAATCCAAGTGGTTCCTTAGCAAAGTTATATTGTTAAAAGGGTAATTCATTTCCTCAAGCATAAATATATGCCATGGGTAAGAAAATTGATTATCGAATGATGATCTGTATATGATAATGAAGATTGTCGAAAAATGGATAAATTTTTAAACTATGTTAATCAATTGTTTATATTTGGTCAAACATTTTCTCAATGTTTTACATTTTTCACTTTTATAATGTTTTTAGTTTTTGAAACCTATTTGAATGTTTTCATATTTTTTTTTTGAATTTTTTTATCAAAACATATTTAAAGGTTTTTTTAATTTTGAAACACATTTGATTTTTTTGCATTTTTGAATGTTTTTGTAGTTTTAATTCGGTAAAGGGTTACACTTTCTAAACTCATGGTCAAACAACGTGTGTGTATTTCATTCCATGTGTACAATGTAAATGATGTAATGATATGATGTCTCACTCCACTCGTGACTCCACACAACTAGAAATATGTGAGGGCTCGTCAAAGAGAGCCAAGAAGGGCATAAGAACGAGGTGAATAGTGATATGAAAGTGAAGATAATGGATTCTAAGACATAAGGTGTAACAATGATCAATTTAGGAAAAGTATGCCACATCTATAGTCAAGATTATCTGGCTGATTCTAAGATGATTTGAATTTATAGGTTTTAACTAGACTTATATTTTTTGATGGCCTATTAATTGAAAAAATATGGTTGAAGGAATTGTTGTCTCTCTTTAACATAATTAGCTTTTAGGGATGTTTTTGATTAAGCACTTTTGATTTAGATTCTCTAAACAATTTATTTTGGTTTATTTTATTTAAAAATACCCCCTACATGTTTCCCTATGCCAACAATAATTGAAAAAGTGCTCAACAATGTCTAAAAATTTTAGGCAAGTAAGGACACCCGCCTCCATTCCCAATCTCATACTACTAATAAAATTTATGGGCTCATCACGAAAGACCTGTGAAAGACGAAAGGTGATATTATATATTTATATTTTTTTTTATTTTATATTTATTTTTCCTTGCATGTTGATACTCTACTCGTTTGGAAGGAACATCCTACCCCAAGTCTCAACTTCATATGAATAGCGGGGGCGAGGATTCAACTCGTAGACCGATATGGACGGTAAAAGGTCGCGTAAAAAGTTAGAGATTTTTGTTAAAGATAGAACTTGATTGAAAGGAGTAGTTTCAGGTTAGTAAGTTTTGAGACAAAACCATCGGTAATAAGATTTGGATTGGTAGAAACCATAGGAAGGATGAGAAAAAAATTATGATTAGGTACAAAGTTAACTTGTGTTGTGATAGGTCAAATGTGCAAAGATATGATAATGATTTGATTGATATATCTACCAAAGGAAGAAATAAATAAAATTATTTGTTAGATTGAGTTAAGTGTAATCGCCTCCCCTATTACAAACATAACCCATGAAAGAAGATGTTTTTTTTTCTCCATTTTTGATTTTAAAATAATACTTTAGTGATGGGTTGGAAATAGATTTTTATTCTCTTTTTATGCTTTTTAATTTTTCTATGTTTTTTCAGATGAGGGTTTGCAATGGAATCATTTTGATAAGGATCCATGTTTATGAAATTTGAATGGTCGTTATGTACGAAAATCAGGTAGACAAGGTCCAATTCAAAGAAGAGAATAAAAATATTTGATAGGTCTTGAAGTACAAGACTTTGGCGGATGAGTTCCAAGTCAAAGGAGAGAATTGAAAGATTTCGTAGGTGTTGAAGTATGAGACTTGGGTAGAAAGGTTCCAAGTCAAAGAAGAGAATCAAAATATTAACTCTATCTTGAAGTACAAGACTTGGGTGGATGGGTTCCATGTAAAAGGATGTGTGATTTTATAAATATTTGATAAGATAGAAATATATATGTGACGTTAGAGGGTGATTATCAATGCAAGGAATATCTTGATATTTATATTCACTGTTAGTGAAAATATGTGAGGAAAGAAGGATTGATCTCTATATGTACATATAAATTTCTTTAGAGGAAGTAGAGAGGAAATAGTCAATGTTTCTTTTTGTAGGTTATGGTTTAATTTTTTTGAAAATTACCTTACAATTAAATCTTGAAATGGATTTGTAAGGATATTGTAGGGTATACCCACATCGTAGAGTGTACACATGTAGATGTATTATCATGTAAGGGTCATTTTTGACAATATTCCTGTAAGATTTATTTTATTAAGGCATTACAAGAACAAAAGTCTATGTTATTGCAAGTGTACAAACTTGTTGTGCCTCTACAAAAAGGCTAAAAATTTAGGCATAAGATCAAGAATGGAAAGAATGGAATAAGGCTCAATGGTGCTTAAATGATGTAACCTTTTCTATAGATTATACAATTATATCATGGTTTGAATAAGATTATTGAATAAAGTTCAAGCTCTTGTTTCTTGTTGGAATTTTGTTGTCCAAAACAAGTTTAATGTCCATGTTTGAATGAATGGAAGGAAATATGTAGAAGAGATAGATTAGTTTTGAGTTATAGATATTTGACGGTCATGATCTCATTGAGTTTTATTTTGTACATGAGTTGAGAAACTGTTCAAATATCCATTATAAGTTTTGGTAGTTGATGTGTTTTTGTTTTTTATAGCTTCATTATCAATCTCTATAAAAATGAATTCGTCATCAATTAATTCTTGGAAATAATGGAAAATTTGGACACATGTATCTATAGAGTAGCCATCAATTCCATGAAATTCAAAGTATGTAGTATGTTTTTATAAGTATGGCTTAGGTTCCACTTTGACAAAGGGTTTTGTGATTTAATATTTAATCATTCTAGCCAGTACTAATTGATGAAAAACATTAGAGAGACTCTCTGCGAGGGGTGTAAACTAACATTTAACTTTGTGTGGAGTACTTCCTTTGTTAGGTTGTATAATTGGATTCTTGGTTGATTCTTCATGTATATTCTATAAATATAGATTATCCATGAAACCATCATCGATTTACATTATAATTTTAGGTGACATACTAATATTTATCATGATGGCTACACATATTGTTGTTATTATTTATAGTATCTTTGGAATGAGGATTGATCAAGCCATTAGTAATAAGCTCCTTTTTAATTCGATTTCCCTTTGCAGTAAATACCTCCAAATTGTTAAGGAAGTTCATTTACATATGAACAAATAACTCATTTTTAATGTTTAAGTTGAAGCTGATAAAATTTGTTGTTTACGGATGAAACATGGGAACCGACGTGGGATTCCTCTCCATCGTAATAAAATTGCAAAGCTTTCATTTGTTCGTTTTTTTATTTCATTGCACAAATCAATTTTTGTGACTTGGAATCAATATTGAAAGAGAAATGTTTGACAAACTTCTCCTAGAGGTCTGCGAAGGTGGTGATAGATCCTCACGGAAGGTGTAAGAAATATTCCAAAGATTTTCCTCCTTCACTTATATGAAAAGGATGTAATAGAAAGATATCATAATATTCCACTTCTTGGCATGCTATGAAAAATTATTTGATATGCTCTCTTAGATGTATTTTTCCATTATATTTATGAAATGTGTGTGTCTTAAAATATTTTTGAAAGGGTATACATAAGATATCCTTATCAAAGAGGTATGTCCACAATTCATCAAAACATAATTATTTTCTTTGTTGTTGCATATCTAAAATTTTGTATATCATCATTTACCATTCATAAGAAAATGGTGAATTATTTTGTAGGATAAAGGTAGTATTATCATTTTCATGTTGTTGGTATGTTTATATGGCATAGTATAGGTTTTAGGTGGATCATCAATATTCTTCTTTGATTCTTTTCAATTGTGTCACTAGTGAATTTGGAAGATATGAGAGCCATTATTTTTTCATCTCATTAAGTTGTTCTAATAACTCATTTTTTTGATGTCTTCCCTGAGTCCATAATATTTGAAAGAGAGGAGAATGAAGAAAGGTGACATGAAGAAATCAAACCTTAAAAAGTGAATCCTAAGATGGAAGAGGAGAAAATGTTTGAAATATTGAATAGCTAAACCCTTAGAAAAGTGAATTCTAAGATGGAAGAGTAATAAAAGGAATATTGAAGAACTCAACCCTTAGCCAAGTGAATTATAACGTTGAAGAGGGGAAAGGTTTGACATATTGAATAGCTAAACCCTTAGAAAAATGAATGTTAATATGGAAGATGTGAAAAATGAATATTAAAGAACTCAACCCTTAGAAAAGTGAATGATAAGATGGAAGATGGGAAAAGGTTTGAAATATTTAATATATCAACTCTTAAAAAAGTGAATGCTAAGATGGAGAAGGTTAAGAGTGGTAATTTATTTCAAGACTATTACTAAATGGGGTGTTAAGATAGAATGTACTAATGAGATTATATGTGCTCAACTCTTTAACAAAAATGGATGTTAAAAATAAAATATCCTTAAGAAGGTGAGGTTATGAACTCTTCTAAAAATTATTGTTAAGAGAGACTAAAAGGTTCAAAAGGTTTAGTATTAACAAGATGAGGGTTAAGAGAAAAAACATACTTTGCAACCCTTAAAAAATAGAATAAGTTTAAAGTAGAAGAGGGAACTAAAAAGTTAGATTAGAGGAATCTTTAAAAATGCATGTTAAGAGAGATGAAATGGTTGGAAAGGTTTAATCAACCCTTTGTAAAGTGAATGTAAAGAGGGAAGAGGTGAAAGATCTTAGTTTTATCTTCTCTTAACAAAATGAGAGTTAAAAGGGGAGACTTAGAGACATGATGAAAAATAGTCAAAGCTTTAAAAAATTAGTGTTAGAAAAGGGGACTTGGAAATATTATTAGGATCCTCAACTCTTAACGAAATGAGTTGTAAGATAGAAGACTAAGCAAAGGAAGGAATTAATCAAAGAATGAAAATGTCAACATCGAAACAATAAGTGAAGAAATGATCTTGAAAAGGTTCGAATCTCACAAAATTGAAGATAAGGGTCGAAGGAAAAGTTAGTGTTGAAGGATCTCAAATCATAGACAAGTGAATTCTTCAAAAAAGAAAAGGGAAGAAATATGAGGATGTCAAAAATCCAACAAAGTGAATGGGAAATGTGACAATGTAAGATGATGGAATGGTTGATGTTAAAAAATGTAAATGTTAAACTTAAGACTTAGAAAGATGATAGATAAACGTGATTGTGATGGTGCATGACTATGATAAACCGAGTATCATAATGCAAATACTTAAATGAGATATGATTGTGCTTAAAATTATATATGGATGTCTAAAATTTAAGATGTAGAATATTGATGAAATGGTGAAAATTTGAGGAGTTAGAAATTGATATTGAAAAGGATGTGAAATACAAAATTTGCAAGATGGAGGTGAAGAGTATGAAAGATGGAACTCAAAATTCGTGAGGTAGAACAGATGAAGAGTGTGAAGGATAAGAAATTGGAATACGAACTTTTGTAAAACGTAGAAAAAATGAGAAGGATGTTTTGTTTAAGTTGTATTCTACCTTAGATTAGCTTGGAAAAGGTGTGGATTCCTAAAATAAGTATCACTCTAGGTATCAACAATATATCTAAGAAAGTGTGGTACTATTGCTATTTTTCATCTTTACTTTTCCCCCTTTGATACAATAAGTGAGGATTTTAATCTGCTCAAACGATCAAACCGGTCCTATACTATGAGTATCTATGACCCTAATATCACAATAGGTGTGTTAGTAGATTGGGTGGAGCCTCCAATTTTTTTAGTCAATACAATCAAGGTGCCCAATACTTTGGGTTTCTCCGTACAACTCGAATGAGTTTTGACCCCTGGTCACATACTTCCCATAGTTATATCGAAGAAGGGTATAATCCAAACTCGAAAATTTTAAATAAAGATAATTTCATAAAAAATTAAGGAAGTTAATTAAGGGGTTTTGTTGGGATACGAACAAGGAAACCTATAGTTAGTAGTTTGATTATTTTTTAGTTATTTTTATTTAAAATTAACTAAATCTAACTTTTGAAGAGTCATATATGATAAAAAATGTTAAAGTATAGATTCGACACAAGCAATATAATATGTAATATTTTAAACCCTACGGAAAGAGGAAGGAGAGAGAGCTTCACTAATTTTTCTTGATTCCGAAGTGTTCTAGAATTATAAAACGGCTAGAAAAGATGTGATATGTGTCCTCAATGATTCTAGGATAAATTTTCTTGATCAAAGATAAGGTTAGAAATGGGCGCTTGGGATAGGTTAGGGTCATCTGGGCACTAAAGTCTACTATTGTGCGTCTATGACTCCAAAAATGATCAGAAATAGGTTTTTACTATGTCACATAAGTGTCACAAATAGCTCATGTTGATCACCTACATGTTGCACCTTGGTCACTGAGGGTACCTGTAACCTAAAAACTAGATATTACCTATAGAACCCAAAATACACATCAAATCCACAAAAATTGTAATATGGGAAGTTTGAATGACCCCAGTGGTCACCTGATAGAGTGAACTTATGATTGAGAATTTCACTAAATCTTAGAGTCAATGTAGTTCTTGTGCACGTGTGTGTGTAAGAATCATTCCCTAGGATTCCCTTGTGCAAGTGTACTTTATAGCGGGTTATAGCTAGATGTAACAATGTAAATAGAATGTGTGGATGGAAAAATAAACCCCCTTCTTATTTAGTGTATACATAAAATGAAGTTTCTTATCCCTTGATTGAATTCAAAATTGATGGTTTGAGGTGCGTTAGGCACCTTTTGAGACACAATATTAGGTGATAATAATAGTGCTTAGAGATTCCTCCCTTATTTTCATCACATAGCCATGTATTTATATGATTCCACTAGTTGAATTTCGTAATTGATAGTTAAAATGATGACCCATAAGAAAATAATATGCCGAGAAAGTAAAAGATGCCCAATAAGATCAAGTAAGGTGGAAAGAGGTTAGGGGCACCCATAGGGGACAAGGGCACTGGCGCTAGCGTTATGGATGGGCACTTTGGTTTTGAAGTCATAAAATATAATAAAGTAATGTTCGACCTTGATGTGGGGTATAAAAGGCCAAATTGAAAACACTAACTAAAGGAAAAAGACCAAAAACACTCCTTAATTACTAGTTGTCTTGATAAGGAACCATATGAATGTGAGTATCTATTTAGGACCTAGAAATGTACCCATGTGCCTAATTTTATGTCTACATTTTCCCCACTTTATTTTGTGGAGTGAATACTCGATAACATAAAGTAGATAAAATATGTGTACCTTATAACTATGTAGAGTGTGTGATGAATAATGCGTCGAGTAGAAAATTTAAGCATGGAATAATACAAGAAATAAAGCATGGAAAACTAGAAAGAAAAAGTGACCCTAGGGGTGAAGCATATACGTTATACCGTTTTATATTTAGTATTGCGCTTTTTGTTTCTTCTTCTTGTAAGGACCTTTAAAAAGAAGATCAAGAATGTAATCAATGTCTCGTATATGATAAATTAGAGGAAAATGTGCATAAGTATTTAAAAGTATGTAAAAGTGTGTAAAAGGAAAGTTTACACCGATATAGAAGAGTATAAAGGATAGAATTTTTCCTAAAAATGCTATGTATAGTGATTTTTTTGGGTGATATCATGCTAAGAGGGAATTTTAGGACATCTCATGCCAAAAGTGAGTTTTGGGGTGATCTCACGTAAAGTGTGAGTTTTTGGGTGATCTCACGCCAAGCGAAAGTATTCATGAGAGAGCCTAGTTTTACTCTCCATCCATGATTATACTAGATAACCACCACTGCAAATGGAGTGTCCCTAATTTTTCTTATTGTCCCTGGTTTGTTTCAAATGTATTGATTAAAATGTATGTAGGAGATAAATTGTATGTTGATTGTTTGGGGATTGTTCGTGATCTTTGTCAAACTACTCTGTAGACTTCGTAAACCATGCTAATATGGGAAAATAATTGTAACAAATCGTAGGAAATTAGCACCCAAAGGAGGAAAAAGGCACCCAAGTGCTCCTGAATGAGCCTAGGTGCTAGTGTTTGTGTTGTGATGAGGACCCAAGTTAGATTCTTGTTCATTCCTATAACTTTAATATATGTTAATTATGTGTTGTATTGTACTATACTATATTGTAGCTATGAGCTAATTTATGGGTTAATTTGTTCACTGCATGTATGCCCCCTCGTTTGGGGTGCATGCGACACCAATAAGAGGGTGCTACGTAAGAGAAAGGATTTGATGCTAATCTAAATTATATCAATGCATGAGGGAGATGAATTACATGGTAGAAACAAAGGAATATGCAAAAAAAGATACTAGCAAAATGTGTTAGTAGGAAAAGTAGCAAACATGTCATCGAAAAAAATATAACAAATTTTCATACAAGACAATCATGGCTTAAAAGCCATATACATACAAACAGTGATCAAACAAGACATTGGGCATAGCCGAAAATAATGTCAAACAAGATGTCAAACAAGATGTAATAGACAACCATGGTGAAAAATAGTCCTTTAAAGCAAATGCTACACATGAATCACCTATTAGCATGTTATAAAGATAAAAGTATGTCAAAATGTGTATGTACAATAGAAAGTAGAGTACTAAGAATTGGATGGAGTAGATAATGAAATAAGAACTATTATAATGTTTGAGCAAGTAGATGCCCCGGGAGCCTCGGTGGGACTAGTGAGAGGTATAGTGCCAGACATCATTGTAGTGTGTAAAGTCATATAAGAATTCTGCATACACAATTAGAGAACACGTGAGTGCACATGTTTATATAGAAAATATATCAACATATTAAGTATCCATCTAGCATGGGAAACAATGTGTACATGTAAGTATAATCAAGCAAGAATAAGTTCAACAAATATATGTATTATGATTTGTATGCGTGAGATGAAATGGTATGAAATATGAATGTGATACGAGAAGTGTGCCTTAAGTGGATATGGATGAGTATTAGATGATTTTAATTTATAAAAGAACCCTTAACAATCAAGAATTATCAATAAAACAAGACTTCATCATTAGGAAACCATTTGAAAGTATGTGCTATAAAGATGTATAATGAAGCACAGAGCATCAAATGTGAATGGTGTGAGGTTAATTTCATATTTAGACCCTCAGTAGTTGAGTATGAACCATGGAAAGAGAGTGCGTCAAAGAGTAATCATAATGACAATATAATATGTGTATAAAGTTATGTAATATTTCTTATAAATATGAATTATTAAGTGCAAAGCGTAATTATAGGAATGATAGACAAGCGATGATATCGGGGGGAGAGTAAGTGTGATGCTTGCCAAGTGTATGATGAAGAGTAAGATATCCAATGATAGTGAAGCGAAAGGGACCTCCACCTAATTTCTGAGGAGATAAAGGCATGCGATAATGCTATGAATCGGTGGTGTATGAGACTATGATGTATATGCGAAGGAATCCTAGGTGGTGAACATCTATGTGAAGGAGACATAAGAGGTGATGAACACATATGTGAAGAATACCTAGGATTTCATGAGCACTTATGTGAAGTAGATGTAATTGGTTATGAGAAACTATGTGAAGTAAACTAGGATGTGATGAACACGTATGTGAAGTAGACTTAGGATGTGATGAGCACTTATATGAACTAGACCTATGAGGTGATGAACACGTATGTGAAGTATACTAAGGAGGTGAGGAGAACTTATGTGAAGGAGTTGGTGAGTAGGGGACTCGGGTCGATGAGGTGGAATAGTGGACCGATGGGTACGATTGGGTCTTGTATAAATCAGAGAGATAGGCGTAGAATGTGCCTTAGATTTGAGAAGCCCAAAGTGGGCCTAGATGTTGTAGTTGGTGGAAGAATGTAGTCAAGAGGAGATAAAGGTAATGGTTTGCATGGTGGAATGACTTTAACAATGAAAACTTTGTTATTGTGTTTGAACTTGAGACTTTGTTGTCCTGTGTTTTTGCAAGGGAAAAATTCACCTTGAAATTAAGACAACTATACCTTAGAGTCAAAAATTCTCATTTTCAAACTTCCCAGACACCCATGCAGATTAGTCTATCCCCCATGTTATGGATATGATTTCATTCCAATTGGTCCAATGTGCTATGTCAACGTGTTTATAGGTGATTTAGGGAAATCAATTTCATTCAAGTGCTTCCAAGTTGGTGCCACTCGGAGTCGATCTTTCAAAGCAGACTCAGAATGGCTAGTTTTAGAGTTTTTGAGATAGTTTCATATTCTCAAGAGCTGAGTTAAATCCATAGATTCATCAAGAGATTGTATTAATTGAAGTGATTTTAGAATATTAATGGAAGATTTGGTGATTTTAAAGCAAGTTCATCAAAAGTGGGATTTTGATGACAAGGAGCTTCTGCACTTGAAAAAGGTACTTGAACTTTGGGATATGATTCTAGGAGCTCTAGAATGAGTTATGTGAAAAAATACCAATGGAAATCTAATTCAGTTCTCCATAAGGTAATAATTTCATATTCTTCTCAAACCCCATGAAATTCTTCTTATAACTCATTCTTCATAAGCATGACTTATATCCTTATATACCCATCTCATCCTTCTAAAAATTACATTTCTAGTCAATATCATATAAATAAGTGTCAAAAAATTCATCTAGGAGCTCAAGATATGTCACTTTCAAGGCGCTTCCCCAAGGTACAATGTTCGATACTTAGTGAAATATTTTGAGGACACATGTCATCATGATGGTCAAAGCACACTTTTTTGTCCCAATTGTGCCTTTGTAATGGGACAAGTTAGAAAAGAATTGTGCCCCCTTCCTTAGAGCCCGTGGACATGCCATATGACCCCGAGGACCTCCCATAAGCTATTTCTCGGCTATTCTCTTAGCCCCCGCTCCAACTCTCGCATGTGTTCCAAGTGTCAACCTACGGTGAGGAAACCATTTTTATCCTCATTGGACATTTGCAAGGGGAAAAGGGGGAAAAAGAATGTGCCTCCCTCCTTGCAATTTTCCATACGACCAAATAGTGACTCCCTGGGTGCTTATTTGTAGTCCCCCTCCTCCATCCGCTCCACTGTGCATGAGTGAAAAGTGGCAATCTAAGAGCAAGGCACACTTTTGTGTCCCCATTTTCCTTTCTAAAGGGGACAAGGGGGACAAAAAAACTGCCCCCCTCCCTCAAAGTTTTCCAACCTAGAAATAAAGAAGTTAGCCATTTTTGCTCTCCCACATTTCTCCATTTGCACCTAGAAATCTAGAGAAATATTTCTAGAATTCCTCCTTTTCCATTATAAATCTCCATACATTGCGTACATATTGTCATTATCTTAAAAGAAGAAAGTTGTTAAAAAACACAAAAATTTTAAAGGTTCGGGCTAGTTTTTTTCTTCTAAAAACTCCAAAACCCGTGAAATGAGATTTTTCCTATCTTGAAGACTAGCGCATGAATCAATGCGGGGTTTTATACATTTATTCAAATTTCTAGGAGCATTGAGGATATGATTGGAATTATTTTCATGCACGGCCTAGATATTTTTCATCCAGAAAAACCTAGTTTCCCGCCCCAAATTTTTGAAATTTAATTTCTCCTTTTCAAGAGACCGGATTGAGATAAAATTCCACACATGAGATAAATAAAAAAACCCTTATCAAAATTTTTTTTTTTTTACAAAATCCGTAACCAAGAGACAAACTTACAAAAAAGAGTAATTTTATACATAAGATCTTACTATAAATAACAAGTATTCACATAGATAAGTTTACGCAAAGGCAAAGTTTACAATGAGCATTCAGAGGAATGTGGAATGTGATCGATGATGAAAAATTCGAAAAGAGGGAAAAAGTTAAATTTTATAAATATAGTAAACTCTCATTTTAGGTACAAACAAGTGTCATTTCATTAGAAATATCCTCGTGGGAATGGTAATGATAACTTCATGCTTACGGAGGAGTGAAGGTTGAAGTGTGACTCAGACAGGTTGATACATAATTGTATTCATAAATGTCTTCGGAATGACAGGATTATCGTATTTTCATTGTTTGAAAATTTTCTTCAAAGAAACATGGGTGTTTCATGTTGTTGAATGTACATTTCTCATCTTTGAAAATGGTTTATTCCTCGGTGCTCATCATTTACATTTTCGGTGTGTACGAGAAAATTGCATAATTCCAGGAGCCATCTTTTCAGTGGAGCATGGCTGTGTTGCAAATGGTCATCATTAGCATTGTTTGCAGATCTTCTCAAATTCACACCAGGGAGTCTCAACGGTATTTTTAAATGCTCATTCAGTGTTCCAAGGTGTATATCATGCACGATGAGGAGATTTTGATTATCATCAACAAAGTGTTCAAAGTATACTTCATCATAGATTCCCATCGGCATAGTTGTGTGGAAGAGTTCATCACGGACCAAGATTGTCATCTTAAACTCCTTCAGTGTGGATCTTCATCGAATACGGATGCATCTTCATATATTTTTCAAATCATTTCTTCTTCCCTCTATTCCATCACTCTTCCTCTTCTCCTCTCCCACTTTCTAATTCTTTATTGTGATCAATCATAAAGTTCTTCGTATTCACTTAAATATGACTATAGTCTAATGTTGTAATAATTGAATGGTAAGTAATAAAAAGGGACTTAAATTCATCCTTAAGAATTGCAAAAATTACATGTTTTGAGGTACATATGAACGGTCATATTGGGTGTATGCAAAGAGTGATCTTAAATTCTATAAATTGTAATGACGCCCTCATTTTAAAGCGGATTCATTTTTTTATGCTCATGACAAATTACTTGTGAAGTAACAAAAGAGATAGATTTTTTTCTTTTTCCTTTCTCTATGTTCTTCCATTTCTTATTATGCAAAAATTTGTGAAAACATCAATGAAAGATAAAGTATTTTCTTTCCTTTTTTGATAAGGATATTATTGAAAATTTGTGTTCATAATCTTATCTTGTCTTGTTGCTAATAAAATAGTTGTTTCTATCTATCTATGTATTTTGTAGTATTCTCATGAATGGTTGTAGGAATCTAATTTTATACCTATAATATTAATCCCGGGCTCTCTTTTTTCCCACTCTATTTCCTACCTCCTAATAAAATTCCTCCTTCACAAGTAATTGCAAGATTTTTCTGCGGCAGTTCACTGGAGTGTTCTTATTGGATCCCCGACCGCATGAACACTATAGATTTTAATATCACATGTTCATAATAATATGGAGGTGCACAATTAAAGAAGAGGGACTTATATTCCTAGAGTGTTGGCAAATACACATCAATTTTCCACCTAAAAATTTTTCTCACCAACAAACACATATGATTCATAGATGGCATAATTTGAATGACAAGGATCCAATAGAGACTTCAGATAATGTCACAACCTTTGATTGAGAATTCCAAAAAAATGGCACAAACATGGAGAGTTCCCTAACTATAATGTGAAGCCTAATGTAGCCAAGACAATGAGGAAGCTGGATATGAAATTACACATATGTGAAATTTAATAGCCATATGAAGCGCAATAGAGAATACACTAATAGGATCCTATGGGTATATCATGTTGTTATTAAAAATATATGAACCAATCAAATCATTTATGTGTAAAGAATCAAAATAAAATTTTGCATGATAATCGTAATTAGAAAATTAAATATCTAGTGTTGATGTTTCGTATAAGCACTAGGAAATGAAGGGGCCTTGATGAAGGAGACGACACAACACGATATGTATAATTGGTAGAATAATCAAGAGCTTGTGTATTGGTCTTAGGAAGAGGGTCCTTAAATATCTTTAGATGTTTTCTTCTAAAACAAATGGAGAAGAAAATGCGGTTGAGATCTTAGTAGAATTATTGTTATTGAGATCGTGAATGAGATTCATAAGTTTGAAGGAGCAATCAGTGGAATGCTTAATTCAATAATGATAGTTACATCTAGCATTTGTTTCATAGTAACCACCATGAGGATGAGATGGCTAAGGATTTAGTGGCAATGGAAGAGTGATCAAATTTCTTTCAAGAATTTAGGGCAGTAGAAATTGAGGTGCATTTGGTAATTTGGTGAAGGTACGCTTTAGAGGTTTTCATTGAATCTTTTCATGATGAGAGACAATATTAAAATTTTCTTTTGCTTTAGTAGGATTTAAATAAGGTTTGAATGTATATTTATATTGCAATGTTTTAAAGAAGATGAAGGAGAATCATCATACTTGAATTTTCCCATAGAGAGTAGTTTGACTTAGTGAAATTTGAGAATATGAAACAATTGATCAAATTAAGGAGAGGTCTCAAATTTAACATTCTCCTGAAGTGGTGGTAATATGATTTGAACACATATATCTTATATTTCCAAATCAACAAGCACACTAGTCATCTTCACTAGATTGTTCTTATAACACATCACATAGTTTGCTAAGTATTCATTAGATCTTTGATTAAGGTACACCAACTAAGCATAAGATATATTAGTGCTGATAATGATTGGATAATGAGCAAGAAAAACATCATCCAAATGCATGAAAGAAGTTACTAAGTGAACATGTAGATCATAAAACCAAAACATGGCATAATCTTGAAGACTCTTGGGAAATAATTTTTCGGTAACGTATGATCATCCACATAATATAGACATGCTAAAGGAAAGATCAGAGGTTCTCTTGAGGGTAACCAGGGCCATTCAAAATGGTTGAAAAAGATGGTCATGATTCAAGATGAACAAGAAATTTAGATTACCAACTTCTAGGATGCCTTATCCCATTCGGTACCTAGCTGATTTTCATCCAAATACAACAGTACCAGATTTCATGCTTGCTTTAGAATACAAGGAAGAGTATAATGTTCTCTAGAATTAGGCCCAAATCACTCTAGAGTAGGTGGTAGATGATATAGAATTGTTTCTTATTCATTGGACTGATTTTTGAAAAAACTAGAGGTACATACTTTCTATCTAGCTCTGTCATGTTACTTGTTTTCCAAGATGAATTCATGGCCTCGACTTTTGAGAAGGGAAGATATTTTTCACTACCTATTTTAGGTTTCATTCAGCTATATTTTGTTACTGGTTATAGTAGGATTTCCCTTTCAATAAGTGCATTTCATGCACTTCGCAATGTATTTGAATTCAATAAGTGCATTCATGTATTTGATCCAGTTCACTAGATCCTTTCCCAAGTTCAGCTTTTTTTTCTTTAGAAAGGGGAAGATTTTGGATATATGCTTTTGAATCCATGCCCAATGGACAATAGCAAGGCACTAGTCTTAAATCTTCCAAGTAACTTTCCCTACAGAATCCATAGAAATGTTGACAATTTTTGCACTTGTGAAAAATGAGCAACTCCTAACTTTGTTCTCGATGGAAGTACTTGTTGGATGAACCTAACTAAGGAAGGAAGAAATGAAATTTTATTTTACCATTTTAAAAATTCCTATATGTTGTTTAGTATGTCTTTCTATCACATCTCTATCATGATCGTGCATCAAATTCCTTAGGAATTAGTGCAAGACCTTGAAAAAAATAGGAAGGACGCAATAAGTAGAATATGGATAGCCCAAAGCTCACAGAGAGGGACATCTGCTTCATGGATGAATGAGGTTTCAACTTATCTTTCTTCACTTTTCAGTTGTTATCAGTTATCTTAATCTCATTAATTATTATTAAATGAAATGTTCCTAGTGTGTATGAGTTGTAAATTTTTCATTTTACATCATGTAAGTGAAATAATAATTCAAAAAGATAAAGTTGTAGCTCATCACATCAAGAAATTATCATTTACTTAATAATTATTAAGTTGGTGAACCCACACAATCCGTGGGAATAACACTAAAAATAAGAACAATAATGAAAGTACATATATGTTAAGTTATGAACAAAGGAAGAATGTAATTCATCATTTCTTGAATTTCCTTGAGTATGGTTTGAATTTTTGTCCTCGCTAATCCTCTCAACCATCTTTGTCAAGTTGTTTCCATTGTACACTGAAAGAGAAAAGAGTTTTGTTAGAAATTTAGATTTCAGTCTTGCTATATTGACAACTTTAAATAAATGTACTTTAAAGTAATGCACTTGAAATTAAAAGAAAGTACAGAAAATAATTTATAATTAGAGTACAAATTTCAATAAACATGACACACATGGAGATCTACCAAATGATAAAAGATAAGCTTATGGCTTTCATATTTTATATTAAGATTAATAAGTGTGTAAGTATAGGTAATGATTATAACTCAAGAAGAGAACATACAAATATTTCCTTACATGGTGAAGAAAAAACATATATTTAGTCAATTACAAGAATTGCAAAACTAAGAATGAAGATCATGGTTTACCAACAATGAGTGCAAAGTACCAAAAATCTATCATAGGCACATCAATGACATTTATCAAAGGAAGATCCATGATTTTCTTTAGTTTCAAGAAAACAAATTTACAAAGAAATGATTTCCAAGCAACCTTTCATTTGCATATATGACAAAGAAAACAATCTATCAAAATACATGCGTTTTTAAGGAGTTTCAAAGACTTTCAAATTTTGATAACACAAAGTGTTATTTTACATCCATCGAACTAGAGAAGCTGTAAATAATGAAGAAATAACAAACTATGCAAATTTCAGAGCAAGATATAGTTTGCCACAACTAAATAGGGTGTTGTTTATTCGAAAGGATCAAGATCGGAAATTTTTGAGTAACCCAGAATGCATCTTTAGTCTAGAGTAGATCAAACCATGAGTAGATGTAAGATGTCAATACAACTAGTGCAAAATCAAGCTAATGAAAATGAAGATAGTCAGGTATTAATTTCAAAATAGATCACATTACTTGCAAATTAAAGTGTGTCCTAGTTGGGGAATGCACTAGGATTTCAATAACAATCACACACGTACCTTGGAATGTATCTTCTCAAAACATTTTTTTAAATTTTCTTAAACAAACAAATGCCCACTGAGCAACATATTAGGCCAACTAAAAGAAATTTTAAAAATGAGCTAATATATTAAATGATGGTTTATAAAGATATATAGTGTTCATTTCACATGGATGCAACTTCCGATATGTAATGAAATCTTAGATTACGAGATAGATATATTGTAAATAATGACACAATCATTCATCTATAGGATACAACATGAAATTGAAACAATGCAAGAATATCAAATAATAATAAAAATTTGAATGTGTATAGTTACAAAATTGGTGTTCTTTTTGAGCTTGCACTATACAATCGTATCTAGGAAATTTTAAATGTTGTCGAGTCATGGAGAAATCAAATGTAGAAGAAGCATGAACAAATTTGGTTAATCAAGTTCATGATATAACAATATGCTAAATCAATAATGCAACCTATAGGTAATTAAGGAGAAATGGGAAAATTATAGCAATTATCTTTTCTTCTCAAGATAAATATTATAGTCTATGTAAGAACATCAAGTGTTAATGATAAATCTAGTATATGTAGTTATAAGATTGTTCTACTTGAGCTTGATCTGGTTCAATCAAACTTTAACAAGAAAATTTAGACATCATCAACACATTTTAGATCTATGAGAGCCTTTGTGGGTAAAACAAGTGTAAAAGAAATCATACAATAGATAACTAGAGCTAAAGAGATTAGAAAAAAACTCCTCTAATACCCATCAAAGAAAAATAAAAGGGAGTGGATACAAAGGTAAATGGATAAAATGCTTTTAGGTTTGACCCTTAGAAAAACTTTATCTCCCACATTAACTTTTATGTCAATTATTTTTAAATTTACATAACATTTCTATCTACTTGCGGCCTCTTTCAATATTTCTTGGATTAGTTTAACTGATTTTCCATTTCCGATAGCATCTTAGGTCCAATTAGTACTCTATATTAAGGATTATCCCAACTTATTGGTGTTCTACACCTACAACCATATAAGGCCTCAAAAAGATCCATCGAACGGAAGAATGGTAGGTGTTATACATTCTTAGTAAATCTTCCAAGACTTGATTTACTCTTTTAATTTGACCATTAGTTTCGGGATGGTAGGCAAAACTTATATTCAATTTTGTCCCTAACGTAACATACAAAGTTTGCTAAAATCTAGAAGTCATCCTTGAGTCCATGTCTAAAATTATTATTTATGGAACTCCATGTAATCAGATAACTTCTTGCACAAACCCTTTTTCTAGTATGGGTGAATTATCCTTTAAATTACTTTCTATAAAATGTGCCACTTTAGTTAAGCTATATACAACTATAAATATAACATCATGTTTATTTTGGGACATAGGTAGACCTTAGACAAAATCCATACTTATAAGTTGCCACTTATATTCTCGGCACGTTGTGAGGATATAATAATCCTCATCGCATGTGAATGTTTAGCCTTTACTTGCTAACATTATAGGCATTGTGAGATGTAAAGAATCACATCCCTTTTCATCTTTTTCTAGAAGTATTGATTTTTATGTCCTGCCATCATTTTTGTTACTCCTAGATGTCCCAGTAGGGAACATCATGAAATTCTCTCATAACTTTATTTTTGAGCTCTTTACCATCTGGTAAATATATTCTCATGCTGTTATAATGCGAATCCCATCTTTTCCTACTTGAAACCATCATACCTTTTGTCGCTCATATCTTTTTCTAAAGTTGTTTTAACATTATTGTAGTAGGGGTCATTGGTTAACTCATTTTTGACTTCATCTTGGAACCGGGTTCTTAATGTAATTATAGCATCAATAAAATTTACGTGACTTAAGGAATCAGCCACACTATTCTCATTTCCTTTAATTTAATTTATATCAAAGTCATAATTTGCTAGGAACTCCAACCATCTTCATTGCCTTGCATTTAGATTCGGCTATGTAAAGATATACTTGAGCCCAAGATGATATGTTTTTAGTTCAAAAGGTTTCCCAAGCAAATAGTGCCTCCATACCTGCAGTGCATGAACAATCACAACAAGCTCAAGATCATGTGGTGCATAATTTACTTCATGCACACTCAAATTCCTAATTTCAAAAGCTACCACATGCCCATCTTGTAGTAGTACACCACCTAAACCTTCCTATGAAGCATTGATTACCACTGAGAAGTTCCCATTTGGATTTAGAATATTCAACACCGGAGCACTTGTGAGTCTACCTTTTAACTCCTTAAATTCTTCTTGACACTTGATGTCCCAAAAAATTTCTTACCCTTCTTTTGTAAAGAAGTGATAGGTCCTGCTAACTTAGAAAATTCCTTTACGAACTATTGATAGTACCCTACTAGACACATAAAAATTCTCACTTCATGCACATCCTTTGGTGTTGGCCATTCCATGATGGCACCGATCTTTGAAGGGTCCATCAGGATTCCCTCTTTATCTATTATGTGGCCTAAGTATTGTACTTTGTATTGATAGAAAGAAAACTTAGATAATTTTCCATATAATTTATGTTTTTCGAGAATTCCTAGCACAATATTTAAATGTTCACCATGTTCTTCCTCTTTTTTGGAGTATATTAATATATCATCAAGAAAGATAAGTACAAATTGGTCTATGTATTTCCTAAACACACTATTCATCAAGTTCATGAAATTGGCAGGTGCATTTGTTAGACCAAAGGGAAAAAATGTAAACTTGTAATGCCCATACCTTGTTCTAAAAGTATTTTTATGGATATCTTCATCCTTGATTCGTAGTTGATGATAACCGGATCTGAGATCAATCTTGGAAAACACTTTTGCACCCCCCATTTGATCAAATAGATCGTCAATTCAGGGAAGTGGGTACCGATTCTTTACTATTACCTTGTTGAGCATTCAATAATCAATACAAAGTCTGAGGGTCCCATAATTATTTTTTACGAAGATAACTGGTGCACCCCATAGTGATATACATGGTCTAATAAGACCCAAGGACAACAATTCATGTAATTGAGCTTTCAACTTGACTAATTAATTTGTTGTCATTTTGTAAGGTGACTTAGAGATTGGTTTTGTTGTTGGTTTGACCTCTATTGTGAAGTCAAATTCATGATTAGGTGGAAGTGCTGGGAAAATCATTTGGAAACACATCTCTAAATTCCCTTAGGATGGTAAATGCTTCAATTTTAGGCTCAATTTTTGATCTCAAATTTGATATTTTTACAACATATAGATGGCAGCCCTTTTGCTTTGACTTTTTCAGCTACATGGCAGAAATCTACCTAGTGAAAAACTCTCTTTTAACATCGTGAACACTTGTTGTTTTCTGTTGATCATCGCAGCAGGTTACACTTTTCCTTAAGCAATCCAAGGTTACATTATGTTGACCTTACCAATTTATACCTATGACAACATCATAGGATCAATGAGGTTCCACATACAATTTTAATCTTGTTGTGAACTCGAGTGATTCTAGTGGTGCCTCAAACAAACACTACTTCACTCTATATACAACATTATTTCCCTACTTGTATAGTCTAAGTGTGTTCCATGTACCCAACTCTTATTTTGAGTTTATCATCTACTTTAAATGAAACAAAAATTCTATTGATCCGAATGAAATAAACAGAAATAGGTTCTCCAAAAAGATTACCCGAGGTTTCAATGGGTGTCGCTTGCTTATTATGGACTATAACATAAATCTTATGTTGTTGCCCCTATTTTTTATTGCAGTAAACCCTTTTATCTATTATTCCATTGTCCTCTTTACGGATAGTTGTTAGAAAAATTATCGCCACCGCACTTAAAACATCCACCCGTGAGTTCTTATTCTCTCAATATTATTCTCAAGCTAAAACTTGTTCCTTGTTGCCCATTATTTTTATTATTCACAATAGTTCTACCCACTATTTCTCTTTTAGTGACATTCCTGAACTTTTTGTTTTCCTTTTTCCATGCTTTGGTTTACTTGCGGTAGGTGTTTAAAAACTGATATTTTTCCTTCTATTTTCCTCTTTAGATGCATTAATACTTCATAACTTTTGTTCTTCCTTGATACCTTTTTCAAATAGTGTTTCCATCGAGGAAGGTCCATGAAACTATACCTCACCACCAATGCTAGGATTCAATCCCAGTATAAATTTTCTCACTCTAAACTTCTCATCGTTTTGATACATAATAAGATATTTCAGAATTCGAGTGAAACATTCCCAATATTCTCAGAATCGAGTATCTTCCTTGAGTTAGATTTTGGAATTCTACCATCTTTTGGTCAAAGTATATATCTTAGATAGCCATCTTTGATACAAGTGGGCCTTAAAGCTGCTCACACGTGATCATACAAGAATCAATTCCTAGTTCCATTTTTTGTTATCCCACTAGGAAGATGCTTTATGAGACAATTGGTAGGATCCCCATACTACTTTTATCTCCTCTAAAAATTTCATAATCTCAAAATACTTTTCCATTTTAGATAGCCAACTTTTAGCGCCATCTCTAGGAGTTGTACCATCAAATTTAGGTCGGGATATTCTTTTAATGTCCCTCACTAACTCAAGCAGCCTAGCCTTGCTTTCTTATTTTTCCTTTCATTCGGGTGCTCGGGTTGATCATCATGTTCCTCATCATCCCTATGATCCTCATCTTCTTCACCACCCTAACCTTTGTTTTTGTGGCAGCAACTCGACTCGGTTTGGGTGTCATTCAAAAGGTTGAGGATTTCTTCTAACTTAGTAGCCGTATTATTCACCATGTCATCATTATTTACCCTATTGTCACTCGCCATATTAGCTCTTGGTGTGGCCTAGGCAAAGTTTCCTATTTTTATCAAAGAGGATACTTTTTTATTAGAACATATGTCCCATTAATTTCCAAGTGTCTCAACCTTGGGCTCGATTCCAAAATGAAATTCTTAAAATTACTAGAGCTGGAAAAAGAGGATTATGTTTAAACATACATAAAAGCAGTTACATTTCTGATACAATCGCATGATTTATTTAATCAAATTATTTAAATCAAATTTTTTTCTTTTGATCTATCCGATAACATCTACGTAAGCCATTTATGGATGAGAAGGGTGAATGTAGATCTCCATAATCTCCCTTCACCACTACTTCGAGTGATAATGCTTACTAGCATTTTAGCTCAACCTTTTGAGGTCATGGCAACCATTTGAAAGTCCTTGGGTCTACCGCAAAACTAGTTTTCTCGACTTCGTATTCGGTATCCAGCCATTGCCTAACTCATGCTCAGTGTTCAACTTCCCATGATCAGGTTATTGGCAATTTTAATGTAATTGGAGGATTAGGTGATCATACTTTACACAACCATCAACGCAATACTTTGGCCAAAGTTTTCACCATGCAAGTTATAGCTAAACTTAAGACAAAACATTAGTCTTATGAGTTTAACTATTCCACCACATCACAACTATCCCTTTCACAGTTATCTAGATCTTATAGTTTGTATTTAATTTATTTCTAATTTAACCTATCTTGCAAGGGTTTATATTGAGCTAAATGGCAAAGGCTAACTAGGATAATCATGAGATAAGTGTAATGGATCTTTTCATCTCTTTACCATCCTATTTAGTCTCTCTTTGATTGATGCTTTGTTTTTTAACCTTAAATTTCCTTTTTACAATAATACTCTTCCATTCTCTATAGAAAAGGATTTACAATCTTATCATATTAATACCAACTTTACCAAAAGGCTAAATTAAATATATATTAAAACATGTATATTTAGTTATTCCTTCGATTAGTTATGCCACTAAATAGCTTATTTAATTTAGAAATTAAAGACAATTGATTGTTACAAGAATTACACAATTATTGTCTTCATATATTGACAAATATCAAATAAAAAAATATAACAATTAATGATAAGTAAGATTTATCACATCTAATATTTATCATTTACTCATATTAAGATATTCTTTCATACAAGGTAATCATCTCTTTATTAAAATCATAAATTACATAGGCCGTTAAGGGAAACTATATAACTATTACGGTAACTCTCACATAGTGAGGTTTGAATATTAACAATGTGTCCAAGATCCCAATAACTTTAGTAAAAATTCTGGGATATCATCTTTCTACAAATTGAAATCCAAGTATCTCATTTATATCCATGCTACGATAAAAATTCACAAGACATGAGTTTCCACATATCCGAACATGACATCTAATTTTTCGCAAGACTGGAGTAGTGGTATGATGTCAGTTCAAAATGAACTGGCATGAATATTAACTCCATTTTCTGATGTAATTATTTAGTAAAATATGAAACTATATACAAGTTATTTTATCAAAAAACGCATGGTAATACAACGGAGAATGTATTATTACATGTTCTACGTCAAGATACAACTATGAGTATACACCAATGAACAACCAATTTCTATTTCAGGAATCATGTTTCACTCTAATCAAAAGGATCAAAACATAATCAAAACATAATCATTCAACATCTGAATTATGATTACACCATAAGCAAATCATGCTTCACATGTTATAGATTCAACTATTATTTTTCTTACCTTCCAATCAACAAGTTGCTTAACAAAACTTGCTGAAATCATCATTTCGAAATACCAATTAGACATATTCCCTCTAGGTAATGAGAAGCTCTATAAAACACACAATAACTTTATTTCAAACAAACAAAATACTTTTATATATATTTATAGGAACAATCCAACTAAACAGTGTAAAAAAACTTTTTAAAATCATTTTAACATGTTCTTTCAGTAACCAACAGATCAACAAAAAAAATTGACCCACATACCATAGGATGATGATTTTGAAGTCTATTTGCATAAAATAATAGCAATACATTTCTAACATTTCCAATAATGAAATCTGTAAGAACAACTAAGTCATCTTACATAGACTATTAACACTAATTTATTTTTCAATCAGATAATAAAATTATACACAGGGAAATCAACTTGTACATATCCAAATCAGTTCATTCCAAAGCATTAATTTCTTATCTTTTTAGAAATTATTAGAATCCAGAAACAAATATATCAAGAAAAATGATGAAATACCGGTAAAAAAAAAATTTCACACTACCTAGAAATCAGTTTGCTCATACAAATAAATTATTGTTTAGTTGTAATAAAACCCGAAGCAAAATTGATTTGGTTTCAAGAAAACAATTTAAATAGAAAATAAAATAAAATAAAAATTGATTAGGAACACCCATCTCGCATTTTTTCTAGGTTTAGCTAAAACCACACAAAGGAAACTTAAGAGGATACAAAATCCATCAATTTCATTTTTAGATTTCATTTCCATGTAATTAAATCAAAATTTTCCACAAATTCATTTAATTACCATTTAAAATAGAATTTGTATTTCGTTATTATTTGAAAATAATGTCTGAGAGAGAAGGAAAATATATTCATGCCTGAAGTAAACCTAGAATCAGCAACCTCTTACTCTTCCAGCTCCCACAAGTTGAATCCTTCCTTCTTCCAAAACTCACGCAGGTATCCCAGAAGGGAAGAATGAAAATAAACAAAGGAGAAATAAAAGAAAAATATAATGAAGAAACTATAGTATAATGGAGAATTTTTGGGCTTCCCAATGTTGCTTCATGCGTTAATGCATGCCACCTACTTGATGTTAGGTGAAGGCGTGTCCCTTTCAAAACTCACAGATTTTTAAGTATATAAAAAAATAATATTATTACTATTCTTTTTAACTTTTGATTTACATGCCAAATCCTTTTAGGATTTAAATATATAATTTCACAAATTAATAATGCATTTTTTTAATTTTTATTTTAATTGTTACCTAACTTTAATGGTAAAATTAATTATCATAATATAAGTCCACATATTGCCAACAATATGTTATCGTAATAATTATTCGAATATTCTCATAAAGTTGTTTTGATATAGCATTGTCAAATAAAATAGAGGCAGTATTTATCACGGTTATTGCAAAATTCGAACAAAACATAAGATGACCAAACCAATTAAATTAAAATAACTGGAATAAATAACTGAAAGGTTCACTAACATTAATGAATTATTTTACCTATAATTAAGGCCTAATCATGTTTTAGGAAGGATCATCAAGGTAGGTGCGAGTTATTTGTTCCACAATGTCATGCTCTACAATGTAAACGTGGGACATGGTACGACGAACCAAATGAATTTTATACCCAATGATGATCTCGTCTAATCTGTTTAGACTTAAATGTAGTTAATTTAATTATAAGAAATTTTGGGATGTTACAATCTCCACCCCTTAGAATAATCATCATCTCGATGATTCTCGGATAAATATCATTTCGATTGAACCATAAAGGTCACAAAATGTATTCATATATAGATAAATAGATAATCATCATCATTCATTTGTTGCATTCATATATTTTAATTCAGCTTAAAATTTGTATCAATATCATTTCAGTTGAATCATAAAGGTCACAACATTCCTTATATATCTAGAAAATCAGTCACATAATCTGTAGACATAACACATTACTGCTTAAATGACATATTTTCTAGGTTCATTAAAAATATTCAACAGTAACTACTCATCAAAAAGTACCTTAGTTCCAATATTCAGTTACAAGCTTATCTACAGGATTTTCTTATCTACTTCTTTACAAAAAAATGAATTTAGCACTATAAAAAAAATATATTCTTAAAAATCAGTCAAACAGATGCGGAAAAGTAGTTTGGATATCTTCCAGATTCTCCCAAGTGGCACTTTCTTCAGAATATTGGTCCCATTGGACCTTACATTGTGAAATCTCATGGTTTTTCAAGTGCAAGTTACAGGTTTCTAGTATCCTTATAGGTTCAACCGATTACCCTTGGATCTAGAACCTATAATGAATCTCAATTAATCGAAGCTAAATTAGGTACATATTTCTTAAGCAAGGATACATGAAATACATTGTGCATCCTAGATTAAGCGGGAGGTAGTGCTAGCTTGTAGGCTCTTGGTCCAACAACCTTTAGGACTTCAAATGGTCCTACAAATCTAGGAGATAGTTTTGTTGACTGCCAAATGAAATAGAAATATTTTTAGGTTTGACCCTAAGAAAAACTTTATCTTCCATGTTAAATTTTCTCACAATTATTTTTAAATCTGCATAACTTTTTTTTCTACTTGTGGCCTCTTTAAATCTTTCTTAGATTAGGTTACCATTTTTTCCATTTCGACAGACATTTCAGGTCCAATTAGTACTCTATCTTCAATATTATCCCAACTTATTAGTGTTCAACACCTATGACCATATAAGGCCTCAAAAGGAGCCATCCGAATGGAAGATTGGTAGGTGTTATTTTAGGGAAATTCAACCAAGGGATGATACTCTTCCCATTCGTATTGTTGATCCATATAATACATTCTTAGTAAATCTTCCAAAGACTTGATTTACTCTTTTAGTTTGACCATCAGTTTTAGGATGGTAGGCAGAACTTATGTTCAGTTTTGTCCCTAAGGCAACATACAAAGTATGCCAAAATCTAGAAGTCATCCTTGAGTCCCTGTCTGAAATTATTATTTTGGAACTCCATGTAATCGAAAAACTTCTTGCACAAACCTTTTTGCAGTATGGGTGAATTATCCTTTAAATTACTTGCTATAAAATGTGCCACTTTAGCTAACTTGTCTACAACTACAAATATAACATCATGTTTATTTTGGGACATATGTCGACCTTGTTCAAAATCCATACTTATAACTTGCCACTTATATTCTTGCACGTTGTGAGGATATAATAATATTGCTAGATATAAATGTTCATCCTTTACTTGCTAACATTCTAGGCATTGCGAGACATTAATAATCACATCACTTTTCATCTTTTTCTATAAGTATTTCTTTTTTATGTCCACCATCATTTTTGTTACTCCTAGATATCCCGAGTAGGGAACATCATTAACTCCTCTCATATCTTTATTTCTGAGCTCTTTATCCTCTAGTACATATATTCTCCTGTTATAATGTAGAATCCCATCTATTTACAACTCGAAACCATCATACCTTTTGTCTATCGATTTTTTCTGAAGTTATTTTAACATGATTGTAGTAGGGGTCATTGGTTAACTCATTTTTGACTTCATATTTGAATTGGTTTCTTAATCTAATTATAGCAGCAATATACTTTCAATAATTAAGCCATTAGGCACCTTATTCTCTTTTCCTTTAATGTAATTTATATAAAATTCATACTTTTCTAGGAAATCCAGCCATCTTTGTTGCCTTACATTTAGATTTGGCTATGTAAAGATGTTCTTGAGCCCAAGATGATCTATTTTGAGTTCAAAAGGTTTCCCAAGCAAATAGTGCCTACATACCTGTAGCGCATGAACAATAACAACAAGCTCAAGATCATCTCGGTGCATAATTTACTTCATGCACCCTCAACTTCTTACTTTCAAAAGCTAGCACATGCCCATCTTGTAGTAGTACTCTGTCCAAACCTTCCCTTGAAGCATCGGTTACAACCAAGAAGTTCTTGTTTGGATCTGAAATCTTCAAAACCAAATCACTTGTGAGTCTACCTTTTAACTCCTTAACATCTTCTTCACACTTGATGTGCCAAATGAATTTCTTACCCTTATTTTGCAAAGAAGTGATAGGTCCCACTAACCTAGAAAAGTCCTTTATGAACTTTCGATAGTAGCCCTGCTAGACCCATAACAAATCTCACTTCATGAACATCCTTCGGTGTTAGCCAATCCATGATGGCACTAATCTTTGAAGGGTCCACAAAGGTTACCTCTTTATTTATTATGTGGCCTAACTATTGTACTTCGTATTGATAGAAAGCACACTTAGATAATTTTCCATATAATTTATGTTTTCTTAGAATTCCTAGTACAATCTTTAAATGTTCTTCTTGTTCTTCCTCACTGGGAGTATATTAATATATCATTGAGAAAGATAAGTACAAATTGGTCTAAGTATTCCCTAAACACATTGTTCATCAAGTTCATGAAAGTGGAAGGTGCGGTTGTTAGACCAAAGGGAAAAACTATAAACTTGTAATGCCCATTCCTTATTCTAAAAGTAGATTTATGGATATCTTCATCCTTGATTCATAGTTGATGATAATTGGATCTGAGATAAATCTTGGAAAACACTTTTGTACCCTGATTTGATCAAATAGATCAACAATTCGAAAGTGAGTACCGATTCTTCTTTGTTACCTTGTTGAGCATTTGGTAATCAATACAAAGTTAGAGGGTCCCATCCTTCTTTTTACGAAGATAACAAGTGTACCACACCATGATATACTTGGTCTAATCAGACCCAAGGACAACAATTCATGTAGTTGAGATTTCAACTTGACTAATTAAGTTTTTTTCATTTTGTAATGTGCCTTAGAGATTGGTTCCGTTGCTGGTTTGAATTCTATTGTGAAGTCAAATTCATAATTAGGTGAAATTCGGGAACTCATTTGGAAACACATCTCTAAATTCCATTAGGATGGGAAATGCTTCAATTTCAGGCTCAATTTCCTGAATTTGATATTTTTATAGCATATAGATGGTAGCCCTTTGGATTTTCCTTTTTCAACTACATGGCAGAAATCTGCCTAGTGACAAACTTTCTTTTAACACCTAACACTTCTTGTTTTTTCTTTATCATCACAAATGAGTTACACTTTTCCGTAAGAAATCCAAGTTTACATTATGTTGAATTAACCAATTTATACCTATGAAAACATCATAGGATCCAAGAGGTTCCACATATAAGTTTAATCTTGGTGTGAACTCGTGGAATTTTTGTGGTGCCTCAAAAAATACTTGCTTCACTTTATGTACAACCTTATTTCCATTTTATACGGTCCAGTGTGTTTCATGTACCTAGCTCTTATTTTGAGTTTATCAACTACTTTAGATGAAACAAAACATTCTGTTGAACCATAATCAAATAAAATGGAAATAGGTTCTCCAAAAAGCTTACCTGAGGTTTCAATGGGAGTCACTTGCTTTTCCACTTGCTTATTATGGACTGCAACATAAATATTATGTTGTTACCCCTCTTTATTTACCACAGTAAATCCATTCTACTGATTATTCCATTATCATCTTTGTGGACAGTTGTTAGCAAAATGATCACCAGATAATTAAAACATCCACCCAAAGGTCCTTTTCTCTCAATCTTATTCTGGCTAAAACTTGTTCCTTTTTGCCCATAAATTTTATTATCCACAACATTTCTACCCACTATTCCTCTTTTATTGATAGGCCTGAACTTGTTATTTCCCTTTTTCCATGCTGGTTTACTTGCGGTTGGTGTTTGAAAACTGCTATTTTTCCTTCGATTTTCCTCTGTAGAGGCATAAATACTTCGCAGATTTTGTGCTTGCTTGATATATTTTTCAAATAGTGTTTCCATCAAGGTAGGTTTGTGAAAATATACCTCACCACCAATGCTAGGATTCAATCCCATTATAAATCTTCTCACTCTAAAATTCTCATCCTTTTGATACATAGGAACATATTTCAACAATCGAGTGAAATGTTCCTAATATTCAAGAATCGAGTACCTTCCTTGAGTCAAAATTTGGAATTCTACCATATTTTGGTCAAATTATAGCTGAGGTAGCCATCTTTGATAGAAGTGGGCCTTAAACTACTCCCACGTGATCATACAAGAATCAATTACTAGTTCCATTTTCTAGTTCACCCACGGGAAGATGATTCACGGGATAATTAGTAGGCTCCCCATATTACTTTTTTCTCCTCTAAAAAGTCCCTAATCTCAAAATAATTTTCCATTTCAGATAGCCTATTTTCAATTCCATCCCCAAGAGTTGTACCATCTAATTAAGGTGGGGATATTCTTTTAATGTCCCTCACTAACTCAAAGCATCCAAACCTTGCTTTCTTATTTGCCCTTTCATTTGGTGCTCGGGTTGATCAAAGCATGTTTCTCATCATCTCTATGATCCTTATCTTCTTCACCACCCCGACCTTGTTGTTCTATGGCAAGTAACTTATTTTTGGGTGTCATTCAAAAGGTTGAGGATTTCTTCTAACTTAGCAGATGTATTATCCAACATGTCATCACTATTTACCACACTGTCACTCGCCATATTAGCTCTTATTACTAACTTAGCAAAATTTTCCTACTTTTATAAAATAGGATAATTTTTATTAGAACACGTATCCCATTAATGTCCAAGTGTCGAGCCTCCGGGTCAGTACCAAAATGAAACACTTAAAATTACTAGAACTAGAAAATGAGCATTTTTTAAACATACATAAAAATAGATTACATAGCTGCAATCGTACAAATTTATTTAATCAAATTCTTTAAATAAAATTTATTCTCTTGATCTATCGATAACATCGAATAAGAAATGTGTGGCTAAGGAGGGTGAATCTAGATCTCCACGATATCCCTTCTCCACTACTTGAGTAAAATTACTTACTAGCATTTTGGCTCAACCTTTTTCAGGTCATGGGAACCATGTGAAAGTCCTTGGGTCTACCACGAAGCTAGTTTTCTGACTTCGTATTCTGGTATCCAACCATTGCCTACCTCATGTTCATTGTTCAACTTCCCATGATCAAGTTACTAGAAATTTTTATTTAATTGGAGGACTAGGTGATCAGACAATGCACAACCATCAATGCATTACTTTGGCCAAAGTTTTCCGCCATGTAGGTTATGGCTAAACTCAAGACAACACACTAGTATTATGAGTTTAAGTCTTCTTCCACCTCACAACTATCCCTTTCATAGTTATCTAGATCTTATAGTTTGTATTTCCTTTATTTCCAATTTAACCTATCTTGCAAGGGTTTATATCGAGATAAATGGTAAAGGCCAACTAGGATCATCTTGAGATAATTCTAATAGATTTTTTCATCTATTTACCATCCTATTTAGTCTCTCTTTTCTTGATGCTTGGTTTTTTAACCTTAAATTCCCTTTTGCAATGATACTCTTCCATTCTCTATACAACAGGATTTACAATCTTATTATATTAATACCTAGCTTACCGAAAGGCTGAATTAAATATATATTAAAACATGTATATTTAGTTATTCCTTCGATTAGCTATGCCACTAAATAGCTTATTTAATTTAGAAATGAAAGGAAATTGATTGCTACAATAATTGCTTTGAATTATTGGCTTCATATAATTATAAATATCAAATAAATAAATATAACAATTTATGATAAGTAAGATTTATCACATCTAATATTTATCATATACTCATATTAAGATATTCTTTCATACAAGATAATCATCTCTTTTTTAAAATCATAAATTACATATGCCATTAAGGAAAATATATAACTATTACGGTAACTCTCACATAGTGATGTTTGAATATTAACAATGGGTCCAAGATCCCAATAAATTTAGTCAAAATTTTTGGATATCATCCTCCTACAAATTGAAATCCAAGTATCTCAATTAGATCCATGCTACGATAAAACTTCACAAGACATGAGTTTTTGCATATCCGAACATGACAAGTAATTATCTTGGAAGAGGCTGGAGTAGTGCTATGATGTCGTTCAAAATGAATTGGCATGAATATTAACTCCATTCTCTAATCAAATTATGCTATAAAATATCAAACGATAAACAAGTTATTTTATCAAAAAATGCATGGTAATAGAGCGGAGAATGTATTATTACATGTTCTACGTCGAGATACAACTATGAATATACACCAATAGAACAACCAATTTCTATTTCAGGAATCATGTTTCACTTTAATCACAAGGATCAAGACATAATCAAACCATAATCATTCAGCATCCAAATTCTGATTAAACCATAAGCAAATCATGCTTCACATGGTACAAATTCAAGTATTATTTTTCTTACCTTCCAATAAAAAAGTAACTTAACAAATTTGTTTGAAATCATCATTTCTAAATACCAATTAGACTTATTCCCTCTAGGTAATGAGCAGCTCTATAAAACACACACTAGCTTTATTTGCAAACAATCGAAATACATTTATATATATTTATAGGAACAATGTAACTAAACAAAGTGTAAAAACACCTCTATTAAATCATTTTAACATGTTCTTTCAGGTATCCAACAGATCAACAAAACAAATTGACCCACATACCACATGATGATAATTTTGAAGTCTATTTGCATAAAATAACAACAATACATTTCTAACACTTCCAAAGAATGAAATCCTGTAAGAAATACTAAGTCATCTTACATAGACTATTAACACTAATTTATTTTTCAATCAGATAATAAAATTATACCTACAGGAAATAAACTTGTACATATCCAAATCAGTTCATTCTAGCATTAATTTTTTTGTCTGTTTAGAAATTATTAGAATCTAGAAACAAATATATCAGGTAAAATGATGAAATACTTGGTAAAAACATTTTTCACACTACCCAGAAATCAGTTTGCTCATATAAGTAAATTATTGTTTGACTCTAATAAAACCGAAACAGAAATTGATTTCGGTTTCAAGAAAACAAATTTAAATAGAAAATAAAATAAAATAAAAATTGATTAGGAACACCCATCTGCATTTTTTCTAGGTTTAGCTAAAACCACACAAAGGAAACTTAAGAGGATACAAAATCCATCAATTTCATTTTTAGATTTCATTTCCATGTAATTAAATTAGAAGTTGTCCACAAATTCATTTAATTACCATTTAAAATAGAATGTTTATTTCGTTATTATTTACAAATAATGCTGCGAGAGAAGGGAAAATATATTCATGCCTGAAGTAAACCTAGAATTAGCCACCTATTACTCTTCCACTCTCAACAAGATGAAAACACACACAAAGGAGAAATAAAAGAAAAATAAGTATAATGGAGAATTTTTAGGCTTCCCAATGTTGCTTCATGTGTTAATGCATGCCACCTACTTGATGTTAAGTGAAGGCATGTCCCTTTCAAAACTCACGAATTTTTAAGTATAAAAAATAAAATATTGTTACTATTCTTTTTAACTTGTGATTTTCATGCCAAATCCTTTTAGGATTTAAATATATAATTTCACAAATTAATAAAGCATTTTTAAATATCTATTTTAATTGATACCTAACTTTAATGGTAAACTTAATCATCATAATATAAGTCCACATATTGCAAACAATATGTTATCATAATAATTATTCAAATATTCTCATAAAGTTGTTTTGATATAACATTGTCAAATAAAACAGAGGTAGTATTTATCATGGTCAATGAGAAATTTGAACAAAACTTAAGATGACCAAACCAATTAACATAAAATAACCAGAATAAATAATCGAAAGATTCACTAACATTAATAAATCATTTTACCTATGATTGGGGCTAATCATTTTTAGGAAGTATCATCAAGGTTGGTGTGGAGTTATTTTTCCACAATTTCATGCCCGAAGTAGAAGTTGTGGGTCATGATACGATGAACAAAATGAATTTTACAAAATGTATGTCTTGATTTAGATCATCTACAAGATGGATTAGTCACATATTAAGAACCACATCAATGTTAATTATATAAATTTTGATTATGATTTCATTCCTAAAAAAGGGACACTTATGTTTTCTTTCATTGAATAAAGTTGGTTAAAATCTTCATATCCGAATGTAAACTTGCACAAAAGAATACTTAAAAATGTTAACTTTTTTTTGATGTTAGGGGACTTTCCTATAAAGATACCTAACCCTTTTAAAGAGATAAAAGACATTTTATAATTGTAAAATGAAATAACAAGTATACTTGACTCATATCATAGGAAAATGGAAATTGTGTTTGAATAGGTGTCACACGTAGATTGAAAGCCAATCAAAGTTTTGTTTCTTACGTGTTGAGATTTCACTACAAGAATGTTTCATCAAGATAATTTTTTCATTTAGACTCCAACATTTCTTCTTGAAAAGCTATAGAATTAAGATACATGAACATGAGATTAAGAAAACTCAAGTATAGTCTTTGTGCACTAAGAAATAATGGTTAGAATGAGGGGGTGAGGGTGATTTAATATGTTTGGATTACGTAGGGGAGTGAGACACACATGGATGAAATGATAGGGTACTTGGTGCATTTTCTATGCACATGGGTAGGTCTTATGGGACATCAGTAAATGTGATTGGGTGATGGTTAGTACATAGATGGTGAGGTGTTTTTATCTCCATTTAATGGGGTTTTATGATTTTTTTCTATTTTCATGTTTTTCAATGAGGGGCATTATATGTAAAGTTATTTTTCAAGTGTCCAAACACATTATATGAATAAAATATCCATATGTTTGAGTCAAAATGAACTCAACAAGTCACCCCAATGTGAGTATCACCTAGTGTTGCACTACATTTTAGTCTTAATGTAGTTCTAGTTTGTGTTTTAGTGATTGGATTAGTTTCCATTGATAGAGGTTTTCCAAGTTCTATTAGAACAAATATCAATGCACTGTGACTACATTTTTCCAATGTACCACATCTGCTATGGAATTCATAATAGACCCTCTTATGCATTTAAGTATGCAATCCCAAATTGTAGTGCTTAATGTAATAGATAGAAAATATTAACTCCTTATAGATGTATATGCCTCTTGAAGGATTATCTAATTAATGGAGTTAAATAAATCATATATATATATATATATATATATATATATATATATATATATATATATGATTCCATCATTTAAGTTAATAAGAAAAATTATGAACTAGATCCAATCAATTATCACCCGTTAGCATGTTACGAAGGATAAATTGTATGCGAAAATGTAATATATGAATATGAAAATGTTAAATATGGCAATATTAGAAAGTGATAATAATTGGGAAAAGGTAGACCCCAGGATCCTCAGTGGGACAAGTAATGGATATGGCTAAGCAACATACATCATGTAATAACATATAAATGACATAAATTCACCTTAGTATATGATGTGAATTACCATGTGTGTATAAAAATGATAAAACATGATAAGAAAATGTGCAACATATAGTATTATAAGGAGCAAAGATTCTATTAAATAAATATCTAAGAAAACATGTTTTTTAGATTTTTAATTAAAATTATGTGAAAGGGAACATCTAGAATGTGGAAGAATAATGATTTCCCAGGTGTGGTGTATTAGAATGGATGTTCTTATAGGAAGCCATCAACATTCAAGTATGAACTAGGAACAAGATGTTTCATCGAGTAGTATGGGGGAATAAACATGTCCCCAAATATGAATGGAAATATGATGTATGGAATGAGAGTAGTATGTAAGGTTCCATGATTTGCTAAATATGATGAACCTTTCTGAATATTAGGAAGGACCTATTGTCATGTGAAAGTGCATGTATCATAGTATGCAATGTAGGATTATGCCATGCATGTGGAGAAACTAGAATATGTAGACATTTGTTAAACATAAGAGCTACCACAAAATAAAGTTAATAAGGTGAGGGAAAACCATATATAGTCCAAGAATCCAACTAGTTATGTAGGAAGTGTATAAATAATAAGAATGTACCCATTAGCGAGAAAATGTAATAGGTGTAAAATTTGTCATGTCGAAATAATGGAAAACGTAGGTTCAAACATAAGGATCAATATGTGAGTCAAAAGATGTGTAACATATGTAATTCTAGGAGGCTTATCATTATCAATGTGAAGAAATGGAGGGAGAGACAAAAGATTCATCAAAAGTAATAGGTGTTATTTGAGAAGATCAAAAGTAATATAGTATGAACTAACCCATGTGACCATAGAAAGAAATTTGGAAAGAGGAGAATTGATTTTCCCATTGGATGTAACAAAATAAGGGGAATCCATAGTAAATGTATAATGCATAGATTATTCAAAAGAGTAAACATTATAAGTCATTTACAAATCAACATAAAATGCTCGACTAGTTATGAGGAAGTTGTGGAGTGGTGTATAACATTCACAACACTAAACATATGATTAAGATAAGTTCATTGATAATGATACATAATGGGAGGAGTATCATGGCTGCAAATAGAAAAAAGATATTGTAAATTACTAGGACTAGGATTCATCACAAGAGAAGAAGCATGTGTAATTTATATAATCTGATGACCAGCATCTATGAGGGGAAAATCGCATCCATGGAAGACATTATAGAAATGGTATGGATAAAAAGAATTTTAGGAATAGTATGTAACCAAGGATGGCATAGAATGATAGTATAAGGGACATTGTGAGGCATAACATGACTTAGAACATCAAGAGTGCAAGATCCCATAGTAAGGGGAAGGGATATTATGACCAATAATTACATAGGTATATCATGACAACTACATATAAAAAGAATACATGGATTGAGACGAGTAGCAAAACTTCCTATTTTATGAAGAAAGGAAAAAGTGCATATATTAAGACTAGATCCAAGATCATCTAGGGTAATGCTTAAGAAGAATATTACAAAACTAAACCTAGATATAGGATGTGGAAGCATTTGAATCACATGTTTGGGAAACCATGAAAGATCCGATAATGGGAATGTAAGGAATCAGTTCATGATATGATTTAATAAAATTTAAATCTATGTAATGGAACTTATGATTAGATAAATATAATAGTATTCAAGAAATATCGAGCCATAGAAATATAAGAAAGAGTGAAGGATAAGATAAAAAGACAATTCAAGTTGAATCGTAGGTCTATAATGATTATGAACTAATGAGCGGGGTGGAAAGGTAAATCATGTAATCGTGTAGTAACTTATTGACAAAATGAAATGTGACTATCTTAAGGACCGAAGTGCTAAGGAGAGGACATGACTACCTAGGCACTAGTGTCTGTTCTTGACTCTTGTGTCTATGGGATAAATTAAGTCCTAGTTCCTTTTATGTCACTTCTTATCGCTTCTTGCTACATATAGGTTCATTTTTATTTTTTATAATTCTACTCATTCAAACATGTACCTAAAAGTAAACACTAGTTTCTTGTATAATACTCAAACACACATTATATGAATGAAATATGCATATTCTTGAGTTAGAATGACCTTGACATTCACCCCATTGATATTCCTCTTGAGTGATGCAATACATTTCACACTCAATGTAGTTCATGTGTGTGTGTGTGTGTGTGTGTGTGTGTGATTGTAATGAGCTAGTTTTTTGTAGTTCTTGTGGCATAAAGAATAACATGCTACAACAACTTTGTCCCAATGCAAAAAAATTGGTATGGAATTCAGAATAGACCCTCCTATGTAGTGAAGTATGCATACCTAAAATTTGGTCCATGATTTAATAAATTAAAAATATTATCTCTTTATATGTGTGTATGCCTCTTCAATTTTCACCCCTTATTGGAGCTTAATATAAGTCACACACACACACACACACACACACACACACACACACACACACACACACACACACACACACACACACACACACACACACACACACACACACACACACACACACACACACATGATTCCTTCATTTAAGTTTCATCATTAACAAGTGAAATGCCAACCTAGGGTGATAAACAAAGACAAGAAAGAAGTAACATCTAAAATATCAAAAAAAAAAGAGTGGAAGAAACAACCTAGAGGGGACATCGTGCCTATCAAATCATGTCCCTAATAAGAAATTCTTTACAGGTAGATCATGAGGTAAACTAGTGAAATAAGAGCAGAAAATATATCAGCTAGTACGCAAAACTATAAGGTGCAAATAAAAAAATATTAACAAAACAAAGATAATAAAGATAAAAGAACTGTCAAAGAAAAAACAATTGTTCTTAATGTCTAGTTCTTTGTTTTAGGAATCATGGATATAAATGAAGTTTCTATAGGCTATATGTACATATCAAGTGCATGATTTAGTGTTCATGTAGTATTTTACATTTCCACTCTAAAACCATTTTTCATCTTCAAGAAACTTAACATCTCTACATATTACAATATATTTTATTGGATTTTTTAACTTATAAGCTTATGAATACTAATTGTATCCCAATAACACATTTCTCTCGCTTTTAATCTAAATTCTTCCTATTTTTATCGGGAAAATATTCGTATGGAATGCACCCAAAACCTCTTAAATGAGAAAAATTATGTTTCTCCTTACTATATGCTTCTTATGGAACTTTTTATTTTACTCTTCTTTGGGATCATGGTTCTAAATGTAAATTACAACAATCTACAATATTAGCACAATACACATTTGGTAAATATTTAACATTCATTATACTTTTTTCCTCCATGATTGATTTTTTCTTTCTTTCCTCAATGTCATTTTGTTGTGGTGTATACGAGGTAGTGAGTTATTTATTCATCCCATTTATTTTTGAATAATTAATAAAATAATTAGACACATATTCACCAAATTTGTATATTGTAAGTTCCTTTATGTAGTGTCAAATTTGTATTGCAACCAACTCCTTAAGCAATTAAAATATTCAAAGGAATATTATTTCTGTTTAGAACATATATAAATATTTTCTTAGTATAATAATCTATAAGAATTATGAAGTAAAAATTGTTTCCTACTAAAGATGTTCATTTAAGAAAACATAAATATGAATGTAAAATCTCTAATGGATAACTTTCTTTGTATGTGTTGGTACCCAAATTGATTCTCCCTCAATGTCTGAGCATCATCACAAGTATTGACATGAAGCTTAGAGATAGATAGATCATAATGAGTCATTTTTTAGCTGGGGATGGGATCTAACTAGCCTTTTGTCACTTAGATGTGGAGAAATGGGTAGCACCCTCAAGAGGATTTGATCTATCCTCACTTTTAGGTTGTGCCTTTCAACCAAGGTAAGAGAACCCTTTTGTAGCCTGTTGTTTATGGAGGAGATGGAGATATCATTCTTATAAATTTATTAAAGATACCGTGAAGAAAATATGATCAATGGAATAAAATATAACTCTCACGAGTTGTCACTCTAGATAGTGGAGATATTTTCTAGACAAAGTTCAGTCACTAAAGACTTTTACATCCCGATTGTTTTTGCATGTTTTGATAACGAAATTATGCATTTGTACACACATAGGAAAAATAGGGGTAGTACATGTAGGATTGGATGTTTTTAATGAATTTTTGGTGGGAGGTAAGGTAGGATGGACTTGATTGACTAGATCTTTGAGAGCTTCAACAAAATGAAAGGATAAACAAATAGAATGCCACATAACACTAAAATGTTTCTTTAACAAGAATATATGATTCAATGGAGGCCCATATTAGCACATTTTCACACAATATATGAGATTATAACAAGAAGGCTCAATTTAAATAACCCAACAAAGAATCAAAATATAAGATCAATCATGCCTAAGTACACCCAAAGGCTTACAGACAATCTCTGTGGATAGATGAAAGAAAAATGATTTTAAATTATTTATTTCATTACCAGATGAAAGCTATTCGAGAAATGAAATTAAAAATGCCACTAAACTGTCACAAGGATTGAGACCTGTGTGATTTATAAATATTTTAATACAAGATTGTGATAGGAACAAGAAAAACTATTTGTAGAATTTCAAAAATGAAATAGACACATTTTTCTCAAGTTCAACACGAAATAACTCGAGTTTGATTAAATTTATCAGTAGGGGAAAGTTTCTAGAATAATCTTAGAGCTTGTCAATGGCTGTACAATCACAACCAATTTGATACGATCAAATTCAATACAAAAGAGATATACAAGCTTCGAAATGGATTCTCAAAAAGATGGGCTCTATCAAGCTTCTTTCTTTTAGAAAAAATAAGTCCCAACCCGTAACACTCCAACATTTACACAATAAGTTTGTGTCATTTATAACATTTATAACAAAGACTTTTCCCTTTGAAAATCCATACATTGAGTGCACTAGTGTTTCCCATGATATAGATGATGATTTCTAGAATCAAATCGAAAAAGTTTTCAGTGCTCGGGGATAGATCTCTACGAATATCTCTGCATTCAACTCCTTCCTCTTGTAGATCACTCTTCCTTATATTTTCCAAACACCTCCGCCCCTAATATGTCAAATCTAGTTCCTTGCAGGCTCGGGAGAAGAAAAATGGAAAATTAGATTGAGCCGATAGTCGAGATAATGGAAAAAAATGTCTCCCAATCTTCTCCACCAAAATCAGATATAAAAATTAACTCACCTCTTTCCTTGGCATGTAGGAAATACCAAGAAATCATAAAGACTCACAATTCTAGGAGATTTTCGGTAAAAATGGGGGAAAATCAAATTCATAATCATAGCTACCATTGATCTTTCTTTGTGAATTTGGGCCATCCATGTGGAAGATTCAATTTAGAACAGCCCTGGGGTTTCCTTTTGACCTTTTACATCCTTTTGAAAAAATGGAAAAAATTACCGTTCTACTCTGCACCTCGCCTCGAGTAATGAGCGACACGTGTCCTAAGGTGGGTCCAAAGGAACTGTGGCCAAATTCTTCTATTTAACCTCCTTTTTGGAAAAGGAAATTTTTCAAAGTTTTCCCCATAGCCCCGCCCTTGAGAAATGCTTCTGATGTGGGTCCCAGTGAAACCACAGTTCCTTTTATGCTCTTAGCTCCTTTCTTCCAAAAGGAAAATTTTCCAAATTTCCTCGAGAGTCTGCACCTCCATCATTGACTTTGAAACAAACTTTGACTGGTCCTTTATTAGGCTTGCAAGCTATTTTTTATATTTTAACCCTTTTGAGAATAAGAGGCAAAAATTCTAAGTTGCCCCGATGGTGCGCTTCCCCACCCCTTTTGACTTTTCAAACTGTCATGCGTCATAATGGCACAACCTGAGATGGTTCCAAAAATTTGAGACCTTGAAAGAGTTTTGGTTCGCCATGTGTCCTTACCTGGTAAAAATTGTTTGAAGGCTTCAAGCTCAACTGAAGGCACCATGTGTCGTGGTCCGATGCCATCTCCTTTGGTCGCTTAAAAGTCCAAGAAAAAGTCTAGTGAGCGCGAGCCTCATAGTGTCCTCTTGGCACTTCTTTAAAATGAAACTTAAGAGCCAGTCCCAAACTTGTGCGGGTCCTTCACGTGTCCTAGACCTCCCAAAAGCTTTTGAAAAAGACTAATTATGGGAAGACCCGATGGAAGCCTCCACATGTCGTTATAGCACAATCTTCAAAAACCTTAAGGCTTCAGAAATGATTTGGTGGGGTGGCGCTCCTTTTTAGAATTTTATTCCACTTTTCCAAAAGGGAAAACATCTAAATTTCCTCCAAAGGCCTGCATCTCCACCTTTAACTTTGTCATCTCTGTCCTTCTACAGGGTCAAAGTAAGACTTTTTCCCTGCCACTTAAAATTTGCTTTAATCAAAACCTGTTAGGGCCATGGGGTGGGTTCAAACATTTTAACCAAAGTAGCCAAATATAATTTAAAAAAAAAAAAAACCCACCGCGCCCCATCCAATTAGAAGAAGGCACATAAGAATCAAAAGAACCAATAAGATTTGAGTGAGGCTATGGGACAAAAATTGCCTTTTTGCTAAAAAATCAGAAAGTAATAAGTTAAGGCCTTTACTCTCCATCCCCGACTAATCAAGAGAAACCACATGATCACCGAATGCTAAGGAATAACTTTGATAGGAAAAAGACACCCATTAGACCATTGAAAACATTGAAATTCACCATTTATGCTCGAACCGATTTTTCGGTAAGGATAAAAATTTTTCAAAATAAAACAAAGTGAATCACGATTCGAGCATATTTTGACCATGGATTTGGATTTTCAAAGGCATAAAAATATAAATTGATCATTCTTGATCTTCCATGGTGGAGGAAAAAATAGGAAAATGACAAACCCTGTGGATTTTGATGAAACTAGGGCAAGAAGAGGGAAAACTTTGAGACTTCTTCAAGGAGTGACATGACAATGGATTCTGCCAAATAACTTGAGGCATTCAAATGGAGGTAAAACTATCGAGAACATCCATATCGAGAAACAAAACATTTAATAACACACAGATAAGAGGAAAATTAGGGAAAAATGGTGTGAGACTATTTTCATCACCAACATCGGCTCCGACTCAGGGATGGGCACTCCCTGTGAGTGCCACATGAACATAGGTAGATGAACTAAAAAAATATCCATTAGGAAACAGAGTCAGCTTGTAAAGTAGAGAAACAGAGCCATCTCCAAAAAAAAAAAAACAAAGAAACCAACAAAAAAGGTCACAAGGACCAAAACAAGCAAAAACACAAAAGATAGGAAACAAAGAACAAACTATACACTATACAAAAGAGTTTTTCCTTGATTCTGGGGAATCAATCCAAGAAATGCTTCAAATGCCTACCATTAATAGGAAGTTCGAGCAATTCACCATCCAAGTCCTTCAAGAAGAAGGTATGTTCACCAATTCTAATATCAATGGAGTAAGGACCTATCCATAACGATTCAAACTTTACATGCTTGTCCTTGTCCTCATGCTTGCTATCCCATAGCAGCACAAGATATCTAACACTGAAATCTCTGGGAGTGACCTTCTTGTCAAATAACTTCTTCAGCTTTTCTCTAAACTTTACATGCCTATTGTGGGATGCTCTCCTCTCTTCATCAATCTCAATAATCTGGTTAATGTGAGCATCATAAAGACTAACCTCTTGATCTTCTAGTTGTTGAATAAAATGATATGAGGATAACTACATATACAGAGGCAGCAGGGCCTGAGTTCCATACACCAACTCAAATGGACTCTTTCCAGTGGCCCTTTTAATAGTGATTCTATCAGCCTAGACAACGAATTACAAGCTGTTCACCCCATTTTCTCTTGTTCAGTTCCAAGGTTCTTATGATAATATTCAACAAGTTTTTATTACTAGACTCAACTTGTCCATTTCCTTGGGGATTGTAATTAGAGGAATATGTCAAGTTGATCCTATACACTTTCCACATTTCCACAAGAGGTTTAGCTTTGAAACTTATGGCATTGTAAGCTATAATTTTGACTTACACACCAAACATGCAGATGATATGGTTTAACACAAATTCCATGACAATTTTGTGTGTTTCCTTCTTGGTGGGGATTTCCTCCACCCATTTAGTAAAATAATGAGTGGCTACCAGAATCCACTTATGGCCAACACTTGAAGGGTATGAAATATCACCAATGAAATCCATTCCGCATTGCTTGAATGGGGCTTCAATTGATACAGGCTAAAAAGGAAAGGAGCTTAAAGCTTTCAGTCTTATAGAGAAATGCTAACAACTCCCACATCTTCTAACCAACAAGGTTGTATCCTTAAAGAGAGTTAGCCACCAATAACCGGCCCTTACGATCTTGTGTGTTGTGACTCTTGCAAAAAAATACCCCCACAAACTCATCAATGGAGATTAGAAATTATCTTGGGGGTTTCATCTTGAGTAATGCACCTTAAGAGGACTCCCTTTGGGTTCTTTGAAGCTAACCCAAAATCAGTAATGACATATTTCTAGGAATCCAACTTAAGATCTCTTATCCGGTTCTTCTTTAAATAGTTAGGGTAGTATAAGTCTTTGAGAAAAAAAATCACATCCTTGTACCACTCAGAACTCATCAAATTTTTAAAAACACCTACCCTTTCTTCTTCTACCTCATTCACCTCAATAGTTTGCAAGTTACTCTCATCCATAAGCTTAGCCAAGCCCAAACCTCTCACTAACTTTGTGGTTTGGATATCCATGTTATATTCTTGCAACTTGTTCACCCATATGCATCTTTTGCTTGAGACCTCCATCTTTGATAAGGTGTCCTTCACCATGGTGTGGGGAACATAAGCAACAAATTTTGAGCTTAGAATGTAAGGCCTGAAAATCTTTGTTTCTTTCACAAAGGCAAATAATTGCTTCTCCATAATAGTGTATTTCAGCTTAGCCCCTACAAGGCCTTCTGAAAAAGGAAATTGTCCTCTCGGCCCCTTCATTATCCTTCTACGCAGCATGAAAAAAGCAATAGTAATCTCTGAAGCAAAGGAAAACAGTTGAAAAGGATTCTTATAGTCTAGAGTTGCTAAAACAGAGGCATGCTTCAATGCCTCTTTGATTCCATTGAAAGCCTGGATGACAGCCTCCTCTCATTTAGTGACGCAATCCTTATTTAGCATGGAATTGATTGGAATGGTCAACTCAACAAATTTTGATATGAATCTTCGATGAAGTTTATCTACTAAAAGAAGGACTGAATTCCTTTCTTAGTTCTTGGAATTGGGACCTTATTGATGCTCTCTGCCCTTTTAGATCAATCACCACCCCTTCTTGTGACATAATGTGACCAAGCAACTTTTCCTTTTGCACTCCAAAATGGAATTTCTTTGGATTGAGTGAGATGCCATATTCTCTACATCTTATCATCATCTTCTCCAAGTGTAGCAAGTGGTCACTTCTCTTTCTAGAAAACACATTCACATCATCCTAGTAGACAATAATAAACTCATTGATGTAACCAGAAAAAGCAACATCCATTGCTCTTTGAAAGGTTTCTCCAGCATTCATCAAACCAAAGGGCATCCTAACATACACATATGTTCCCTAAGGAGTAGTAAAGGTTGTTTTGATCTTTCTGATTCCCTCACCAAAACTTGGTTATAACCAGAGAAACCATCCAAGGTAGAGAGAAATTGAGAACTGGGTCAGTCACTAACTGCAACATGTTTTCCATGTTTGGTAAAGTATAATTATCCTTCATTGATGCTCTGTTTAGATTCCTGAAGTCTACACATAACCTGATGTCACCATTCTTCTTTCTAACTGGTACTAAATTTGGTATCCAAGAAGAATACCTTATGGGTTGAATAATCCCTCCATCTCTTAGCTTCTTCAAATTTTCTTGCATTTTAAGAGATAGAAGTGGATTAATTGGTCTTTTTTCTTTCTGAATGGATTTGCATTAGACTCCAAGCAAATCTCATGTTGAAACAGATCCTCTCTGTATGATTTTAATTCTGAATAGGTCCAAGCCATGCAATCTTGGTATTTTTTCAAAAATTGGATGTATGACTACTTCTCCTCCTTAATGAGATTGTTGCATAAAAAAATTTCTTGGCTTCTCCTTATTACTAAGATCATGCTCCTCAACATCCCCGAGGCTTCCATATGCCTATTAATAATGCAATCAGCATTATCAAAGATTGACTCAAGAGCAACCAGCCCTCTAGGAATGGTATTGGTATTTAGCTGGATGATGCCCTTGCCAAACAAGGTTTTCTTTCCCTCTGTTGCACGCACCATTAGATCCAAATCAATGCATTGATCAACAAACTCTCCCTTATACTATAGAAATATTCTGATTTGAGCATCATCATCAAAAACCTGCCAGTGTTTAATGTTGTTAGGGACAAAGGGTCTTATTAATACACGAACATCATATTCACAATATGGGGCATTGTACATTTTCCAAACCGAGACCCCAACACTAAAAGCTTTTCTACCAAGTCATTGAACTTCCTATCATGATGCACAATGTTGAATGAATCAAACATCTCAATAAGATCCCAAACTGCATGTTTATACTGTTTCATTTGCTGATTTTTTGTGGCATGCCATTTTCGACTTGCTTTACAATTAATTCTGAGTCTCCATTGACAATGATGCATTGAACACCATATTTCCAAGCAATTATCAAACCTAACAATAGTGCCTCATACTCAGTAATTTTTTAGTTCACTAAAAGTTGAGTTTGAATGAAAAAACAAACCTTTCTTGACTCGGAGAAAACAGAAAAACAAAAGCACCATTTCAAACTTGGAGCAAGCTCCATCAAATAATAAAGTCCAAGGAGAGCCCACTTGTTCAAGACACCTGCATTCTTAAATCTTGTGCTCGTTTCCATCAGAAAATCCTACAAAGTTATTAGCATCAACATTGTTTTACAATACTTCATAGGATGCATTGTTCGGATCCTCGATAAGGTGCAACATCTTCTTTTCCCCATACTGACCTAACAAGGCTTCCCTCGATTGGAATAGTGGCATAGGAGATATCCATTTGGAAACTCCCACCAACACTTGTAGCCCATTTTCTTGACAATAGCATGCCCCACTTGGCAAGGCAATCAATAATGACAACATCAAGTTTTAAATTTTTACCTAGGTAAGCTGCAAGCTACACAACTAAACCCTTCACACATCCCACTACTGTCACTTATCTAGAGTCAATGGCAGTTCACTTCCCATATGCTATTTTCACTTTAATATTTATCTCACTTATGAATTCCAAAGGCATTACATTACATGATGCCCCTAAGTCAAACATATAATTGTGCAACAATCATCTGTCCTTTATGATGAAAGTGGTGAAGAATGGATCCAAATTTAGTGAGAGTTGACCAACGATGTCCCCAAATAAACCTCAGGTGGTTCACTTAGTTCCTCCAACACTGGTGGTGTCTCTAACTCTTGATAACTTGAGGAGTCTCCACAATGTTTAAATTCTGGCCTAGGGTAGTCTTCTCTTCATTCAATCCGAAGTATTCAAATTCCCTTTTCTTGTGCTCAAGGATCCTAAGCAACTTAACAATTGGAACAGACACTTTGATTTTACTCAAGACTTGGGCAATTTCATATGGAATAGACTTTGGCAAGGCAACATTGGAAGGAAGTTTGACACACTCATTATGTGGTAAAAGATTTTGACACTTGTGCATGAGGGGGTTATGATTTTTGTTTGGAATAACATGGATTTTTCCATATTCATCTTTCTTAGGAGCCTCTTTAGGAATGTTTGAAAGTATGGGAGCTTTTGGATTGGCTTGAGGCCCTGTCCCTTTGGTAACCCTACTTTTGGTGTTGTACTCCTTTTCTTGAGCCACAACAACATTCATCAATAGCTACCTATCCTCCTCAGATGGGATTCCTCCATCATACTTTTTTATCATTAAATCCCTTAAATATTCATAGTCATTATTGGGCAATTCAAAAACTTATACAATATATAATTCTAAAGTATGAAAAGGAGGAAGAAGTGGTACTCTCTGAATACATTCCCAAAAAGTGGCAGCAGTCTGGAAACTTATCACCTCAATTGCGAGTTGCCCTCGCTTGTGAGCTTGTGGAGCAACCCATCATGCCAACATCATCGTCATTATCATCAACAACTTCTTCATCTTCTTACTTGATCTTCTTCACAATAGGAATGGGGCATGAAACATTTTTCACACCAATCAATGATCTTTGTTTCTTACACAATAGCAACTATGAAAGCCAAAGGATCAGTACCAATCTGTTTTCCCTATGTTGGGGCTGCCTATTTCTAAATCCAACAGGTCCCTTTCCTCTATCATCAAATCTTTGATGGTTTGTAAATCTGTCTTGGCCTTCTTGCTTGTTTGACCTTGTGAGCTCTACCCAATTCATTTCTTAGAATGGGCTAGTTTGTAGGAAATTTCTTTGACAACCCCTACCAAAGTCTTCACAACTTCTTCCGGATCAACAACTTTACTCGTTTGAGGTTTTATGGGTTAACCAACTTCACACCATCCATCTTAGGAGGTTTTTAATTTCCTTGATATTGTTTTCAATTTTCAAATCCATATTGAAGGACTACCTCAAATTAGTAGGGTTCTTGTCCCTCAAGTAGTATGCATCCTTTTAACACATGCATCATAATGTTTGATCAAACATGATTCATCACATGGCGTTAAGTTAACAGGAAATATTCTTAAAGTATTATTGAACCTTGTGTTGAAATCATGTCTTGACTCGTTTAGATTCTTCTTGATATTTTCAAACTCGATAAAAGAAATCTAGGGTCAGTCCTATCACCATATTACAATCTAAATGAATTGGTCATCTCATTTAAAGAATCAATAGAGTTATATGGAAAATCTTTATACCAGTCCCTTGTATCCTCTTCTAAAGTGTGAACAATCAATTAGATGTATACATCTTCATGTTTAATCTCAAAGTATTCTGTCATATTGATAAAAATCTATAGGTGTTGATCACCGGTTATAGCATTATTTCCCTGTAACTTTGGTAGCTGTTCCTTACATCTTAAGGAATTGCATTTGGATAACCAGCCATTCCCACAAAATTGATATGTCCAAAGGTGTTTAAAACAAATGGATTTTTGGTGGGGGATGGGCCATATTGATTTGTGGAGGTTATCTTGGGGAGAAACAAATTGATAAGGGGCAAGGGGTATTTGAAATATAGGATTATAACTTTCAAAATGGATACACTATAAAGGCCTTGTTTCTTGGAAATCCCTATCAACTTCAAAAAGATAAGGGCACAATGCAAAGAAAACTTTTTAAAATAAAATGAAGGCCCTTGTCAGTTAGAGAATTCAATTCCATAAAGAGGCTACCTGATTCAGAAGCACTTGAATGGTAGTGTTCAATGATAGGCCGATCACTCTTAGTAATAGGGATCTCTCTTCTTGACTACTGATCTCCCACAACTCTCCACACTCTTCTTCCTTTTGAATCTATTTTTACCAGCTCTATAAATAGTGTCCTAGCAGAATCCTTAGAGAAGAAACATCTTCTTCCTTCCAGTTTTGCAAATATTAGTAATAATTCTTACTTTGATAGAGTTTTAAGACACTGGTCCTTATGAAAACCAAATCAAAAAGGAGTCGCCACTAAGGATTTCCATCTTAGTTGTGTAAATGCACTAAAATATGATTTGTAAAATGTTTGTCCACACTAGAATCTAGAAATGAAAGATCTGACTTTCCTTCACCAAAATTTATCAGTGAATACTAGCGCAAAGAACTTGTAGAGTCTGAAAAAGTTGCATACAAACTTGTAACTTGAAACTTCCTGCAGGCTGAGCAGAAGATGATTTTTGTGACAATTTATTAGCACTTAGAGCATATAAGAAATTCTTACCAGGGTTTAAACATGAATCAGAACGACAAATGTCCCTAGTAAAGTGCTAACTGGGTAGTGGTACCTAAATTGATTCTCCCTCAATGTCGAGAAACATCACAAGTATTAACAGGAAACTTAGAGATAGATAGATCATAATGTAAAGGATGGGATCTAACAAGCCATTTTTCACTCATATGTGGAGAAAAGGGTAGCACCCTCAAGAGGATTTGATCTATCCTCACTATTTTAGGTTGTTCCTTTCAACCAAGGTAAGAGAACCCTTTTATAGTATGTTGTTTATGGAGGAGATGAAGATATCATTCCTTATGAATTTGTTAAAGAGACCTTGAAGAAAATATGATCACTGCAACAAAATATAACTCTCACGAGTTCTCACTCTAGATAGTGGAAATATTTTCTAGAAAAATTTTAGGCCACTAAAGACATTTGAAATCCTGATTGTTTATGCATGTTTTGGTAACATAAATTATGCATTTGTACACACACAGGACAAACAGGGGTAGTATAGGTAGGATTGGATTTTTTTAAGGATTTTTTTGTGGGAGGTGAGGTAGGATGGACTTGATTTGCTAGATCTTTGAGAGCTTCAACAAAATGGAAGGATAAACCAATACAATGCCAAAGAACAACTAAAATGTTTCTTTAACTAGAATATGTGCTTCAATGGAGGCCTAAATTAGCACTTTTTCACACAATCTATGAGATTATAACACGAAGGATTGAATTAAATAACCTAACAAAGAATCAAAATATAAGATCAATCCCACGTAAGGTACACCCAGAGGATTACATACAATCTCTATCAATAGATGAAAGAAGAGTGATTTTAAATTCTTTATTTCATTACCAAATGAAATCTCTTCGAGAAATGAAATTATAGATGCCACTAAACTATCACAAGGATTGAGACCTATGTAATTTATAGATATTTTAATACAAGATTGTGATAGGAACAAGGAAAACTATTTATAGACTTTCAAAAATGAAATAGACACATTATCCTCAAGATCAACATGGAATAACTCAAGTTTGATTAAATTTATCAGTAGTGGAAATTTTCTAGAATAATATCAGAGCTTGTCAATGGTTGTACACTCATAACCACCTTAACACAATCAAATTAAATACAAAAGAGATATACATGCTTCTCAAATGGCTTCTCAAAAAGATGGGCTCTATCAAGCTTCTTTCTGTTAGAAAAAATAAGCCTCGAACCCTAACACTCCAACATTTGCAAAATAAATTTGTGCCATTTATAACATTTACAACAAAGACTTTCCCCGAAAATCCGGACATTGAGTGCACCGGCTTTTCCCATGATCTCGATCGCGATTTCCGAATCGAGATATGAAAAACGTTGTTAGGTGCTCGGGGACAAATCTCTACGAATATCTCGAGCATTCAACTCCTTCCTCTTGTATATCACTCTTCTTTATATTTACCAACAAATTCCACCCCTAACATGTCAAATCTAGTTCCTTGCATGCTCGGGAGAAGAAAAATGGAAAATTAGATCCTACTTGATAGTCGAGATCATTTTAATGGAAAACAATGTCTCCCAATCTTCCCCACCAAACTCAGATATCAAAATTAACTCACCTCTTTTCTTGGCGTGTAGGAAATACCAAGAAATCATGAGGGTAAGTGCAGGAAGTTGATGGACAAATATAGGGTCATCCGTGGACATCATATTGCAAATAACAACATAATATCAACTTGTAGGGATTATTAGCAATACATACACTCAAAATTAGACAAAATTATATTAATATGAATCTTAGTATCCGGAATCTAGTTTCTAAAATACTTATTTTTATAAAAAATGGATAAGACTAGCTATATTAAACACTCAAAATTCAATGACTTAGTTTTTTTGTTTAAAATGCCAATAAGATTATAGTCCGTTTGCCCACAATTTGGATGACCAAAAATTGATATATATTTTTTTCCTTTGGTGAGAAGTTATATGCCACTATCTATCTTGGGATGGATTTTATTTTGTATTTTTTTGAGTAATATTTTATTTTTTATGATTTTTTCCGTGAAAGTGGTATGAAAACATAAAGAAAACAGAGCACTTTCCGTTTGCCCACCATAACTTCATCAAAAATATTGAAATCAATTTTTTTTTTTTTGAACATGTATATAATTTCACCACGGTTGGGATGGTATAATTTTTATCACATTCTAATAAGTGAAACAAATTTTGCAGTCTTAAACGTAGACATAAACATTCACGGGAAAAAGTGTCTTAAAGACCTACTATTAGTAAAAAATTATAAAATGATATTTATCCTCTTCTATTCACTTTAAAATTAGTATTTCTACAAAGCTAATAGTCTCCCTACGTAATGCTACCATTTTTATGACATATTTTTACTTTTGGCATGGTTCAAGTCCACGGAAGACTAAATTTGATGTTTTGTTGTTTTTAAAGTAAAATTCAGGATTTGATGTCCACTTAATTGTCCCCCAACTTGGTGCACTTACCCATGAAGAATCACACTTCTAAGAGATTTTTAGTAAAAATGGGGGGAAAATTAGATTTAGAATCACAATTGTCATTCATCTTTACTTTGAATTTGGGCCATCCACATGGAAAATTCAATTTAAAACAACCATGGGGTTTCCTTTTTACCTTTTACAACCTTTTGAAAAAATGGATAAAATTCCCATTCGCTCCACACCTCTATCATTTAGAAATGAGCCCGACATGTGTCCCAAGGTGGGTCCTAAAGGAACCGTGGCTAAATTCTTCTATTTCACCTCTATTTTGGAAAATGGAAAATTTTCAAAGTTTTCATGAGCTCCACCCTTGAGAAATGCTTTTGATGTGGGTTCCAGTGGAACCACATTTCCTTTTATGCTCTTATCTCCTTTCTCCCAAAAGGAAAAATTTCAAAATTTCCTCGAGAGTCCACACACGCCATCGTTGACTTTGAAAGAAACTTTGACCGGTCCTTTGTCGAGGTTGTGGGACATTTTTATATTTTAACCCTTTTGAGAATAAGAGGCAAAAATTTTAAGTTTCCCCGATGGTCCACTTCCCGCCCCTTTTGAATTTTCAAACTACCACGCGTCACAATGATGCACCTTGAGATGGTTCCCGAAATTTGAGACCTTGAAAGAGTGGGCTCGCCATGTGCCCTGGCCTAAAAAAATTGGTTGAAGGATTCAATCTCAACGGAAGGCACCATGTGTCGTGGTCCGAGGCCATCTCCTTTGGTCACTTGAAAATTCGAAGTGAAATGTAAAGTGAGTAGAGGCCTCAAGTGTCCTCATGGAACTTCTTTAAAATGAAACTTAAGGGCAGTCTCAAACATGTGCGGTTCCACCACATGTTCCAGACCTCCCAAAACATTTGAAAAAGACTAAGTATGGGAAGACCCGTGAGAAGCCTCCACGTGTCATTATGGCACAATCATCAAAAACCTTAAGGCTTCAGAAATGATTTTGTGGGGGCGCGCTTCTATTTTAGAATTTTAATATATTTTTACAAAATGGAAAAACATCAAAATTTCCTCCAAAGGCCCATATCTCTGCCTATAACTTTGCCACATATCCTTCTATGGGGTCAAAGTAAGACTTTTTTCTGCCACTTAAAATTACTTTAATCAAAGCAAGGAAAGGCCACACGATGAGTTCAATTTTTTTCCAAAGTATCCAAAAATAAAAAGTTCTAAAACAAACCCACCACATGCCTTCCAATTATAAGAAGCCACATAAGCATCATAAGAACCAATCAAATTTGAGCGAGGTTACGGGATGAAAATTGTCTTTTTGTCGAAAAAGTAAAAAGTGATAAGTTAAGGTATTTGACGCCATCCCTTGGCAAACCAAACAAATCCAGGTGACTACCGATCTGCTGAGGAATAATTTTTATAGGAAAAAGACACCTGTCAGACCATCAAAAACATAGAAATTCACCATTCATGCTCAGAACCCGATTTTTGCTAAGGATGAAAACTTTTCGAAACAAAACCAAGTGAATCATGGTTCCGAGCATATTTTGACCATGGATTTGGATTTTTAAAGGCATACAAATATAAATTGATCATTCTCGAGCTTCCATGGTCGAGAAAAAATAGGAAAAATGGAAAAGCCTGTGGATTTTGAAGAAACTAGGGCAAGAATAGGGCAAACTTAGAGACTTATTCAAGGAGGGACATGAAAATGGATTCTTGAAACAACTCGAGGCATTCAAATGGAGGTAAAAAATTTAGAACATCCACATTGAGAAACAAAACATTTCATAACACGCACATCGAGGAGAATTAGGGCAAAATGGGGCAAGACTATTTCGAGCACCATCGTATGAATTTTTAAAGTGAATATAATACATTTTTTTCTTGATAAATCAAAGATAGCCCATTCCTCATGTTTTTTATGTCAATTAACATCTTGATTTCAACTTTATACTTACATATTTTGTTACATTTTATGTGCAATAAGTTTTTCAACATATTTTCCTAGGGTGAAATAATCCTTTTATAATTATCCCGATAATCAATATGTGTAAAAGTAATTTAAAAATCGAATTAAGTTCCTAAGGACCATAACATTGATCATGTGTAAAATCAAAAATATTTTTCTATGTATAATTTCCTTAGGATATATATTCCATAGAGTTTTCCATAACATCATGTACTTACTAATTTGTGTATTATTAAGTAATAACTTGTAACATCCGAGTTTTGATGATAAGTAGTTTTACTCAAGGCATAATCCCAACTAAATTTTAGTATAAATGGATTTGAGGAATGAAATTTTTATCAAATTTCATAATATTAAGACACGTTGTCCAATCTACTACTTTATCATTAATAAAATCAATATCCAAGATATGATTATGGGAATGTATATATGGAAAGTTTGCGTAAGACATCAAATTGAACAAAATGATTACAATGTTTACTCAAGGAATGATTCATGATGTTCTTTTGGGGATATGGTTTACATCATGATATTTTCCAATAATTATTTTTTTGTTCATGGGTTTAGAGTAATATGAAAACAATTGGAGAATACAACCCAAACAAAGTTACTTATTTAAATTTATATTTTTAAATTTATTTTTAATCACTTTTAGACCTATATTTTGAATTAAGAATTTAGCTAATATTATACGTCACATCAAGACCCATCATATAAACAAATTATCCACTTAAGAATTAAATATTGAAATAATTTCCAAATGTGACATAATTTATATTTTATGAGAGTCATTATAATCCTCATTATTTAATATTAAATAATTTCAAAATTGAATGACATTCAAGACTATCGGAAAATGGGCTAAACATAATAATGATCTTAGGATTGTTTTCTCTAGTACTGAAAATTCTTGAAACGAAAGTCAATAACTAAAAGTAAATCTAATCTAACAAACTACAATAATAAACTGAAAGAAAATCTAGTCTAACAAATTTAAAAAATAATTGAAAACAAATAAATGACAGTAAACAAATTAAAGTGAAGCTTCACAAATAAAACAAAACAAAATACACAATTTTGATTTAAACAATCTAAGGAAAAAACAATGATTCTATTCTAAAAACATCCTCCTCCTCGGGTAAGAGTCAACCCTTACTCTTTCCTCAAAGTTGAGTTAACAAAAATAAAAATAAAATTCTGCCAATATACTTGAATTTTGGATTTTATTAATTATAAATGATGTTACAAAATCCATCCATGTTTTACCACTACTACACCGAGTGTTTGGAAGGGACATTTATAACCCATCCTTTTAAAATTAGTCCAAGATTATAGAACTACCTACCTATATTGGGAAAGACATGAATACATCTTCTACTTTAGAATGAGATAAATGTGGAAGAAATTTATTCAAATACTAAAACTCCATATTTAACTACTTATTTCACTTGCATTTAACTACTTCTTCCACTTGACAAGGAGACAAATGTGGAAGAGATTTAATCAAACACTACAACTCTAGATTGAACTACCTCTTCCACTTGCACTTAACTACTTCTTCCACTTGACAAGGAGACAAATATGGAAGATAATTAATCAAATATTACATCTCTAGATTAAACTACCTCTTCCACATACAATTAACTACTTATTTCCAATTTTCAAGTTTTCTCTTACATGATTGAATCATTCAACATGATAATTGGCCCACCATATTCCCATCCCTAATTTCCTTATTGTTATTCTAAATTTGATTTGAAGAATTTTTCAAAACATTTCTAGGTTTGCTGCTCTTTATTTTAATATTTCCAAAACATTTTGAAATAATTAGTCTCATTGATAAATGAGGGAGATAGGCGGTGTTACTAAACATGTGTGTTTTTCACTTATTTACTTTCTTTAGACCTTATTTTATTGAAATTTAAAATGAAGATATCTCATAAATTATTACTACTCTATTAAAATGGAGAGAGGTTTTCCTCTTATAAATAATAGGAGAAAAAAATACTTTCAATTTCTCATTTGGAGATATACAATTTTAGCTAGAGCGAATCCAATGTTTTTCATGTGAGTCCTACACTTGAAAACATCTTCCTTAAAATGATGAAATATTTATAACCATTATTGTTGAGTAAAATTGGAGAGAATTGTTTCTCCCTACTAAAAACTTGATCAAAATCCTCTCTTATATTTTTATTTTGAGGTCTATAGTTTTAGTTAGAGAAAGTCTTTTGCTAATTTGGCAAGTCGTCCGCTTGAAAACTTTATTCTTCAAATGATGATATATTCATAACAATTGTTTTTGCATAAAATTAGAGAGAGGTTTTTCCTCCTAACAATAAGAGGCCAAAAACCCTCTCCCATATTATCATTTACAGATATTTAATTTTAGTTAAAGAAAGTCTTGTGCTGATTCTATGAATCCTACGCTCCTAGCTTTGTGATTCATGTGATCTTAGCTATGTGAGTTAGGTGTGATATGTAATTTGTGTATTGTGCTTGGGTATGTGAGTCTTGCACATGTTGTAATATAATCTAAAGATCAAATGGCATAAGCATACATAATAAAATAGATTTTCAAAGATAGATAAAATAGGAAATGAAAACATTCGAGATCACAATAGATTTTCCAAAGATAGATAAAATATATTATATATTTTATATTAAATAATATATCTAGCACTATATCTATATTCACTTTAGAAGAGGAGTAATAATGTTCTTTTGTGTAATAGATGAGACCTAGTTTTGTCTCATTACTCCCCCACACTTAACTTTATGATTGTCCTCGTGCATATAGATGATTTCAATCCAGATTTTGATTTTGCATTTTTTTCTTCTTCTTCTCTTTTTGTATAATAATCAACTGGTTAATGTTTTATTATTTAGGAAATCAATATGTTTATTTTATTTTCATTTCAAAATGAACTTGTGGTTTTTATATATCCACCCTTTTCTTTTATAGCTTTCAAATATATTTATAGGCTTACATCTTCTTCTCCCCACTTTTGGATTCTTGCATGGATATTTTTTAATTTGCAAATGAAGTTATTCACTTCATTTCTATTTTTTAGCATCTAATTTCTCTCATCTTTTTCTACAAGCTTTATTGAAAAACAAATATTTCTCTTTTGAATAGGTTCTTGGAAGTGGACTTAATATGTAATCAAAATGACTAATACCTTTATCTAAGAATAAAATGATAGAGTATATCTAGACCATATTTCAAATTCATCCATGGTTTATTAGTGTTGTATAACCTTGATTTATATAAATTCTAGAGAGAACAATAATGAAAGTTGGATATTTTACTTTAAGCATCTATATTTTCACCTTCAAACAACTCCCTGCAGATCATAAATAAAAACAAATTGTATCAAATATACTTTTTTGAAACTAATACAACCATTTACTATTTTTCTTATTTCCTCCCTCCTTTTTTTGAAAAGCACCACCATTTGCTAGTTTTCAACTATTTCCTTTTTTTCTCCTTTTTGGAAAAGAGATGCCATTTACTAGTTTTCAACTCTTTCATATTTTTTTCATTCATTTTTTAAAAGCGTCATCATTTTGTGGTTTTCAACTCTTTCTTCTTTCTTGTGCACTACTTGATCAGGAGCTAGTTGTTTGTATCTTCATCACTATTTGCTTGCATAATGGTTTGAACTTGTGGTTGAGATATCTTTTTTCTACAAAAACTTTTTCTTTTGAAAAATAATTTCATTCTTCGATATAAATATAGTAATAAGAAAAATAGTAGGTGCATGTTAACAAAAAAATGCATGAGTTTCTAAAATATACGCATGTAGTCCATTTTATTTTAGAAAAATAATTTAACATGATGTCTTCATTTTCATTTATATATGAGAAAATGTTATAGGCATCATACTTCCTCTTTATAGTTCTTCAATCGTATATCTAAGGGTTGTCATATTTTGGTATACATCACCTATATTTTCATGTTTTTCAACTTTCTATTTCTATGCATGAGTAGATATTCCTCTCTGTAATGTCTATCATTTATTGTGAACAAAGTTTTTTTTTTTCCGGGGGTTTGATTTTGTTAAACCTTTTGTGAATCTCTATTCCTACAAATTTAAATATACTTCTAATTTAAATTAATGATTATGATATATTCATGTTCCGTTGATCTGAAATAGCTCGAAAGTTATCTTTTGTTGCTACAAATCCTTTTTATATCATCTCAAAAAGTCTATAGCAATAAGAATTTAAATAATAAAATAGAAAAATTAAAACTACTATTTATAAATACTACTAAAATAATATCTACCCTAAGTTCAAATTTTGTAAAAAAATTGTTCCACCTACTCTAATGGCACGAAGAGTAATTTGATGTCTCAAAAAAATTCTTATATATCTTATGAAGAAGTAAAGAAATTTTATTTCTAAATGGAAACTTATGAGATTCTTCTCACCAATCCATTTTTTTCACAACAAAAATTCTTGTATATCTTATGAAGAAGTAAGGAAATTTACTTTATAATCGAAACTTGTGAGATTATTCTCACCAATATTAACATAGAAACTTACCCATATTGACACTTGTCTTTGGTAACAACACATAAAATGATGGGAGTCATTACAATACTCATTATTTAATCTTAAGGAATGTCAAAATTAGGTGGTGTCCGAGGTTTTCTCAGTAAAGAGGCTAAAGGAAACAATAATATTACGTTATTTTCTCTAGAATAGAAAATTCTTGAAATAAATTAAATAAATGAAATAAATAATTGAAATTAAATATAATCTAACAAATTAAAATAAATAACTGAAAGAAAATATAATGTAAAAAGATGAAAAAAATAAATGACAATAAAGAAATGAAAGTGAAGCTTCTTAAAAAAAAGTAAAAGAAATCACACAAAGATGATTAAAACAATCTAAGGAAAACGCCAATGATTATATTCTAAAAAACAATAAACCATCCTCCACTTTGGGTAAGAGTTGGCCTATTTCTCTTCCCTTAGAGTTGGGTCAACAAAAATTAAAACAAGTTGCTCCCAAGATATTTGAACCGCGGATTTTATTAATCAGAAATTATGGTACAAAAATTATCCATCTTTTACTACTTCTACATTGAGTGCTTTGGAGAGATAGTTATAACTCATCCTTTGGCCATTACTCAAATATTATAGAATTACCTACCTGTAATATTTGGCACGACTTGACTACATATTCCACTCTAAATGAGATAAATGTGGAAGGTATTTATTCGAACACCGCAAATACAAATTTAACTACTTGTACTTGACAAGTATACAAATGTGGAAGATATTTAATCAAAAAATACAACTCTAGATTGATCTACCTCTTCCACTTATACTTAACTAGTTATTCAAATTGGAAAGGAGATAAATGTTGTATAGAAATAATCAAATACTAAAAATATAGATTAAACTACCTCTTCCACATGCAATTAAATACGTCTTTCTATTTTCTAATTTTTCTTGCATGATTTAATCCTTCAACATGACAGTTTGTCCCGCCATATTATCATCCCTATTTTTAATCATTAATGTGATTACAAATTGAATAATATTTTTAAATAATTTCTAGGTTCGGTGCTCCTTCTTGTAATATTTGCAATAAATTTTTAAATTCTTAGTTTTATTGAACACAATTTTTTTCTTGTTTACATTCCTTAAGCCTTATACTATCGAAACTTTAAATAAATATATCTCCTCAATTATTATTTTTGTGTTAAAATAGCGACATATTTTCTCTTGTAGCAGTAAGAGGAACAAAACCTCTTACAGTTTCTCATTTGGAAAATTTTAAATTTAGTTAGAATGAATCCAATTCTCCTTTTACGAGTCATGTGCTTGAGAACATCCCCTTAAGATATTGATATATTCAAAATAATTATTTTTGTGTACAAATAGATAGATTTTTTCTCTCAAGAATAAGAGGAACAAAAATCTCTCTTAGGTTCTCATTTGGAAGTATACAATTATAATTAGATCAAGTATTATGCTAATTATGAGAGTCCTAGTTGAAAATATTCTTCTTCAAATGTTGATATCTTTGCAACAATTTTTTTGTGTAAAAATCAATAGATTTTTCCCTCCTAAAAAGAAGAGGAACAAAAACCTCTTTCAGATTGTCATTTGGAGGTCTACAATTGTAATTATAACAAGTGTTGTGTTGATTATGGGAGTCATGTTCTCTTAATTATGGGATCTTGCACTCTTAACTATGTGAGTCCTACACTATCAGCTATGTGATTCCCGTGATCGTAATGTCGGTATTACACTTGACTATGTGAGTCTTGAACTTGTTGAGATAAAATGACCTTCTCATGCATGATATTGCACAACAAATTACATGAAATATTAGGAAATGAAAACATTTAGATTGCATAGGAATTTTCAAAGATAGATAAAATATATTATGTATTTTATCTTTAATAAGTTATCTAGTTCTTAAGAATACATCTAAATCCACTTTATAAGAGAAGGAATAATGTTGTTTTTGCAATAGATGAGACTTAGTTTGGTCTCATCAATATACTCCAAAGAAACATTGGTATATTATAAAATTCATAATATAGTAAAGTTTTTATTATAAACTATATCCATATGGTTATTAAGTCACTCTATGCACATGTTAAATTAATGTTCACATTATATTATCAAATTTTAATATTTAGTGTGTATGCCAATTATTTGTTATCCCTTTTAAATTTATAGTGTTTAGGTTGTTTTATTTTGTTACCTATGGTGGCTCATTCGTGTCTAAGGTGTGTTTATTGTGGTGATTTAGGTAACCCATTTTTGTGTAGGTCATTGCATGCATGTTTAGGTTGTTATATTAGTTTGTAAAATATTATATGAATGTTTAGGATTTCTACTATTGATTCACGGTTAAGGGTTTAAAATTTATGATTTTTGTGTTAGTGTTTAGGATGTTCCATGGGTTTGTGTTAATTATGATGACCAACTAGTGTTTGTGCTAATTAGGTTTTAGGACACCATAAGCACTAATGTGAATCATGATACCCCTAAAAAATACAAAAATAAAGGCATTTATGAATAATTGAACATTACATCCCAAAACTCTTATGAAAATACCTAAAAACTCATACAACATTGCAATTAATATTATTGGGATACCGTAAACATTAATGTCATTCCATAATACTAAATAATATATTTTTTATTATTATTTACGTTGACTCAGTAATCCATTTGAACATGATATTTTGTGTGTAAATATCATTATGAATTTCATTCTATGTGAGTAATGAAAAACCGAAACACCACAAGCGGGACAAATCAAGGGCCTAAACACAAATGTGACACTAAAAATATGAGACCTTAATGGGGATATTTTATTAAGTTGAAACTTAATATTTAATTTCAAAGAATTAATGAGAATTTCCTTTTATGATTTTACAATTTTGTTTAGGAATAATGTCTCCCACCTATATTTTTTGTCATTTCTCATTCATGTTTATTGTCACATTAGTGTTTAGGGAAAAGGGTGTCAACTTTGTGTATAGTTTATTGTCTTGGTAAATTGTTCCCATCCTAAATGTATAGGATGAAAATAATTAAAAATTTTGTTATGAAAATGAACCCAACCATTACAAAACCCCTTTCTTTGGTCATTATCAATCACACTTTGTCTAATCCATTAGATCATGTAGCCCATCAAGCTATGTGGCATCCTTATTTTGGTTGAGAGGAATGTAACAATATGGAACTTTCAAGTTTGTTTCATGTACAAGGTAATTGATCCAAGTTATTTTCATAGTGATAATAAGCTATGAGGTAGAATAATGCTCTTTGAAGCACCAAATTGGCTAGTTTAGGCCATATTATATGATAAGGACACCCACCTGAAGCTTATTTTAGGGAATCAACACATCTAAAGGTATTATATAAGAAAAAATAATTGATCGAATAAATTTTATGGAAAATTTGTAGAGGCATGTGATGTTGGTATCATTTCAAGAAACATAGGGTCATTTCGAGCACAAGGATTGAAGGCTTTAATGGAAAAATTAAGCTTGCTCTAAAGGTTTTAGGAGTTATTTTAATATATATGAGCTCATCAAATATTCATTAAAAATTTATTGGATTCCAATACATGGTTGATGTATTAATTTTTATCCCTAACCTCACCACTCTTTGTTGTAGTCCGGGCCACTATTGTTTCTCCTTCATGCCGAAAAGGTGACTATTGACATAAATCAAAATAAACGTTGAATCAAATCTTGGAAGTTCTCATGCTTGTAGGGTAAAATCATATAAGATTTTCCTATTTGGTGGCCAAACATATTTTAAAATTTGACATGTAAATAAATCAGTAAAATTACTATAAAAACTCTAAAAATCATGTAAATTTTGGATTCCCTTTGCCTTGGTATATTTAAGATATTAGTAATATGTGTTTGATAATTTTATATGTGATTGTTCATTTAAATTTGGGAAATATTTTAATGATGGTACAAAAAGGAAAAATAGAGGGACATAATTATATGTAAATACAAGAAATTGGATTATTTGAAGTCAAAATCATATAAGGTTTTACCTCTAAATTCAACTTTTACTCCACCGGTGAAAATGAAAAACTTCATGATTTAATTTTGTGTTGGGATGATGATACCAACCTACTTAAATAATTGATTACAATTTTTCACCTTGTATGGCCCTTCTACCTTGTCCAACCTTGCAAGGGAAAAATAAAGCATGCCCCCTATGTGTTTTCTTATTTCCTCACTTAAAAGAATAACTTAGACTTTTGTAAAGCACACAAAAAGTTTGTAGACCATTCTTTCCACCCCTCATGAAGACAAGACTCATTGCATATTTATCAATGGTAGTTATCTCTTATCGCTTGTCCTATCACCAAAGAGGAAAGCGCGGACACAAAACTTTGGACACCTTCACTTGCTTAGCCCTTAGACAAATGAAAGATTATATCTTAGCTCCTCATGAGTGATGGTTTTAAGCACTTTCATCTCATTTAAATGAAATTCCATGCCAACAATCATATCAATTTGGTGTAAAGATCACTTATGTTTTCTTTTTTTTCCCTTAGTATCAAATTTTAAAACTTTTTTTTTTTGGTGCAAGTCCACCTCAAGCATATACCTGACCTAGGTTAAGCCTAGTTGAGTTAGAATCTAAGTTAAAGTAAAAATGAGAGAGAAATGGTCAAAATTAAACTTAGCCATTTTGTTATGTTTTTCAAACGTAATTTTCCCTCCCAATCTCTCTCTCGTGATGTTATGCTTCTTGAAATGTGCATGACACCTTATATGGCTATAATAGAAAGTTATTCATAATTTTCAAACCCTTTGAATTAGATTTCCATGAAATTTTAAGAGTATATCCTTTGGTAGAACACCATTGATATGATTATAACCATGTCTCGAATGCTGGTATTTATTACAAAACCTAGAGTAAATTTTTCTTTTGAAATTACAAACCATTTCATACCACTCTTCTTTGGTTGGAAAACATTTAATACCCACTTCTAAAAATATTAAGTCTTACAAGATTAAAAAGTATATATATATAGTAAGTAATGGAAAATAATTTAATATAAATTGAATTAAACCTTATTTAAGAGTAGCTACTATAGCTAATGTTATTATGATGATAAACTATACCAAGACATAAGTAATAAAAATCAAAAATTTGAAAACCTACAAAAATGAGAAAGGGAAGGTGACGTAGTTGATTCCATGTAAGATGGAAGTGATATTGACTGAGAAATTACTAGAACAAGAAGGAAACAATGTCTTCAAGGCTCTCTGAAGTTTTCTAGAACTTAGAAATACACAGAAAAAAACACCCATGGCGGGACATGAGCGCCGTGTGGTAGTGACTTATTTGGGTGCTAGTATCAACCAGATGCTAAGGTTCTATTATTTTTTGGACAGAGAGGCTTTAGTGTTGATATTCATTCATCACACTTGTTTCACTCCAAATGAATAAAAAATCAAATGCCATAAAAGATAAATCATAATATCATATTTGAGTAATGAGAATAATCTTGTGCTTAGTGCCGAGGTCATATAAGATAAATCATTAAAGTTATAGAAAACATGTAAGATATGTAACACCAATAAAAGAGAAAGAGATAAATAAATATGCCCAAAATAAGTTGTCAAACACTAGTTTTCTAACTTAGGAATAATGTATATATTAGTATGTTTTGGAACCTATAAATTTACCCAAGTACATATATTTTGTGTTTACATTTATGCCCACTTTATGTTGTTTAGTGAATACTTGATAGTGTAAATTAGTAATAAGATGCATACCTTGTAATCCATAGAATAATTTAGTTGATAGTGTTTCAAATGGAGAAGTGAAGTGTGAAGTGATCGTAATGTAAAATTTTGAAAGTGGGATGGGGAGGTAGACCGTAGGGGTGAATCGTATGCATATTAGTGTGTTGTTTAAGATTTTTCTATATGGTGTAAGTTTCATCTTGTAGTGTGTAAGGAAAAACTACAAAAGAAGTGAAAAAAAGTACTCAAAGTATCATATATTAAAAAACCTAGTAATGCGTGTATAAATGGTTAAAAGTGTGTTAAACTATTTGGAAAGTGTGCACCTGATGTATGATAGAGTAAAAGATAGAAAATTTTCATGATTTTTTAGATATTCTATTGAATTTGACTGTCTTTCTACCAAAGGGTGAGTTTTCTAGGTGATCTCATGCCAAGGAAGAGTTTTTTGGGTGATCTCACATGAAGAGAAGAGTGTTGCAGAGAGAAGTTGTATTTTCTCTCCTTCCATGACACTTCCAAAATAAGCACCAATGTAGATGCCATGTACCTAACTTGTAATTGATTGTAACATGTTGTAACCTTTTAAATGTATTAATTAGATTGTCTAATTAAGGCATGTTCCTGATATGAGAGAATTATAGTGTAAGTTACTAAAAACTATATTTAATTAAGAACATGACTATTTTTTCCCAATGACAAAAGCACCTGGGGACACAAGCATCCATTGTTACTTTCTAGTATCGAGGCATTAGTGTTTTCTCTATATATGTGATCCAAGTATGATTATGGACCACTTTGTAATTGTGTTCCTATGTCATTTTTGTATGGTGTTGATATTTTCTTAACCCATAAGCTTCTTGGAAGGGTTAGTTTCTCACCCAATACAATCCCCTTTGCTTCAGGTTCATCGAAAACTAAAGGATAATGTAACCCAATGGAGAGGACCCAATACTGATATGCATATCCAAGAGTGGATACTTATAGGGGGAAGGGGATGTGCATGGTAGAAAAAAGGCACATGAAAACAACATAGGATAGAAACAAGTGTTAGTATAAAAGATATAACATGCAATGGAAGAGCATGTGGAAAATAAATATGAAGGCAAGAAGTACTACAATAGAGGGTTGTATATATGGTACATCATTCATAATTTCACAAGAAAATAAGGGCCAAAGGGGCCATTAAAAAAATGAGCAAGGAAGACATAGGGCATAACCCACAAATGATACAAAAAAATAGTAAGCAAGAAATGACAGATGACAATGGTTTTGTTGATCCTATAAGGAAAATGCTACACATGAAGTACCCATTGGAATATTATAAAGATAATTACTATGTGAAAGCATGTATATATTAGGGAATAATAAATAAGTGCTCAATTATGTAACAATAGGACTTATGATGTGTAGATTATGAGAGTAAAAATTTAGATTCCCTAGGTTCCTAGGTGGGACATGTAAAGAGAAGTTTCCAACATTATACACATGCAAGAATCTCAGTAAAGGTCTTGCATTCACCTCAAGATAAAAAGTGAAAATGCATGTATATATAGGAAAAGATAATGACACACTAAGAATCCAACTAGATTAGGAAAGAAAGTGTCAAACGTATATAATATAAGCTAACTAGAGTAAATGCAACCAAGATTTGGAAATGCTTTGAGTGAGTTTGATGGTGTTCTCAATATGTAAGATGTGAAGATGAGGGGGTCCATGTTTCCCCCATCGGATATGCAAAATATGAGCCTCATCTAGGAATCCTCCCTAACAGTCAATTATGAGCCATAGAACAAGAGTGCGTCATTGAGTAATGATGGTATAGTCTATGTACCATCGATGTGAGAATGCTTGGAAGCATTTATAATTAAGCATAGAGTGTATATAAAATGAGATAAAAGTAGATGATGTGAGTTTAATTTAAAAATTGTATGCTCAACAACGAGGATAAACCATATAACTAATGTCATCAGGTAATAAATGTAGTGTACATAATTGAGAGTAGATTATAGAAAACATGTATCGTTAAGCATGAAACATGAAGTGTAACAAGTGAAATAAGAGTAGAAGATAGATACATAAAATGGTGATGTAGGGTGGAATGTTTCTACCCCGCAAGTTTGAAAGTGATGGAAAACAATGCAATGATGGAAAAGAGTGAGCACCCTTTAGCTAGTATTCGAGAAAGATAGGGCATGTGACAATGGTATTGGGACCTGGTGGTGTAGGATAATATCTATGTGTATGTGAGGGATATTGGTGTGGTGAAGGAGGTGGAGAAAATATATATGAATGGGCTTCCCGATCATGGGACTTAGGCCCATGAGGTCGACTAATGGATTGGTGAGGATGACAAGGTTATGGTGTAGGCCGTGTAAAAATTAGAGAGCTTGTTATAGAGATAGATTTGGATTTGAGAGTTTCAAGAGGCTTAGATGTTGTTCTGGTGTTAAATTAGAGGAAAGAGTGGGAGGGTAACATGGTGTTTGTGGTGGAATACCTTTGATGGTGATAACTTATTTGTTATTAATGAATTTATTAAATAAGTGGACCATAGAAGGGATATCTTGGGTATCACGGAGCCAAGGAAGACCTAAGACCATGTGACAGCCTTTTATTTAAGATTGATTGAGGAATGTTGTATGTATGGTAAGTGTCATGTCCTGTCCTTGCATGAGGAGTCGGTGGAGTCATTTTTCTTCACCATAATCTCTTTTTGGATTCTTCTTCAATGCGACGGTGGGTGTTGGGCACATTTTCTTCTTGGGTGTTTTTTTTTCTTTCCCTGTCACCTCATTTTGACCTCCTCACGCAAAGAAACCTTGGTGGCCATGTAGCTTGACCTTTGGCGTGTTCGTAAGTGGATTCATTGATGGTGAAATGAAGGTCTATCGCCCGATGTTGCGTGGGTGGGTGTGGGTCTCAAAAATCATCAGTATGTGCAAAATCCGTGGGCATAGAATTGAACTTCTCCTAGGAGTGCCGTGAGGAATTATTTGGCTGTATGCAGCGATTAAGGTGGTCGAGAGGTAAACTTATCTCGTAAAAGCGTGGCCTCAGGAGAGAGTAAGCTGCGGCATGCTGCAGATGAACCTAAGGAACCGTTGGTGCTGAACCCGATGTTCTGGTTGCACACGACCCACGCCGCGATCATGATAAACACCGCAGAATTACATTCGTTGAACCTCCTCTGTTAAACACTGCGAGAATTAGATTAAACACCGAATAATAATAATATCATATTTGAATTCATTCGGGATATATAGGTTCTCATTTGGAAGTATACAATTATAGTTAGATCAAGTATTATGCTAATTATGAGAGTCCTGCGGTTGAAAATATTCTTCTTCAAATGTTGATATCTTTGCAACAATTTTTTTGTGTAAAAATCAATAGATTTTTCCCTCCTAAAAAGAAGAGGAACAAAACCTCTTTCAGATTGTCATTTGGAGGTCTACAATTGTAATTATAACAAGTGTTGTGTTGATTATGGGAGTCATGTTCTCTTAATTATGGGATCTTGCACTCTTAACTATGTGAGTCCTACACTATCAGCTATGTGATTCCCGTGATCCGTAATGTCGGTATTACACTTGACTATGTGAGTCTTGAACTTGTTGAGATAAAATGACCTTCTCATGCATGATATTGCACAACAAATTACATGAAATATTAGGAAATGAAAACATTTAGATTGCATAGAATTTTCAAAGATAGATAAAATATATTATGTATTTTATCTTTAATAAGTTATCTAGTTCTTAAGAATACATCTAAATCCACTTTATAAGAGAAGGAATAATGTTGTTTTTGAAATAGATGAGACTTAGTTTGGTCTCATCAATATACTCCAAAGAAACATTGGTATATTATAAAATTCATAATATAGTAAAGTTTTTTATTATAAACTATATCCATATGGTTATTAAGTCACTCTATGCACATGTTAAATTAATGTTCACATTATATTATCAAATTTTAATATTTAGTGTGTATGCCAATTATTTGTTATCCCTTTTAAATTTATAGTGTTTAGGTTGTTTTATTTTGTTACCTATGGTGGCTCATTCGTGTCTAAGGTGTGTTTATTGTGGTGATTTAGGTAACCCATTTTTGTGTAGGTCATTGCATGCGTGTTTAGGTTGTTATATTAGTTTGTAAAATATTATATGAATGTTTAGGATTTCTACTATTGATTCACGGTTAAGGGTTTAAAATTTATGATTTTTGTGTTAGTGTTTAGGATGTTCTATGGGTTTGTGTTAATTATGATGACCAACTAGTGTTTGTGCTAATTAGGTTTTAGGACACCATAAGCACTAATGTGAATCATGATACCCCTAAAAAATACAAAAATAAAGGCATTTATGAATAATTGAACATTACATCCCAAAACTCTTATGAAAATACCTAAAAACTCATACAACATCGCAATTAATATTATTGGGATACCGTAAACATTAATGTCATTCCATAATACTAAATAATATATTTTTTTATTATTATTTACGTTGACTCAGTAATCCATTTGAACATGATATTTTGTGTGTAAATATCATTATGAATTTCATTCTATGTGAGTAATGAAAAACCAAGAAACACCACAAGCGGGACAAATCAAGGGCCTAAACACAAATGTGACACTAAAAATATGAGACCTTAATGGGGATATTTTATTAAGTTGAAACTTAATATTTAATTTCAAAGAATTAATGAGAATTTCCTTTTATGATGTTACAATTTTGTTTAGGAATAATGTCTCCCACCTATATTTTTTGTCATTTCTCATTCATGTTTTATTGTCACATTAGTGTTTAGGAAAAGGGTGTCAACTTTGTGTATAGTTTATTGTCTTGGTAAATTGTTCCCATCCTAAATGTATAGGATGAAAATAATTAAAAAATTTGTTATGAAAATGAACCCAACCATTACAAAACCCTTTCTTTGGTCATTATCAATCACACTTTGTCTAATCCATTAGATCATGTAGCCCATCAAGCTATGTGGCATCCTTATTTTGGTTGAGAGGAATGTAACAATATGGAACTTTCAAGTTTGTTTAATGTACAAGGTAATTGATCCAAGTTATTTTCATAGTGATAATAAGCTATGAGGTAGAATAATGCTCTTTGAAGCACCAAATTGGCTAGTTTAGGCCATATTATATGATAAGGACACCCACCTGAAGCTTATTTTAGGGAATGAACACATCTAAAGGTATTATATAAGAAAAAATAATTGATCGAATAAATTTTATGGAAAATTTGTAGAGGCATGTGATGTTGGTATCATTTCAAGAAACATAGGGTCATTTCGAGCACAAGGAGTTCAAGGCTTTAATGGAAAAATTAAGCTTGCTCTAAAGGTTTTAGGAGTTATTTTAATATATATGAGCTCATCAAATATTCATTAAAAATTTATTGGATTCCAATACATGGTTGATGTATTAATTTTTATCCCTAACCTCACCACTCTTTGTTGTAGTCCAGGGCCACTATTGTTTCTCCTTCATGCCGAAAAGGTGACTATTGACATAAATCAAAATAAACGTTGAATCAAATCTTGGAAGTTCTCATGCTTGTAGGGTAAAATCATATAAGATTTTCCTATTTGGTGGCCAAACATATTTTAAAATTTGACATGTAAATAAATCAGTAAAATTACTATAAAAACTCTAAAAAATCATGTAAATTTTGGATTCCCTTTGCCTTGGTATATTTAAGATATTAGTAATATGTGTTTGATAATTTTATATGTGATTGTTCATTTAAATTTGGGAAATATTTTAATGATGGTACAAAAAGGAAAAATAGAGGGACATAATTATATGTAAATACAAGAAATTGGATTATTTGAAGTCAAAATCATATAAGGTTTTACCTCTAAATTCAACTTTTACTCCACAGGTGAAAATGAAAAACTTCATGATTTAATTTTGTGTTGGGATGATGATACCAACCTACTTAAATAATTGATTACAATTTTTCACCTTGTATGGCCCTTCTACCTTGTCCAACCTTGCAAGGAAAAATAAAGCGTGCCCCCTATGTGTTTTCTTATTTCCTCACTTAAAAGAATAACTTAGACTTTTGTAAAGCACACAAAAAGTTTGTAGACCATTCTTTCCACCCCTCATGAAGACAAGACTCATTGCATATTTATCAATGGTAGTTATCTCTTATCGCTTGTCCTATCACCAAAGAGGAAAGCGCGGACACAAAACTTTGGACACCTTCACTTGCTTAGCCCTTAGACAAATGAAAGACCATATCTTAGCTCCTCATGAGTGATGGTTTTAAGCACTTTCATCTCATTTAAATGAAATTCCATGCCAACAATCATATCAATTTGGTGTAAAGATCACTTATGTTTTCTTTTTTTCCCTTAGTATCAAATTTTAAAACTTTTTTTTTGGTGCAAGTCCACCTCAAGCATATACCGACCTAGGTTAAGCCTAGTTGAGTTAGAATCTAAGTTAAAGTAAAAATGAGAGAGAAATGGTCAAAATTAAACTTAGCCATTTTGTTATGTTTTTCAAACGTAATTTTCCCTCCCCAATCTCTCTCTCGTGATGTTATGCTTCTTGAAATGTGCATGACACCTTATATGGCTATAATAGAAAGTTATTCATAATTTTCAAACCCTTTGAATTAGATTTCCATGAAATTTTAAGAGTATATCCTTTGGTAGAACACCATTCATATGATTATAACCATGTCTCGAATGCTGGTATTTATTACAAAACCTAGAGTAAATTTTTCTTTTGAAATTACAAACCATTTCATACCACTCTTCTTTGGTTGGAAAACATTTAATACCCACTTCTAAAAATATTAAGTCTTACAAGATTAAAAAGTATATATATATAGTAAGTAATGGAAAATAATTTAATATAAATTGAATTAAACCTTATTTAAGAGTAAATTTACTATAGCTAATGTTATTATGATGATAAACTATACCAAGACATAAGTAATAAAAATCAAAAAAATTTGAAAACCTACAAAAATGAGAAAGGGAAGGTGACGTAGTTGATTCCATGTAAGATGGAAGTGATATTGACTGAGAAATTACTAGAACAAGAAGGAAACAATGTCTTCAAGGCTCACGAAGTTTTCTAGAACTTAGAAATGCACAGGAAAAAAACACCCATGGCGGGACATGAGCGCCGAGGTGGTAGTGACTTATTTGGGTGCTAGTATCAACCAGGATGCTAAGGTTCTATTATTTTGGACAGGAGAGGCTTTAGTGTTGATATTCATTCATCACACTTGTTTCACTCCAAATGAATAAAAATCAAATGCCATACAAGATAAATCATAATATCATATTTGAGTAATGAGAATAATCTTGTGCTTAGTGCCGAGGTCATATAAGATAAATCATTAAAGTTATAGAAAACATGTAAGATATGTAACACCAATAAAAGAGAAAGAGATAAATAAATATGCCCAAAATAAGTTGTCAAACACTAGTTTTCTAACTTAGGAATAATGTATATATTAGTATGTTTGGAACCTATAAATTTACCCAAGTACATATATTTTGTGTTTACATTTATGCCCACTTTATGTTGTTTAGTGAATACTTGATAGTGTAAATTAGTAATAAGATGCATACCTTGTAATCCATAGAATAATTTAGTTGATAGTGTTTCAAATGGAGAAGTGAAGTGTGAAGTGATCGTAATGCAAAATTTTGAAAGTGGGATGGGAGGTAGACCGTAGGGGTGAATCGTATGCATATTAGTGTGTTGTTTAAGATTTTTCTATATGGTGTAAGTTTCATCTTGTAGTGTGTAAGGAAAAACTACAAAAGAAGTGAAAAAAGTACTCAAAGTATCATATATTAAAAACCTAGTAATGCGTGTATAAATGGTTAAAAGTGTGTTAAACTATTTGGAAAGTGTGCACCTGATGTATGATAGAGTAAAAGATAGAAAATTTTCATGATTTTTTAGATATTCTATTGAATTTGACTATCTTTCTACCAAAGGGTGAGTTTTCTAGGTGATCTCATGCCAAGGAAGAGTTTTTGGGTGATCTCACATGAAGAGAAGAGTGTTGCAGAGAGAGAAGTTGTATTTTCTCCTTCCATGACACTTCCAAAATAAGCACCAATGTAGATGCCATGTACCTAACTTGTAATTGATTGTAACATGTTGTAACCTTTTAAATGTATTAATTAGATTGTCTAATTAAGGCATGTTCCTGATATGAGAGAATTATAGTGTAAGTTACTAAAAACTATATTTAATTAAGAACATGACTATTTGTTCCCAATGACAAAAGCACCTAGGGGACACAAGCATCCATCATTGTTACTTTCTAGTATCGAGGCATTAGTGTTTTCTCTATATATGTGATCCAAGTATGATTATGGACCACTTTGTAATTGTGTTCCTATGTCATTTTTGTATGGTGTTGATATTTTCTTAACCCATAAGCTTCTTGGAAGGGTTAGTTTCTCACCCAATACAATCCCCTTTGCTTGAGTTCATCCGAAAACTAAAGGATAATGTAACCCAATGGAGAGGACCCAATACTGATATGCATATCCAAGAGTGGATACTTATAGGGGAAGGGGATGTGCATGGTAGAAAAAGGCACATGAAAACAACATAGGATAGAAACAAGTGTTAGTATAAAAGATATAACATGCAATGGAAGAGCATGTGGAAAATAAATATGAAGGCAAGAAGTACTACAAATAGAGGGTTGTATATATGGTACATCATTCATAATTTCACAAGAAAATAAGGGCCAAAGGGGCCATTAAAAAACAATGAGCAAGGAAGACATAGGGCATAACCCACAAATGATACAAAAAAAAATAGTAAGCAAGAAATGACAGATGACAATGGTTTTGTTGATCCTATAAGGAAAATGCTACACATGAAGTACCCATTGGAATATTATAAAGATAATTACTATGTGAAAGCATGTATATATTAGGGAATAATAAATAAGTGCTCAATTATGTAACAATAGGACTTATGATGTGTAGATTATGAGAGTAAAAATTTAGATTCCCTAGGTTCCTAGGTGGGACATGTAAAGAGAAGTTTCCAACATTATACACATGCAAGAATCAGTAAAGGTCTTGCATTCACCTCAAGATAAAAGTGAAAATGCATGTATATATAGGAAAAGACAATGACACACTAAGAATCCAAATAGATTAGGAAAGAAAGTGTCAAACATATATAATATAAGCTAACTAGAGTAAATGCAACCAAGATTTGGAAATGCTGAGTGAGTTTGATGGTGTTCTCGCAATATGTAAGATGTGAAGATGAGGGGGTCCATGTTTCCCCATCGGATATGCATAATATGAGCCTCATCTAGGAATCCTCCCTAACAGTCAATTATGAGCCATAGAACAAGAGTGCGTCATTGAGTAATGATGGTATAGTCTATGTACCATCGATGTGAGAATGCTTGGAAACATTTATAATTAAGCATAGAGTGTATATAAAATGAGATAAGAGTAGATGATGTGAGTTTAATTTAAAAATTGTATGCTCAATAAATGAGGATAAACCATATAACTAATGTCATCAGTAATAAATGTAGTGTACATAATTGAGAGTAGATTATAGAAAACATGTATCGTTAAGCATGAAACATGAAGTGTAACAAGTGAAATAAGAGTAGAAGATAGATACATAAAATGGTGATGTAGGGTGGAATGTTTCTACCCCATGCAAGTTTGAAAGTGATGGAAAACAATGCAATGATGGAAAAGAGTGAGCACCCTTTAGCTAGTATTCGAGAAAGATAGGGCATGTGACAATGGTATTGGACTGGTGGTGTAGGATAATATCTATGTGTATGTGAGGGATATTGGTGTGGTGAAGGAGGTGGAGAACATATATATGAATGGGCTTCCTAATCATGGGACTTAGGCCCATGAGGTTGACTAATGGATTGGTGAGGATGACAAGGTTATGGTGTAGGCCGTGTAAAAATTAGAGAGCTTGTTATAGAGATAGATTTGGATTTGAGAGTTTCAAGAGGCTTAGATGTTGTTCTGGTGTTAAATTAGAGGAAAGAGTGGGAGGAGGAGGTAACATGGTGTTTGTGGTGGAATACCTTTGATGGTGACAACTTGTTTGTTATGAATGAATTTATTAAATAAGTGGACCATAGAAGGGATATCTTAGGTATCACGGAGCCAAGGAAGACCTAAGACCATGTGACACCTTTTATTTAAGATTGATTGAGGAATGTTGTATGTATGGTAAGTGTCATGTCTGTCCTTGCATGAGGAGTCGGTGGAGTCATTTTTCTTCACCATAATCTCTTTTTGGATTCTTCTTCAATGCGTACAGGTGGGTGTTGGGCACATTTTCTTCTTGGGTGTTTTTTTTCTTTCCCTGTCACCTCATTTTGACCTCCTCACGCAAAGAAACCTTGGTGGCCGTGTAGCTTGCACTGGCGTGTTCTGGTAAGTGGATTCATTGATGGTGAAATGAAGGTCTATCGCCCTGATGTTGCGTGGGTGGGTGTGGGTCTCAAAAATCATGCTGTACAGGCAAAATCCGTGGGCATAGAATTGAACTTCTCCCAGGAGTGCCGTGAGGAATTATTTGGTCAGATGCACGTGAGCACGAGGAGTCGAGAGGTAAACTTATCTCGTAAAAGCGGTGGCCTCCAGAGAGAGTAATCTGCGGATAGCTGCGCAGGATGAACCTAAGGAACCGTTGGTGCTGAACTCCGATGTTCTGCAGTTGCACACGACCACGATCGCGATCATGATAAACACTGCAGAATTACATTCGCTGAACCTCCTCATTAAACACTGCAGAATTAGATTAAACACCTAATAATAATAATATCATATTTCAATTCATTCGGGATATATTATTCACAGGTAAAGGTTACATTATATAGGAGTGTGTACTCCTCTTTTCATGCAATCATCCATTATCTCACATCCCTACATAATCTCAACCTCATCTCACAATATCCTCCACTTATCTCTCACAATCCTATTCTCACTCAACAAACCTTATCTACGTGAGTTACAACTCACTTACATCAATATATATATTTGCACACACACAAATATATAAATATCTAATGTTCACAATATTATTCCTAACATTCACTCCCCTATTGTTAACATTAGATATTTCCACACATACACTCCCCTAATGTGAACAATGTAGAGAAAAACATTCACACGTCTTCTACAGCTTGCCTGCCTCTGCATGCTCATGATCTTGGTATGTTGAACCTCTGTTCAACAAATACGAACCCCTGTTCGACAATAACGGACCTCTGTCCTAGGTACGAGCCCCTGCTCATGAACCTCTGTTCATCCTCTTCAAGAAAAACATGATGCTGCTTTTTCTTGTGCTTTTATCTTTCTACTATCACATATTTACATCAGGAGTTTATAAAAGGAAATACAACTCTGAACAGGAATGTAACATCTGTTCTTATTACAAACAATGAAAAACACACAACTGAAATACTTGGCCACCAAATCAATACCGCGGCCTCGTCGATGGTGCCTGACGAGAGGTCGCCGATTGCCCTCCTTCCTCCGTTGCCTCCGGCCTCCATCCTCATGCTGCTAACTCAGCCGGATTTGGATATGAAGCTCAACTGTTTCCACATTGTTTATTCTTTTCTTCCCTCCTGCAATGTGAAACACTTTGTTTTTTTTTTTTTTTTTCTGGACGTCGGGTAACACCGAAAATGCGTCCGTGAGGAAATTTTTTTATTTTTTTATTTTTGGACTTTTACAATTAGACGACTCTAACTCTTGATAACAACTAAAAAATCCTAAAATCACCTATATGACATTGAAGGACAATAACACTAAATTGACACAATGACTTTGACGATATACAATCGACATACAATGACAAATTTTGAAAATGATCCGTTATTTTTGACACAAACACTACAATTTTGAATTGACGATACAAAATCCAATTGAAGATTGGATTTTTACGACTCAAATTTTAGATTACAAAAACCAAGAATAACATGACTTTATGACAATACTATAAAAATACAAATTCCAATTAAAAATTAGAATTAATAAACTAATGACATTAAAAAAATACGAGACTTTAATGATATTCTTATGGATTGGACACCAAACCTAAAAAAAAAAAGAGACTAAATATTAAAGAAATGAGAGACATTAAAAACTAAACAAACAAAATGAAATTATTATTCTAAATGACTCGACCCAAAATCTAATCGACTGCAATACCTATATACGACCTAAAGACAGCAGATTCAATCTTGAATACAGTTATAGTTTTACCTATTGACTGATAAAAAACCGTATATGGAGCTGGTTGGAGGAAATACTGACAGCTGGCATGTATTCATTCAATTGGGAGTCGCCCAACAAAATTCACTCAGGTGAATATGTATAAGAGTTTTACTTTTGCATTTTTTTCATTTGAACACTCGAAGCTTAACAAATCCGCAAAATTTGGATCTCCACGTGGCTGTTGCATGCACAAATAACTGTGAATAGCATTTTTATGGCTCCAAGATAAAACTTTACAGATCTACGCATGGATATTGGACGGCTCTATGTAACAGGTTCGACACGATGTGGCCACTCCATATTTTACGCCGTCTAAGGAAATAGCATGCAAGTTTAGCTGTATTCACAGACCCACCAGGATAATCATTGAATCACCTCCCAAGCTCCAGCTAAGGATACCAGGACGTTCTCAGCAATAAGGCCGGTGAATGAAGATACTCAGGGAGAGAAGAATGAATTGCATGGGCAGGGGCAGGGGCAGGGGCACGCAATAAATACAACAAGAAAAAAATATGATTATCTTGTTCCACAAACAATACACGCAGATAGATCTAAGTGAAGGAATCAATACGCCAGGCAGATTGTTAGCTCCTTTGCGCCAAAACAATGCTCAAGAGCTGCTACAGATTCACAGTTGGAGTATAACACACGAATTCATCCTCCCATCACAGCCTAAGACCAGAGATTGCTCTGATACCAATGATAAACACTGCAGAATTACATTCGCTGAACCTCCTCTGTTAAACACTGCAGAATTAGATTAAACACCGAATAATAATAATATCATATTTGAATTCATTCGGGATGTATAATTCACAGGTAAAGGTTACATTATATAGGAGTGTGTACTCCTCTTTTCATGCAATCATCCATTATCTCACATCCCTACATAATCTCAACCTCATCTCACAATATCCTCCACTTATCTCTCACAATCCTATTCTCACTCAACAAACCTTATCTACGTGAGTTACAACTCACTTACATCAATATATATATTTGCACACACACAAATATATAAATATCTAATGTTCACAATATTATTCCTAACAGATCAGTGGTTGCAAAATCTTACAGCCGTAGTAGAAGGACGAGATAAAGTTTAGTTGAGCTATCTTGCCTTTTCATTTTGGGAAGTCGCTTCTGTCCAGGTGGTGAATTTAACAAGGAAGAAGCTCGATCAAATCTTGAGGCTGGGTAATGCTTCTGCGCCTCTTCTCAGTTCACCCATTTTCTACAGTTGGGTTTCTTGTTTATACAGGTATCCTCCTATTCGAGATTGGGGATCCACAACAACTTCCTGCTGTGATAAATAGCCAGAAACAAGCATGCTACAGTTTGGTAGAAGCCTTCATGAGTGCCTCCAACAAGCAGGTTGTCCAACTAGGTTGTTTTCTGCTCTGTATCTCTGCATCCTCAAGTACAGATTCTCCTACAAGATATTTTTATCAAATCTATTAAGTGACAGTGAGAGTGTTACCAGGAGACCCGATGAAATTTATTACAGAGGTTCTCTACTGAGACCTTGCTTGTTCTATGATGTAACTCATGGAAGAGGATCTCATTGAGGCGGATCTGTTCCATTTCAGTGTATTCATGAAGCACAATTTGCTTTGCAAGTATGAACTTGTCAGGAGATCTATGCAATGTTGGAGAAAATGTCTTGGGAGAGCTCTGGTCCCAATGCAGGATTCAAAACATTCTCTGTTAGAGTCCGGAGAAGATTACCTGATTTCTTACACTCTGTCAATCTCAGGCATGTCAAGTTGGGCTACCATTATTTGATTAGAAATGCTCTGTATTTCTTTGTTGTCCCTCTTCTGCTGGTGTTATTCAGTGCAGAGGTTGAAACGTTGGGGAGAAATAAGTTATGGAGTCCTTGAAAGAAGCCGTGCAGAAGCAGAGATGGTGATGTTTGGTGCCTTGGATGAACTGTTTGAAAAATGCTTCAAGAAATTTTGCTTAGCGTGGAGGATAAAAGTGATGTTAATTGAAGCAAGCTATAATGTGTGAGACTTCCAATGGTAAGCATGAATCAACTTTGATTTTAGTTTCTGGAATGTTTTCTTTGCGCACAAATTGATGGGTAAACTAATGTAATAGTGCATCCTAATGGCTTTAAAAACTAATTGACAATGCCTTAAATAGGAAAGCAATTCATGAGTTGTTTGAATAGTTGAACGCAAGACTTTCCGATCTTGTTCTAGAATCTAGACCCAAGAGTAAAAGCATATTGCAAGGACATGCAAAACCCTGTTAATTATTCCAAATTTTTGTTGTTGTTTCGTGGAATTACATATTGGGAAATTGGGGTTAAGCTTGCTCTAGAATGAAATTTCTCCTTCTGCAGATGTCTATGCGGTTTACAGGAATGGTTATTGTGTCTTCTATATGGTATTTGGGGACGCTTGAGTGGGTGAGAAGCGTGAATTTGGTGGAGAATAATTTTGGGACTGCTTTGGGAGAAGGTGTTTGCACGTACGTGGCCATGAGATTTAGCGTTTAAAATAGACATGTTAAATCTACTCCTTGTAATAGTTTTATACTTTTTTCAGTATCTTGAAATGAATTTTCTTTCCTATTGAATAACGCCTAGACAATGTTTTCGTGGTTGTTTATATCACTTTGCTGATTGTGTTGGTTGTTCCTTTAAATCTTGATCCAATTTCACTGGTTTTGCTTGGAAGGTTCTTTCCTCCCTTATAGCTTACTCTATTTCGTATTTGTCTAAATGGGTTATTGCAATTTTGTGTGATGCAATCTAGTTTGTAGGGAAGGAAACATTATAGAGTTTCATTTGCTTATATGATTCTCTTTTAAAAGAACTCTGTGATGGTATTTTGTAATTGAAGGCTTACTATATGGAAGGTTAAGCCTTCATATCTCTAGTTGCTTGAATGAATACGTATTTCCTGTTTAGGGCTCTCCTGTTTTGCTAAAGGTACACTAATAGTGACATTGTGTTCGAAACTTGTTTAACTTTGTGGACATTTCGTACTTTTGTTTAATTAGAAAATGGCATTAGGGCTTTTGTTTTGAAGCGTACATGGTTGACTTTTGTACCCAGTTCTAGGGGATGAATAACCTGACATCTATTTTGGCCTCTACGTGTTGAGAAAATTACTATACCTACTACCTGGTTCAAACTCTTGTTTGATTAAAGTAAGGGGGAGACATTGTAGGTTTAATTGAAGGAAATCTCTTCAATTTCATTAAGGGTCGCGAGCAAGCTATTAATAGCTGGACTGAAACAAAAGTTGTAGGTGAATCCATGGTATTGGACTCGTGAACTCATTTCCTGTTAGATGACAGCTGATTACAGTGATAATATAATAGGTGGTTATTATGTTCATCTGTTTGATTTTTGTTAGACATGTCCTTGATAAGCCCACATGGATCGGGTAAAATTTCCATCTTCTATACCATTGGCCAGGAGCTCATAAAACTTCTAGGCCTGACTCCACTGCGTAACCTTCCTGATGGATATGTGTGTTGGTTCTTATTTTTGTGCTTGCACTCGTGCTAGGGTCCTTGAGTCTGGGGCATCGTTGGTGTTTTACCCTCTGCGTAGCGAATCCCTTTGTTTTCGAACTTGAATATCTTATACTTCAAACTTGGTTACTAAAAGGTCCCATTTTGTGGCCTTGTTAAGGAAAGCAATTTTTATTTTAATGCTTATTGACATTGTCTAAAATATATAAAAAAATTATTAACGACTTTTGGGTTTAGTCTTCCCTTATAGTATGTAGAGAGGTTGACGATTAGGATAAGGTTGTTGGTAGAATAATGGTCCTTTTTATGTCTCTTATGTATGCTTTGAAAGAGTGGAATTGTTTGGTTAACTGGTCCTACGTTTAAAAAAAAAATCCTACATGAAGGTAGTGGTAAAGCTCCTTGGTTAAAACTGAAACTATAGTTGTTTTTCCTTGAAGGGCGTCGAACCCTAATTATTGCTATAAAGCCTCCCCCTGGGAGATTTGGATAACGTCGTTTTGTTTCGCGCCTACGATCATAATTAGTATGTTTTTTCTTCTCTTGGACCCCTTTAGTTGGATGGAGTAAGTTTTGGATTCCAATCATGTAATCCATGGGATTACATGAAGGAGATATCAACAATCTTGACCTTCTTGTTCCTAACCCATAAGGTCTTGCCTTGATTTATGTGATTTTGTTCTTCTTTGGTATTTTGACTTTCTCCTTGCTTTGGATGGTTTAGATTTCTTTCTCATGCGAATAATTTTGGAGTTGTGAGTTGTGTTTTAATCCATTTTCGAATTAGAACTTTCCTTTCTTGATGTTGTTAAATGTTAGCTTACTGTTGCAATGAGTAGCCTTAACATGCTCAGTTCTCACGAACTGATTCTAGCTAGTATTTTTGTAGATGGATTATGCGAGTAGATTAAAGGAAAGAGTTGTAAAGGTTTCATCAGTGCAATTTATGAAGTTCCTTGTAAAAATGTCCAATGTGAGGTAAATTTTGTAATAGTGCTTGCAAAGGAGTTTAGAAGACCTCTTGCCTTGGGTTGTTCTGAAATTTCGTGATGATGTTGTCTTGTCCTTCTGTAGGTTAACTGGTAAATTACCTTTGTGAGAAATAATATTCAATCTTGACCTTGTTATGAGTATTCTTTTGGTGATATCATTTACAGTCATGGAAATTTTGTAGTATGGCTTGGCTTATTTCGTTACCTTCTTGTTCTTGACCCAAGTGAAATCCAATCTCTTGAATCCTTTGGTTCATGTGCCATGTTGAATGGAAATGTTATAACCGTGGTTTGCGTTCTTGTTAAATAACAATAATTTCTTCTTTCAGGTCATAATGCTTATTGGTTTAGTAACCCTCCATGGTACTAGTATCAATGTTATTCTAGGCATATTTTAGTGGGTTGAAACCCCTTTTTCTAAAGATAATCAAAGATAAAATAAGAGGAATACATAGATGAATAAATAAAGAAGATAATAATGAAGTTGTATTTGGTTGATAAAATTAAGAGTCTTTAATTGGAAAGAAAGTGTTTATCTAACGATGTAAAAAAAAAAAACCTACCATTGCTAACCTTAAGCTATGGATTAAACATTGTCCTCTTGTTGGGAAACGTTAATTAATTTTAAAAGTAATATCACTGTTGGCTTTTGGGGATATCGGTAGATCTTATCTAGTACAGGAGTTTGAATAAAAACACATTAAGTATAATGCTTCCATGTTGGGAACCCCTATGTATCCCCGACGAACTTAATCAAGATGATTTCTAAATGAAGCTTTTACCAAAATTCAATTGAACTCTTAAGACTCATTAAAAGTGGTTAATAACTAAATAGATCATAATAAAATAAATTTATCTTCTCTCTCTAACCATTACCATGGTACCTTGTAGTCCTTGTCTAAGCTATGATAAATTTTTAATTCTTGATCAAAGATGATTAGGGTTCGAACCTTAATGATACTCTTCTTCTTTTGATCTTACACTTGCCTCCTTAAGCAATGTGGGTATGATACGAGTTTCGAGTAGTGGGGTTTAGATAGATAGCCTTGTGGAATTGCTTACCTCTTGGTTTTGTAAGCAAATTAATCAAGGAATTTTCATATTATAGGTGATCCTAGAATAGTCATCAAGTTATATAAAAGAAAAGAAACTTAATCCTATAAGAAGAATGGTATGAAACATATCATGAACCTTCTAGAATGTAAGCTAAGAATCGTAAGATGTCTATAGTAAATCAGTAATCTTAAGAAGATTTTCACAGTGGGATGTCTTCAGCTATAACTATGTAATGTGGTTGGTCTTTTGACATGTCCTTTCACAAAAGAAAAGTAAATTGTCCTTGCTAGGTGTGAGCGTTTCGTGTGCTTGCCTTTATGGCCATCCTTGTATCAAGTTGTTCACAAAGTGTTAGTTGTATCCTTGGTGACGACATGTTGCGTCATGTTATGTGTCAAGAAAGCCAAAAAAAAAAGTTATCCTGTATTTCACTGTGTTGTTCGTGTGTGGATTTTGGGTCGTTACACTTGGTATCAGAGCATAGGTTCATGCTCTCGAACCTATGGGCCAGATTGGTGTTATATGATGATGTTACATGGTGGTGGTGGTGTTACTGCATGATGATGATGATGTTGCATGATGGTGGTATATATTGGAAGAGTAATGTGCTTTAAACGTGATGTGATTATTGTCATAATTGTGATATTGTGAACGCACATGATGTGTATGTCACTTAGTGCGTGTTTGTCATCATGTTGATATGTTGGGGATGGGAGTATTCTCTCTCCTTCTTGTGGATTCTATGAAGAGTTCACGTGTGAATTGTTGTTTGAGATGTGTGAAAAGAATTCTAATGTGGATGACGGAGTGTTGGAATATTGTGACATATTGTGATATGTAAGTGTATCAATGTGTGTATGACTAGATTGATGTTAAAAGAAATGAGTTGTATCATGATTTTTTTTACCATGTTCTGAAGAAATGTGTGTACCACCTTGTAATGCAGTAGTAGATGTTATGTTGAGATGTACTATGTTCATCGTATGTATGACTGTGCAAATATGTAATGCTTCATGTTGTGATTTTGGGTCATACAATGAGTGTATGAACCCTATCGTATGGTGCTTGCACTTTGGGTGCAGAATGTGGTAAAGTGATGTGTTACACTCCGTGAATGTATGATCGTGATCTACCCTGTATATGTACCATATGTAAGACGTTATGGTAGTTATGTGTGTGCCACCATTATGTTAGTGATGTTGTTGTATGTTATGTTGTGAACCTTACGCTAACCGATCCTGTCGGAAATCGGTAGAAGTGTATGTTGAGAGTGAGGAATGGTGTACCATGGGTCAATAACTCGAGCCAAAACTCGGTTTAGTAGATAACATGTGATTCTTTCCTCTCTCCCTATGTGGTTGTATGTATGCAACCTTAGTGTATCTATGACTATGTTTAGCCTTGTCGAAGTGGTGGCAAGATGATTCGGATGGTGGTGATGCACGGTTGTATTATTGATATGTATTTTATGAGTGAGGCTCAATTTTCGAAGTCTTAGAAACTCGTTGAGTACCCCTTTGGTGGCTAGATAAATCCACACAGTTATCGTAATGTGACATTATTATAAGTTGATTTTATTCGTAAATTGAGCTTTTTACTTTATTTTGTAAGGACCAGAAACTTTTCTTGATTGCAATGCTATACAATTTTGGGCATTTCCTTGGTTGTGGCACTAACATGGGGATTTTGATACTAACTTTGGCTATTTGGCCATTTATTTTGCTTGATTTTGGGTTTTCTTTTAAATTTGGAATTTTTACCGCCTTGCCCAAGGCTTGTACTTTGCCACTTGGCACTTTGGATTGGATTGTTGTGTTGGTTCTATTGTCGTGATGTGTGGAATAGGGTCATAGGATGCACCATGGATTGGTTGGACCTATGGACCCGCTTCGTTGTATGGGGGTACGCCCCAAGGAGTACATATAACTAGCGGGTTGTTGAACCACGCGTTATTATGTCACTTGGGTTAGGAGTGTTCGAACTCTATGTGTCTTGGACCATAGGGTCAACCGGCCTCCTTGAGGGAGGCATAAGAGTTTGAGGAGGCATAAGAGACTTGGGGAGGCATAAGAGATTGAGGAGGCATAAGAGTTTGAGGGAGGCATAAGAGACTTGAGGGAGGCATAAGAGTTTGAGGGAGGCTTATGATATTTGTCTGTATGGTTGATGTTTCAGGATATATGTTGAGTTATTGTGATGTTTGGTAGTGGTCTTTTGATGTATGTGTTACTCATGTCAGATGGATATGTGTTGTGATGTTGTGGACATGTCATTGATCCCCTTGTGGACACTATGTACCTGTAGCATTTGTTTGGTGTTATGTGAATTCGTTTCATCAATGCAAATTGAGGAAATGTCTGGTGGATTGTAGTACTCTTTTGGTTGAGTATTTTGTATGTCAGTCATTGATGTGTGACAAGTACTATGTTATGTGGACTGTGCCTATTCCATTCCGTATTTGAGTAACCTTTTTGTGGTGTAATACAATCTTGAAGTATATACTTGTGTGCTTGTGAATCTGTAGTGTCTTGTGAACCGATAGGGTGTTGTGTTAGCAGTTCATGTTGGGCACCCACAATAAAGAATAAACCAAAACTCTGCAATGATGAAATTTTAAAAGAAATTAAACTAAGAATAGTGATAATGGAAAGAGACTAATGAAAATAACAAACAAGAGGAAGCGCCAATCTTCGTAGAACATTAAAAGTTAAAAAAATTCTACCAAATTTTCCTAAGGCTACCTTGTGACCGTGCTTTAATCAACTAAAATTTTAAACCATAGAGTGTACTTTCTCTTGTGCCTGTTCTTGGTTTTGCAAACCATTTCTTTTCCATTGTGTTATGTCGCATCGAGAACGATGCTTTCTTAAGGGAGGAGAATGTAATGCCCGGTGGGCATCGGATTCTTTTTTCTACTACTGCCTCCACTGCCACCTTGGCCTCCTCCCAACCACCCAGCCTGCAAATTTTTTTAGACTGTCATGTCTGTCCTTGCGTGAGGAGTCGGTGGAGTCATTTTTCTTCACCATAATCTCTTTTTGGATTCTCCTTCAATATGTACAGGTGGGTGTTGGGTGCATTTTCTTCTTGGGCATTTTTTTTCTTTCCCTGTCACCTCATTTTGACCTGCTCATGCAAAGAAACCTTGGTGGCCACGTAGCTTACACTGGCGTGTTCTGGTTAGTGGATTCATTGATGATGAAATGAAGGTCTATCACCCTGATGTTGCATGGGTGGGTGTGGGTCTCAAAAATCATGCTGCACGAGGGCGAGAATCCATGGGCGTAGGCCCGAACTTCTCACAGGAGTGCCGTGAGGAAGTATTTGGCTATATCACGGTAGCTGTGGTCGAGAGGTAAAATTATCTCGGAAAAGCGGTGGCCTCCGAGAGAGAGTAAGTGCAACAACTGCTGGCCGGGGTGAGCCTAACGAACCGTTGGTGCTGAACCGATGTTCTAGTTGCATGCGACCACAAATCCACGATCGGTGGTTGCAAAATCTTGCAGCCGTAGTAGGACGAGATAAAGTTTAGTTGAGCTGTCTTGCCTTTTCATTTTGGGAATTCACTTGTCGGTGGTGAATTTAACAAGGAAGAAGCTCGATCAAATCTTGAGGAAATTGAGGTAATGTCGCACCTCTTCAACAGTAGTGAAGGTGTCCAACAAGGTTGTTTTCTATTTACAGTATCTCGATCCTCAAGTTCGGATTCTCTATAAGATATTTTTATCAAATTGATTAAGTGACAAAGTGAGAGTGTTACCGGGAGACCCGATGAAATTTATTACTGAGAGGTTCTCTCACCGAGACCTTGCTTGTTACTGCGATGTAACTCATGGAAGAGGATCTCATTGGGGCGGATCTGTTCCATTTCAGTGTATTCATGAAGTACAATTTGCTTTGCAAGTATGAACTTGTTAGGATATCTATGCAATGTTGGAGAAAATGTCTTGGGAGAGCTCTGGTCCCAATGCAGGATTCAAAACATTCTCTGTTAGTGTCCGGAGAAGATTACCTGATTTCTTACACTTTGTCAATCTCAGGCATGTCAAGTTGGGCTACCATTATTTGATTAGAAATGCTCTGTATTTCTTTTTTGTCCCTCTTCTTCTGGTGTTATTCAGTGCAGAGGTTGAAACGTTGGGGAGAAATAAGTTATGGAGTCCTTGAAAAGAAGCCGTGCGAGAAGCGAGAGATGGTTATGTTTGGTGCCTTGGATGAACTATTTAAAAATGCTTCAAAGAAATTTTGCTTAGCATGGAGGATAAAAGTGATGTTAATTGAAGCAAGCTATAATGTGTGAGACTTCCAATGGTAAGCATGAATCAACTTTGATTTTAGTTTCTGGAATGTTTTCTTTGCGCACAAATTGATGGGTAAACTAATGTAATAGTGCATCCTAATGGCTTTAAAAACTAATTGACAATGCCTTAAATAGGAAAGCAATTCATGAGTTGTTTGAATAGTTGAACGCAAGACTTTCCGATCTTGTTCTAGAATCTAGACCCAAGAGTAAAAGCATATTGCAAGGACATGCAAAACCCTATTAATTATTCCAAATTTCTATTGCTGTTTCGTGGAATTACATACTGGGAATTGGGGTTAACTGCTCTAGAATGAACTTTCTCCTTCTGCCTGTGTCTATGCAGTTTACCGGAATGGTTATTGTGTCTTTTGCGTGGTATTTGGGACGCCGAGTGGGTGAGAAGCGTGAATTTGGTGGAGAAATAATTTTGGGACTGCTGGGAGAAGGTGTTTGCACGTACATGGCCATGAGATTTAGCGTTTAAAATAGGCATGTTAAATCTACTCCTTGTAATAGTTTTCTACTTTTTTTTTTATCTTGAAATGAATTTTCTTTCCTATTGAATAGCACCTAGACAATGTTTTCATGGTTGTTTATATCGCTCCTGATTGTGTTGGTTGTTCCTTTAAATCTCGATCCAATTTCGCTGGTTTTGCTTGGAAGGTTCTTTCCTCCCTTATAGCTTACTCTATTTCATATTTGTCTAAATGGGTTACTGCAATTTTGAGTGATGCAATCTAGTTCGTAGGGAAGGAAACATTATAGAGTTTCGTTTGCTTATATGACTCTCTTTTAAAAGAACTCTGTGATGGTATTTTGTAATTGAAGGCTTACTATATGGAAGGTTAAGCCTTCATATCTCTATTTGCTTGAATGAATACGTATTTCCTGTTTAGGGCTCTCCTGTTTTGCTAAAGGTACATTAATAGTGACATTGTGTTCTGAAACTTGTTTAAGCCTGTGGACATTTCTTACTTTTGTTTAATTAGAAAATGGCATTAGGGTTTTGTTTTAGAACTGTACATGGTTGACTTTTGTACCCAGTTCTAGGGGATGAATAACCTGACATCTATTTTGGCCTCTACGTGTTGAGAAAATTACTATACCTACTACCTGGTTCAAACTCTTGTTTGATTAAAGTAAGGGGGAGACATTGTAGGTTTAATTGAAGGAAATCTCTTCAATTTCATTAAGGGTCATGGCAAGCTATTAATATTTGATTTGAAACAAAAGTTGTAGGTGAATCCATGGTATTGGACTCGTGAACTCATTTCTGTTAGATGATGGTGATTACGGTGATAATATAATAGGTGGTTATTATGTTCATCTGTTTGATTTGTGTTAGACATGTCCTTGATAAGCCCACATGGATCGGGTAAAATTTCCATCTTATATACCATTGGCCGGGAGCTCATAAAACTTCTAGGCTGACTCCACCGCGTAACCTTCACGATGGATATGTGTGTTGGTTCTTATTTTTGTGCTTGCACTCGTGGTAGGGTCCTTGAGTCCGGGGCATCGTTGGTGTTTTACCCTCTGCGTAGCGAATCCCTTTGTTTTCGAACTTGAATATCTTATACTTCAAACTTGGTTACTAAAAGGTCCCATTTTGTGGCCTTGTTAAGGAAATCAATTTTTATTTTAACGCTTATTGACATTGTCTAAAATATATAAAAAATTATTAACGACTTTTGGGTTTAGTCTTCCCTTATAGTATGTAGAGAGGTTGACGATTAGGATAAGGTTGTTGGTAGAATAATGGCCCTTTTATGTCTCTTATGTACGCTTTGAAAGAGTGGAATTGTTTGGTTAAGCTGGTCCTACATTTAAAAAAATCCTACATGAAGGTAGTGGTAAAGCTCCTTGGTTAAAAGCTGAAACTATAGTTGTTTTTCCTTGAAGGCCGTCGAACCCTAATTATTGCTATAAAGCCTCCCCCGGGAGATTTGGATAACGTCGTTTTGTTTTGCGCCTACGATCATAATTAGTATGTTTTTCTTCTCTTGGACCCCTTTAGTTGGATGGAGTAAGTTTTGGATTCCAATCATGTAATCCATGGGATTACATGAAGGAGATATCAACAATCTTGACCTTCTTGTTCCTAACCCATAAGGTCTTGCCTTGATTTATGTGATTTTGTTCTTACTAGTATTTTGACTTTCTCCTTGTTGGATGGTTTAGATTTCTTTCTCATGCGAATAATTTTGGAGTTGTGAGTTGTGTTTTAATCCATTTTCGACTTAGAACTTTCCTTTCTTGATGTTGTTAAATGTTAGCTTCACAGTATGATGAGTAGCCTTAACATGCTCAGTTCTCGCGAACTAATTCTAGCTAGTATTTGTGTAGATGGATTATGCGAGTAGATTAAAGGAAAGAGTTGTAAAGGTTTCATCAGTGCAATTTATGAAGTTCCTTGTAAAAATGTCCAATGTGAGGTAAATTTTGTAATAGTTCTTGCAAAGGAGTTTAGAAGACCTCTTGCCTTGGGTTGTTCTGAAATTTCGTGATGATGTTGTCTTGTCCTTCTGTAGGTTAACTGGTAAATTACCTTTGTGAGAAATAATATTCAATCTTGACCTTGTTATGAGTATTCTTTTGGTGATATCATTTACTGTCATGGAAATTTTGTAGTATGGCTTGGCTTATTTTGTTACCTTCTTGTTCTTGACCCAAGTGAAATCCAATCTCTTTACTCCTTTGGTTCATGTGCCATGTTGAATGGAAATGTTATAACCACGGTTTTGCGTTCTTGTTAAATAATGATAATTTCTTCTTCAGTCATAATGCTTATTGGTTTAGTAATCCTCCATGGTACTAGTATCAATGTTATTCTAGGCATATTTTAGTGGGTTTGAAACCCCTTTTTCTAAAGATAATCAAAGATAAAATAAGAGGAATACATAGATGAATAAATAAAGAAGATAATAATGAAGTTGTATTTGGTTGATAAAATTAAGAGTCTTTAATTGGAAAGAAAGTGTTTATCTAAAGATGTAAAAAAAAAAAAAAAACCTACCATTGCTAACCTTGAGCTATGGATTAAACATTTTCCTCTTGTTGGGAAATGTTAATTAATTTTAAAAGTAATATCACTGTTGGCTTTTGGGGATATCGGTAGATCTTATCTAGTAGGAGTTTGAATAAAAACACATTAAGTATAATGCTTCCATGTTGCGAACCCCTGTGTATCCCCGACGAACTTAATCAAGATGATTTCTAAATGAAGCTTTTACCAAAATTCAATTGAACTCTTAAGACTCATTAAAAGACCGGTTAATAACTAAATAGATCATAATTAAATAAATTTATCTTCTCTCTCTAACCATTACCATGGTACCTTGTAGTCCTTGTCTAAGCTATGATAAATTTTTAATTCTTGATCAAAGATGATTAGGGTTCGAACCTTAACGATACTCTTCTCCTTTTGATCTTACACTTGCCTCCTTAAGCAATGTGGGTATGAAATGAGTTTCGAGTAGTGGGGTTTAGATAGATAGCCTTGTGGAATTGCTTACCTCCTAGTTTTGTAAACAAATTAATCAAGGAATTTTCATATTATAGGTGATCCTAGGATAGTCCTCAAGTTATATAAAAGAAAAGAAACTTAATCCTATAAGAAGAATGGTATGAAACATATCATGAACCTTCTAGAATGTAAGCTAAGAATTATAAGATGTCTCTAGTAAATCGGTAATCTTAAGAAGATTTTCACAGTGGGATGTCTTCAGCTATAACTATGTAATGTGGTTGGTCTTTTGCCATGTCCTTTCACAAAAGAAAATTAAATTGTCCTTGATAGGTGTGAATGTTTCCATGCTGCCTTTATGGCCATCCTTGTATTAAGTTGTTCACAGTGTTAGTTGTATCCTTGGTGACGACATGTTGCGTCATGTTATGTGTCAAACAAGTCAAAAAAAAAAAGTTATCCTATATTTCTTTGTGTTGTTCGTGTGTGGATTTTTGGGTTGTTCCAGTAAGGGACCCAATAGTAATTGTAAGGATGAAGTGACCATAACAATTAGAGACAAGAAATGTGATTATGGAGGTTGGAAATTTGATTTCTAATAGGAGTGTGACAGAACATGCATTAAAAGGGTTCGATGGATGGATTAAATTATTATTGACTATATAAGTACCAATAGAAGAATTAATATACAATGAATCAGAGGATAATTTAGCATGGTAATAATTATTCAAGAATGTGATAACTAACTTTGGCATATCAGAAATAACAATATGAAAATTGAGTGGTCCTAATGAAGGAGGATGCACAACATGATGTGTATGGTTTACGTGAAGAATTAGTAATTTGATTGTCATGTTTTCGTAATGGGTCATTGAATATGTTAATATCTTGATTATCATTGGTTGGCTTAGCCATAGATAGCTCAGGGATCTTAATTACATTATATTCAATAAGATCTTGAATAAGATGTTTGAGTTTAAAGTAGTGATTACTAGAATCCCGAGTTACATTGGTGATACTAATAGTGCACATTTTCATCGTGAATATAGTCACGTGGGAGAGAAGGATCAAGATTGAGTGGTGGAGAAAAAGTAATGATATTCCTTTTAATAATTTGTGGTAATACAAACCTAGATATGCATATTGTATCCTAGTGAAATTACCCCTCATGGATTATAATTGAAGCATGATGGGTGTAGAAATAACGTTGATAGTGTATTTATCTGAAATATGCATAGGAGATGGCTTGAATGTATATTTCCTTGGAACTTTTTATAATAAGAATTAGAGGAAGTATCATAATACTTCAATTTTTCTATAGATACTAATTTTATTTAATTTAATTTTATCAAATGAAACAATTTGTCAAACTAAGGAGAAGTCTTGAAAACAAAACTCTCTTCGAGTGGAAGTAATAGAATTTGAATGAAAAGGTCTTGCAATCATGAAACAACTAGGATGATGGTCATTTTTGAAATATTGTTACTATATTTGAAGACATATTATACAATATGTTCATTGGATCCTTGTTTGATTTTGAAAATTTGTGCATAGGATATATTAATGCCGATATTTATAGAAAAATGAGAAAGGAATGGATCTACTAGAACTACAAAATAACTTACCTAATGGAGAGGTAAATGGTAAAATCATCCCATAGTCTTGTAATCTTTGGAGAATTTTTTTTTTCAATAGTGTAAGATCATTAGCATAATCAAGACATGCAACATGAAAGAATTGAAAGTGCTTCATAGGGTTGCCATGGCCATTGAACATAGGAAAATAAGTAAGAAAAGTTAGGAGAAAGGGAAGAAGATGAAATGGAGGGTGCAAAAGGGATACGAAGGAGGAGTGATGAATGTATAGATGGAGAGGAATGTGAGGTAGTATGTTGTAATTGGAAAATTTAGGATTTTAAATAATTGTATAAAGAATCTAGTTCATGATCAGATGAAGAGGAGACATGTTGTGTATGAGAAGTATTGGGAGGAGGTAAGGGAGCGGTAATTTTTAACAATTGAAATAGGAATGGTGGAGGGTGGTGTGGAGGCCTTGGAGGTCGAGGAAGAATCCACAAGAGGGAGAGAGGAAACATCTTGAGAATGTTTTATAGTGAGTAAAGTATTTAGAATATGTGAAATATGCGTAGGGTTGGTTTGTAGAGAAGAAAACAAATTTTGAGCTTGTCAAGTTACACTTTGTTAACATTAGTTTCCTCATCATATGATTATTCCACTGCTAGAAGTTTTAATATTATCAAGGGGAATTTTCGTTGATTTAAGTAGAGGATTAATTGATTCAACCATTGGTTTAGACAAACATATGCATAGATGGAGGAGGCTCAATTTGTGTAAGGGTAAATAAACAACCAGTAGAGGTGATGGGAATAATAAAAAACCTTGAAGAAAGATAGGGTTTGAGTGGTCGAGCTCACTAAATGACTAAATATAAATTGAATTAAATCTTATATACAAGTAACTACTATAACTAATGATATTCTAATGATAAAATAAATTGTGACATAAGTAATAAATATGCAATAATATTAAATCCTAAGAAAATGAAATATGGTAGGTGAATTAACTAATATTGTGTGAGATAGGAGTGTTACGGGTGATAACTGTTAGAAGGTAGGAAACAATGTCTTTAATGATCACCAAAGGTTCGGAACTTATAAAGACACATGATAAAAGCATTGATGGGAGGTCCAAAGCACTTGGGCATTAGTGACTTAACTAGGCACTAGTGTCCAACCTTATGCTCAAGTAATGGGCTTTTCTTGGATGGAGAAGAGTCATCGTTGATATTAATTTATTCTATGGTTTTCTCCAATGTCTTGATCGTGCACTGTAAATTATAAAATAGGTAACTAGTTACACATGCCCATAAACTACATTAAACATAATAAAAATGATGTAAAAGGGGAATCAGACTAACCGCTATTTTCATGCAAAGAGTGATCTTATGTTTGAGTGTTGCACTACATCTTATAATCCATGTAATTCTTTGTGTATGTGTGTGTAATGATTCGTTAGGTTTCCCTTGTGCATGTTGCATTATGATAGAGGGATAGATTTGAATTTTCCATGTATGAAAACATGTGCAATGGAATAAAATATCCTTCTCATCTTATGTTGTTTATACAAAATGATGAAATTGTTTTCCCTTGTATGAGTGTGTTAGATGAAAGCCTTTGAGATTCTCTCGTGCCTTGATGTAAGTTTAGCTGATGATATATATTGCTTATTTTTCTTGGTCCCTTATTTGAGAGAAATATTTAAGTATATATGTGATTATATTCTTTGAACTTTGTAATCGACATTTGAATGGTTGACCCAAAGTTTTAAATGGTGACAAAGAAGTGCAAGAGACCCAAACGAGTAAGAAGTGGATAAATAAGGTCATGAGTGCCCATAAGGGATAGGAGTACCTAGGATCTTCTTTCCTAATTGGGTGCTAGTGTCCAAGGCTATAAGAGATAAATCGGTATAGTTCGGAGAATTTGTAATATTTGTAATGCCAATAAAATTAGAAGAGATGACAAAAATTATGAAAAGAATTTTTCAACCACTAGTTTTATTTCTCTATAATCATGTATATATTATTATGCTTTTAGGACATAAAAATGTCCACAAGTGCATAGATTTTGTGTCTAAAAAAACATGTAAATTTTGAAGTTTCCTTCACTTATTTCATATGAAGAACAATTAAATGTGCTAAAAGGAGAGACTTACCAAAAATACACATCCTATAATTGAACTTAATAAAACTAATAGGTGTTAGGATTATGATAAAATTATCCATAATTATTCATCTCCATTTCATGTCATTAGCCTTTGTCACCATGGCGCTGATATACTAAGTTTTCAAGCCAATTCCCACACTAAACACTTAGTATCTTGATGTAGTTTTTATTGATATAACACTTATGGAACTAGAGGAATTGAATAAAAAGTGCTAAGTGAACACCATGTAGATCTAGAGTGAAATACATCTATAGTGGGATATTTAAAGTTTGAAGGGACACACACAAGATTTGACAGTTGCATCATAACTCAAACAATAAATTATTTCCTCATAGAAATCAAATACTTGATTTTGATATGGATTTCATATATATTGTTTAAGGAAACTTATTTCCAATCTTTGTGTGTTTCAGTTTATCTCAAAACTCACAAAAGGAGGTCATCATGATTAAGTGATTCCCGGGAAGTTTTCACGAGAGTTCATTCAAGACAAATATTAATGTAGCACTTGGTGAATGCTTTGGTGTATGTCCACATCTCACAAGATGAGGAATTGAGAATCACAATGTACTAATTCAACACAAAAGGAAATGCCAGGAGATTTTATACTCATAACATTTCTTCAAGTTCCATCAAAATAAGGCCCTTCATGAAGGAAATCTCCCTTCTCTCTCAGTATTATAATGTCTCTCTCCTCCCCATTGCATCCCTAACATTATATAAATATTCATTGGGAATATACTTTTGAATGCTTTGTCTTATTCACTTAAGTGACCTTATTTTGCATTGTAAAGGTCTTTTTCAAAAATAAGAAAATGACTTAATTTCATTCCTAAGAAATGTGAAAGGTCAAAAATGTTGGTAACACTATAAGTCGTATGGGGAGATGAAGATATGTTATTATAAAGTTATAATTTGAGAGGATTTATCCATTCCAGGGGGTTAATAGCTATTATTTTCCTAGTGCAAGAAAAAAGCTACAAATTTCCCTTTTCCCTATTTCTATTATTTTAATTTAAAGTTTTCAACTCTGGAAGGATAGTAATCTTGCACAAGAAAGAAAGTAATTTGATTCTTTGAGTAATAATTCAATAGAAATTTTAATATCTAATTTGTTAATCTTGAAATTTCTCACATATTTCTTCTTATTATTAATTATTGTGGACCTTCTCTTGTTAATTTGAGTGAAGTGTGTAATTCTTCTCAAAACATTAACCATCTCTCTCAAGAAAATTTGTCCCTTTTACACCGAAAGAGAAAATTTCCGTAGGTTCAAGGTGGAGAATTTGTGTGTGATCCCACTCCTAATGGCCACCCCAAAATTTTATTTAATCCCTGCATTCACTAAATGGGATCCTCCCCATACCTAAAAAGGAGGTACCCACTCCTGGATAATTGAAAATAACTTCTAATTTTTGCTTACAACAAATTTTGTAACCAACACATTCAAGTGACTCTACTGGAGAATTTATTTTCATTTTTGCACCCTATAACAATCTCTATAATCTAATATAATTATATATTTTAAAATTCCATAAAATAATATGTAGATGTTTGAAATCCTTATTACATTCCTATTAAAAATATACATTTTTCATGCTTCCATTCTTATTTAAAATCTATGAGTAAAAAAGGAAGAAAAAATGTATACTCGGTTTAATGCAAATACGAGTTACATTAATGGTCTCGTATTTAAAGAATAACAACTAGTAAATTTGATAATTCCTATTCTCCATGTAGAAAAAAGTTTGGCAAGAATTCTTCCTGGATTTTTATCATAACTTTCCTCTTCAATATTCCTTTCGAGAACCAAATGAAACACCTTTAGAAAAATATGAAGAAGAGATGGATGCACCTATACCTTGGGCTCAAAACATGGGTTCAATATATTTGAATCTTCCACTTCATGAATTATATAAAGGATCAAAAATGATCTCGTACCAATTTTTATGGAGATAGAAATAAAAATTTAAAAGAGCATATAACACGTTTTATAACAACATTTGGTTTTCTTAGAGTGGAACATGAAGATGTTTTTGTTTGAATATTGGTGGAGTCATAAAGAAGATATTGATTATAAATAGGTATAATACTTTCCACCTTGCTCCATTAATGATTTGGAAGAGATGAATACTAGATTTGAAGCAACATTCTAGACTGGAAGATTCCCACCATCTTTTCTCAATTACCTCAGATGATGAAAGAAATAAAAGAGCCCTTGAGATAATATGTGGAAACATTTAACAATTTAATTAAAAAAATTCCTACAAGTTCTCATCCTACACTAGATAATGAAAATACGTTATCCATAAATTCTCAATTATCAAAAATTGGGCTCATAATATGATGAGCTGGAAGATGATATTATTATGTCAAGAAAAGTATAGAAAAATTAAGTGAAATGTATGGTCCATAGCTCCAACGATGAAGGCATTAATTTTCTAGTACAAAATTTGGTCAATGATGTTAGTACATTGAAGAAAATAATTCGTTAATATGCCTCATCTCAAAATTAGAACATCAATCAAATTGCTTGAGCACCCCAAATGTTTTCTTTGGAAGCTCCATTAATTAATGCAATATGTGGAACATGTGAGGATGAATGATAAGAAATTGTTGAATCAAAAATTGAAAAAAGAAGAAGATGGAAATACCAATATTAGGTATTTTCAATACTCATTTGATCAGATATGTAAGATCCCATGACCGATATGAATACTTAATCTTATGTAGTGTTTACCTTACTACAAACAACGAAATATACCTATTCTTTAACTTCCCAATAAAAAAATTTGAATTATAAAATGGTGACTGTACCAGAAAAAAAGGATCATTGTTTCTCATGTTCATGGGTTCAACCAAGAAGAAGCTCAAGACTACCTCATATAAGGCTCCATCTACTGTTTGAAAAGGTCTCTTTTGTCTCCTCTAATCAATTTTTTGTCTTCTTTTGATCATACAAATTTGAATCCTACTCATGCCAAGGATATCATTACTATCGATGTGCCAACAACTTCCTCATATTTTGAAATAATGGACCATTTTAGGAAATTGAACGTTTAAATTTCTAATCCGTATTACTTCAACCCACCCTCAAGTAATTTAATAGACATGTCTATTTTATCAAATGGAAGTACTTAAAAGTTGTTTTCTAAATATTTTAGCACCAAAGAACCAGTTCTTAATATGATCACCACCACTTCTCAAACCCACCCTTCCTCAAAATATTTCTCATCTTGGAAATTAGAACCTTTCTATCTTTCATTCTTTGATAAAAGGGTAGAAATTGAGTAACTATATTACTAACTTAGGTGTCTCGAAAATGTAATTCCCACCATTGTTGTTAAATTCATTAGTCTCTCTCTTATCCCCACTACTATTCATTGCTACTCCATGTAAAAAAATAATTGCATTTTGTATTCTAGGTGAAAATACAGCCGGAGACAGGGCATCTCCCCATGGGATGTTGATCTATAAACAATAATAGACCCCCTATTGTTTTACTTGTTGTAAAAAATGCTTTAAATTTATCATCTTTTGTCATTTATATGCATCTAAACATGATTAAAATATGAATAAAAACCGATTTAAATATGATCATGAATTGAATTAAATGATTCCCAAAATCAACGTTATTCATTGTTTGATCAAACCATCCAGATTTCCATTTTACCGATTTCTCGTAATATTTCAGAACCGATAAATTTACTTGTCTAAATTTATATTTCCCTTATCAAACATGGAAAAAGAATCCAAAATAAGAATGTAAATCGAAGAAAATATCATACTAGAATTGTTTACAATGTTCAAAAATTTCTTGTCCTCTCGGTTAATTTGAACCAATTTATTAAAATGGACTCAACCATATGTACAATTAAACTCACAATAAACATTAATAGATCTAAAACCTACAATTTTGTGTCTTCATACCTTCAAAGGACTCTAGAGAAGCTCAATGTTCATCCTCCACCTTCATGAAGCACTCATAGAAGTTCTTTACTTGAGATATTTTTCTTCTAGTGATTTTTGCGCCTTAAAATAATGTCAAGAAGACTCCAAATGAGGATAATAAGATATGTAAAAGGATTTTTTTGAATTCTAGACAACTTTCTAGTTTACACCAAGATCCAAAAATGCTCCTAAGTCACTTAAAAAATTGTTTTCTTAAACTCCACTTATACAAGAAATACAGTCATTACAATTTCTTTCCTAAAATATCCACTCCCTCTTATATACTCTTGGGAATTGCATGTTGTCTAACAATGGATTTTTCCTTTAGCAAATTGGAAGTTAGTGTTTTGACCCCAGCTGACCTCCACGAACCAATATTTTACTATGTGGGGGAAATATCCCACATTTACCATGTTAACATGGGTGATTAGGTTTAAATATAGTTTGGTCTCTATCTTGAAGTGGCTACGACAATTTTTTTCCCCCATGTTAGTCGATGGGGCGATCTATGTGGGATCTGTGACGAGCTAACATGTTGGAGGATATGAGATGTGGGAGATGAGGTAGCTTGGTTGTGCTCCTTGGGCTAACTCAAAGGGTTGACCTAGTAGCTTAAAAATACATGTTAATAATCCATAGTTTAAAATTATAATTCTTAACATCCCATATGCATACTATGAGTGATCATAGAGGCATTCAAATAATAAATCTTGATAATGGTAACGTGGAGAAATAGAGGAAAAGACATCCTTTGTAGAAAGAGTTTATGGACCCTGGCCGAGGCCCCTAGTAAGAAAATAACTACCCACACCCGTCCAAAGAACAACCGATGAAGAATGGAGGCGTAAAAAACTTGTTTGTCCAATACCACATTACCACTTATTGCCATTTTATTTTTCCACATGCCGAGTCTGCATGAATACATTTCATCTCGAACTCATAGGTAGACCCATATTTTTGCAGTTGACAAAAATTTGAGAAGGTAATAACTTATGCATACAAACTCCATTTTTAATTTTCATCATATCATAAAAAGATATCAACCAGATCTACACATTAAAACCTCGTTAAACCGATTTATACAAATTTAGGGAAATTATGTAAAATGCATTGATCTCAAGATCACAACTCCCCCCGAAAAGGATTCTATCCTAAAAAATTATTTTTACCCACCGAAACTTCCAATCATCTTTCCGCATCTAAAAAACCACACAGGATCCATAGAAATAACATTATTGGAAAAAATTATTATAAATTTTTGTTATCCCAATTTTAGCCCCCCGACAAAATTGATCAAACATGACCCTACATAGAAGAGAATCTAAGGGTTGGATCAAGATTGCGAGCCCACATTTAAAATCCAACAGTCAGGTTATAAACGGGCTCTACAATGGAGGAGTAGGGTTGGCCAAGGATCAAACAATGTCAAAGGAGGCCAGAGGCTCATAGGAGGAAAATGGGGAAAGGATCGATGTTTTTGACATGTCCGCATACGAGTCAACTTAGCGCGCAAAATAATAGACTTGCGGAAGGTGCCATGCATCAAATTATCACAATTCCAAAAGGGAACATCAAAATAGATACCCCAAATGTGTATGAAGCTTCCACATGTCCTAGGTCTGAAAAGGGACAGAGTCGGCCATTGAAAATTCCAAACAAGTGTAAAGAACCACGTGTCGGTTTGGTGTAATTTTAAAATTGAGAGTCGAAGGAGGAGAATCAAACTAGCACCAACTCTACACGTAGTCGGGGTCCAATAGAAGTATAATGACAGCAGACCCAAATCAGCTAAGTATAGGAGGGTCGGTGGAAGCCCCCACATGTCTGAATGATGAAAATTCAAAGGAAGGATCAAGAGTGGAGGCCCCAAACTTACGCCAGCCCTCCACATGTCCAAACGTAAAAAGAGGATAGAGCCGGCTGTTTTAATCAGCTAAGTATCGAAAGATCAATGGATGCCTCCACGTGTCTCAATGGTGCACCTTCAAGGATCAAAGTTAAACACGAGTCTCCCAAACAAGCATAGAGCTTCCACATGTCCCAGGACCTAAAAGAAGAAGTCAAAAGGGGCAGCACTGGCGTTGAAAATTCTAAACAGGGCATAGCCATGTGGAGGGCTCCACGTGTCTTAATGGCACAAACTCAAAGGTGTGACCCAAAAAGAAATTCCAAACAAGCGCAAACTCCCACATTGTCGAGTCTTAGAAGGTAAGGTCGGCTGTTGAAAATTCCAAAATCCTATGGAGCTCTCCACTTGTCTCGTCCCCACAACTTCAAAGGTAAAATTTGGGGGCGTTACTAAATGAGAACAAAGCCTCCACGTGTCTCGGGTCAGCCAAAGGGTCTCTAGAAAAAGGAGGAACTAAGGTAGAATATAGAGGAACTTGTCGCAGCCCGCGAAGCCACCACTTGTTAGTCCGTCTGACTTCAAGAGAGAAAATATGGGGCTAGATCTTCAACATGCGCAGGGCTACCACATGGACCCTGTATGAAAAGACTCTTTTAAAAATTGAGCCCACATTAAATGTCGGACCCTTTCCTTCGAGATGGCTATATCATTCAACTGGGAGTTTTATTTTTAGTGGGAAAGGATGGTTTTGAAATCTCTCAACATCGGCTTCTCACTTGCCACCATTAATGATTTGATTCACCATTTTGAAGGTCATCAAGTCTCCCACCAACCACCATGATGAAGAATTGGATTCTTTCTTTCCCAGTAAGGGACAATGATGGGGGTATGGGTGTTCTAGCGAGACTCTTCATTATGGTAGGTGGATTCAATGCTCTTCCAGGGGTGGTTAGAGTAGAGTTTGAATTCTTCCCTCCTTTCTCTCTTATTCTTTATATATATTGTAAAGGAGGGTCATTTTCAAAGGGTTGCTCATGTTTTCTCTCCTGCCACCCTTTCTATTTCTTCCTTAGGGTAGAATGTGGAGTCTAATCCTCCTCTCTTGGCTTTATAATAGAATTTTCTTGCCTCTTGCCCACTGATGATGTACTATGTGACTCTTGGAGCAATGAAATATGTTTTGTGATGCATCTTGTCCATCATTTGCTTTTTTTTTGTCTCTTCCCATCTCTCGTCATCGCAGGGTATACCGTGCATACTCGATGTTTATTACAGTTCGTGAGATGAGTTTAATGGGAATTGAAGTGGTGTTCCATGTGAACTTCATCTCTGGTCTATGGTGCATCTTGTCCACCCTCTCCTTTGCTCACCTCTCTCCACTTTAGGCAGTTTGGATTTGTGATCAGCCACTTCCTTTTCTAGTGTATCACCACTTAGTGTAGGCTCTCTTTCACTTTCTCTCTCTCCTTGTCTCCTTGGAATGGTTAGATTAGGATAGATTGGTTTTTCCTGCACTAGAGTAGCTTGTGGTAGGTAGATTAGGAAGTAGGAACCAACCTTCTCTGGAGGTCCATCTCAAGTCCGCAAGTCCCACAACTTGAGAGATGGTCCAATGTTGTGCAATCAAACAAAGTGCCCCATTCAAATTTAAGTTGATTCAGGGGTGTTGTGATTTTGTTACAACAATTTTGGCATGCCTAGTGGGACAGGTCTGAAGTACCTTACCACTTCATTTCATCAATTTGATGTGTTCTTGGTGAGATTCAACCTTTTGAGGCACATGCAAAGCACATCTGGAGACTCCATCTGGTCAACAACCCATTCTTTAAGTTACTGAGACCTTTTCCCATCTATTTTAATTTATTCTTCTTTCCATATCATTCATCTTCTACCATTCATGAAGTTGTGCAATCATGACTTCATTTCCATCTTGGAACCGACACTTGTAGTAACAATAGTGTAGTTCACCTCCAATGTACTTTTCCTCTCCTTTAGATGAACATTATTATCAGATCCAAAACCATTATGCTTACCCATAAGAGCAAGGTCAAAACCAGTTTCACCATGGAGTTTATCAAGAACAAGGGGTGCATATAATGGTAATAATACTACACAGAGGATGCTGATTTAAAGGAGAAGATTGAGACTTTGAAGGCACACATGGTAAAATTAAGGACCACAACTTAGATTAAAACATTCAGAATTGGCTATGGGGCACCTTGTCTATTGGCCGACCCTATGCCAAGACATTACGCTTCTCGGAGAATATTGACTTCATGGTTGAAATGTCGCTTGGCTCACCTTGCGCAGTGGATTAAGGATATCAAGGCATATGAGCAAAGCGTGAGACAACCTTGTCAATGGGTAAGTTAGTCACCAGCTCCTTGTCCTTCATTTTCTCTTTCTCAAACTCTATCATCACAATAGTGTCATGAGTCTAGCTTCCCATCTGCTGCCCCTAGTGCTGAATTCCCTTCTCCATCTCCTAGCCTTCCATCTCACCTCAATTCTTCTTCCCTTTTCCCTTCCAAATTCAAGTCCCCTCTACCTAGTTGTACAATAAATGAATAGCCCCTACAAATTCCCTTCCTAGCCAACATCATCATGCGACTGATCGGGGAAGAGGAAATCATACAGGTGTTTATTCCGGATAAAAATCATTTAGCTCCAAAGGGCATAGTTCTAGAGGAGATTTATTTTCTTGTATAGGTAAAATCATGTGCATTGTGCAGCTTCACGTGCCCCAACCCGTAAGTGCTCCCCTTTAGAAGAAGAACTATACATTTCAGAGGCTCCAAGTGTGGAGTAGGCCACAAAAGAACCTTCAATTCTTCCTCCCACTTCATCTTCTTCAAGATCTAATGTCAAAGAAGAGTTTGAGCTTTCAAACTTCATGTTTGAAGATGATGGAAACCATGGTAAGAAAATTGTAGATCCAAAGGACACCATGGAGGAGGTTGAGCACAAGTATAAGGACAACAAGGAGGTAGCATATTTGTCAAACTGAAGGATTTATTCAATCTTTGAAGAGCCCAAGGAGATCACATTATTTTCTCCTCCATGATCCACCGCCAAACACATGAGCCTGCTACCATGAAGGAGAGCATTCAAGGAAAACAACCAGCACTTCATAACAACTCTCTAGAATCAAGGTTAGAAGATATGGATCTCCCATGTTTTTCACAAGAGAAGGAAGGAAAAGAGTACAAGGATCCCATCTCTCCCACACCATCCACCGATAAAGGTCCACAAGAAGACTCGACTCTTGGATTTGAAATTTAGAACAATGGGCATAGTCATTGAATCATACTGTGCCCAATCAAAACTTGTCTTCAATGGAGCCAAGGGAGAAGCCAAAACTAGTCATGCCCACTTTAGGGCATGAGGATGAGCTCCAAGTACCAAGGATTAGTTGCAATGCCTCTTCAATCCAAATGCAGAGCAACTAAAAGAGGCATTTGTCTTGCTCCCAGTTGACACCTTGATGATTTGGGTGGAGGATCGGCTTATAGTAATTTTTCACTCATACAAGCAGCCATATTCAGTGTCAAATCATTTTTATGGCTTCCCTTTTTGAGAAAGGGAAGCTACTTCTCCCTACCAGTTATAGGATTCTTTTGAGTTCCCTTTGATTATGGTTAGTTTAGGTTAGTTTAGGTTTGTTTTCAGTAGAAGAAGTGATTTTTCACACTCTGTATGTTCCACTTGGAGCATGTATGATTTAATTTTTGTACATAGTGTGTGTTGTGGTGTTTTTTGCTCATGCACAATACATTTCTGGGACAAACCAATGCATCGAAAGCCCTTCAAGTATTCATGGTGAGGAGACCCATAGTTGCCTATAACACTTGTTGGTTTCAAAATGAAGCAAATACTGAGTAACTAAATTTAGGTGTTAAGGGAGTCCATTTCTAGGGACAACTGAAAGCCCTAAGTCAATAAAATTTTCTACTCTTAGAATCTCATCTCCATGATTTTGTTGAAAAAATTAAGAGTGTGGAAAACAGGCAGGTTTAGGGTCACCAAGCGCAAGTAGTCAGGCTTGTAGTTTAGGGACTAGATCACATCAGGCTCTCATTTTTAACTCCATGCCCAATGGATACTTCAAGGCTACTATTCTCTTCATTTAGTAGGTAGAGGTCCTCGATAGTCACCAAATTATTATCCCAATTTTTGCCCCTCCGCAAAATTGATCAAATATAACCCTACACATAAGAGAATCTAAGGGTTGGCTCAATAAGACGCAGCCCATATTTCAAATCCAACAATCAAGGTTACGGGGGTTCTCTACAATGGGGAGCAAGGTTGGATAAGGATCAAACAACATCAAAGGAGGCCAGAGGCTCACAGGAGAAAAATGGGGAAAGGATCAAAGTTTTCAGACTTAGCCACATACGAGTCGATTCAAGGAAGAATAGTAGACTCATAGAAGGTGTCATGCATCATCTTATCACAATTCCAAAAGGGCACATCAAAATAGAGACCCCAAATGTGTGTGGAGCTTCCACATGTCCCAGGTCTAAAAAGGGACAGAGTCAGCCGTTGAAAAGTCCAAACAAGCGGAAAGAACCACGTGTCAGCTCAACATAATTTTAAAAGTGAGAACCCAAGGCGGAGACTCAAACTAACACCATCTCTCCACATAACCAAGGTCCAACAAAATTCAAATGGTAGTGGGCCCAAATCAGCTAAGTATAGGAGGGTCGGCAGAAGCCCCCACGTGTCTCAACGGAAAAACTTCAAAGGAAGGATCAAGAGCGGAGGACCCAAAATTACACCAATCCTCCACATGTCCAAAAGTTAAAAAGAGGACATAGCCAGCCATTTAAATCAGCTAAGTATCGAAGGATCAACGTAAGACCCCACGTGTCTCAACGGTGAACCGTCAAGGATCAAACCTAAAGGAAATCCCTCAAATGAGCACAAAGCTTCCACGTGTCTCGGACGAAAAAGAAGAAGTCAAAGGGGAAGAACAGATCGTTGAAAAGTCTAAATAGGGAAGAGCCCATAGAGGGTGCCATTAGTCTCAATGGTGCAAATTCAAAGGCATGCCCAAAACGAAATCCCCAAATGAGTGCCAACTCGCCACATGGTCGAGTCTTAAAAGGTAAGGTCACCGTTGAAAAGTTAAAAACTGCGGAGGCCTCCATGTGTCTCATCCGCATAACTTCAAATGTAAAATATGGCCTCCACAGGTCTCATGTTAGGCATAAGATCTCTTCCAAGTAGGAGGAACTAAGGTAGAATATAAAGAAAACCATCACGAAGCCTGCGAAAGCTGTAGGTTGTCATTCTAATGCAACTCAAGAGTGAAAAGGGGGTTGGATCTTCAACACATGCGGGGCTTTCACATGGACCCTGTATGGAGAGAATGTTTTAAATATTAAGAGCCTGCATTAAATACCTGACCTTGACCTTCAGAAAGCCACATCTTTCAATTTGGGAGCTTGATTTTGAGTGGGAAATAACGTTTCAAAAAGTTCTCAATGTCGTCTTCTCACCTACTACCATTAATGATTCGGTCCTCCGTTTTCAAGGCTGTCAAGTCTGCCACTTACCACCATGGTGAAGAATGGGAATCTTTCTTTTCTAGTAAGGGAAAGTGATGGGGGCATGGGTGTTATAACAAGACTCTTCATTGTGGTAGGTGGATTCAATGCTCTTTTAGGGGTGGTTGGAGCAGAGTTCAAATTATTCCCTCCTTTCTCTCTTATTCTTTCTATATATTGTAAAGGAGGGGCATTTTTAAAGGGTTGGTCATTGTTTCTCTCCTACCCCCTCTCTCTTTCTTCCTTAGGGTAGAATGTGGAGTCTAAGCCTCCTCTCTTAGCTCTGTAATGTCATTTTATTGACTCTTGCGCATGACCTTGATGATGTATTGTGTGACTCTTGGAGAAATGAAATATGTTTTGTGATGCATCTTGTCCATCCTTTACTTATTTTTTATCTCTTCTCACCTCTCGTCATTGCAGGGTATACTGTGCATACTCTAATGTTTAGTGTAGGTTCGGGATCTCGTGTTTAATGGGTCTTGAAGTGGTGTTTTGTGTGAACTTCATCTCTAGTCTGTGGTGCATCTTGTCCACCCTCTCCTTTTCTCACCTCTCTCCACTTAAGGTAGTTTGGATTTGTTATTAGCCACTTCCTTTTCTTGTGTATCATCACTTAGTGTAGACTCTCTTTCGCTCTCTTTATCCATGTCTCCTTGGAATGGTTTGATCAGGATAAATAGGTTTTCCGCACTAAAGTAGGTTATGGCGGAGTACATTAGGAAGCGAGGAACCAACCTTCTCTAGAGGTCCATCTCAAGTCTGCAAGTCCCATAGCTATAGAGACGGTAAAATTTTGTGCAATCACACTGAATGCCCCACACAGATCTAAGGCCATTCGGTGGTGCTATGATTTTCCTCCAACATTTTTGGTAAGAAAATCACCTTTTCATTAGTTCAAAAATGGAAAGTATACATGTTGAAAAGAGGCTATAGTCCAAAAAAATTTTCTTATGAATCTCCCAATCTATTCAAATAGATTAAATTAGTTTAAAAATATAAACCATTTCCAATAATAGGTGAATCTTGAACTATATTCATGTAGAAATGTAAAACCTCTATGATTGTAATCGCCATCACAAAATTTATAAGTGAAAAATAGAAAATCAAATGCCAAAAGAGGCAACTATCAAACTAAGTCCGTTTGACATGTCTAATAACTACATGATTAAGATAAATATTAAATGTATGCCTAATATGATGTTATAGTAGTAGTAAATAAATGTAATAATTAAATACATAAATATACCAAATCAAATTAAGAAATAAAATAACGAAACCATAGTTGCGAAGAGGGATAGAATAGCCTTAGATGATTTGCAGAGGTTCTTTGGATTATGTCACAATGATTACCACATGAATGCATATGGAATACGATCACATAGAAGCCTGGAAAATTATATATATGGAGGATTTGAATGGACTAGGGTTCTGGAGAGGGACAAAGTGGCACCCATGGGCATCCACGTCGATTCTAGGAATCTAGGTTTGTAAAAATGGTCGAGAAAATAAAATTCTCGGGGTTAAGATGTTATTTGATACACACCTTTTTTAATATTGATTTGCACAATGATTGATGAGGTTGAAATAAACCTACAAATAAGAATATACCTATAAAACCATCAAATCCTAAAAATAAAGATGTAAAATAAAGGGTAAGACTGTCCTCGGTCACCACAATGGTGGACATACAACCGAGTGTTGCATTACATCTTAGACACAATGTAGTTATGTATGTGTGTGTGGAATCCTACCCTAGGTTTTCATTACGTGTGTCACACTTAGAGTCTTGAGAAAGTAGCTAGATGTAGAATTTAAAAATATTTGCATGGAAATAATAGAATCCACTCCTATGAAGTGTGATGTAGATTAACCAACCGTTGTGTCCTTAGTGATGGAGTTAGATGAATGCAATGAACTTCTTAGATGCCTTGATGGATGTAACATTAAGTGGAGATAGTAGATGTTTAGTGCTTGGTCCTTTATTATGACCACATAACTTTATATTTATATGATTCCTTCACTTAAATTTTATAATTAACACCGAAAAGAAAGACTACCAAAAATATAAGATACTCAAATAGCTATAAAGGACCCAAAAGTGTGAGTAAAGTACAAAGAGGATAGGGGTGCTTAGATTGGACGAGGCCCTTGATGCGACATCTTGGTCTAGGCATTGGTGTCTAGGATGACGAATGATAAAGAATGAAAAGATTGGTGAGAAAAAAAAAAAGTGTAAAACCAAGTAAAGGCGACGTAAAGGAAATATAGGATCCCAAAGGCATTAGTTAATTAGTACCATTCTTACTTAGGAATCATATTTAATAAAATTATGTGATCAAGACTAGATAATTACCCAATGTGCATGATTGTGTGTTTGTATTTGCCCCACTTTATGTGGGTGAGAAGAAAAATCAGTAACATAAAGTAGATAGAGATGCGTACTTGATAACCATGTAGATTGATGTAGAAAGCATGCCAAGGACTAGACAAAAGCCCTGGCATCATAAACATTTTGAAGTATGGAATCTAAAGAGAAAAAATTGTAAAAATTAATGACAAAAATGAACATAGGGTGAAAGTACATGTGTTGATGTCACAATCTACCTATTGTCAATTTCAATGTGTTTGATGTTGTTGTTGGTGTTGTGGTGATGTTTAGTACCACTTCCCATACGGATGTACATGCAAAGGAGAATCGACAAGTAATCAAAGACGCATGTATATGATCAAAATATGTAAAAAGTGTGTAAGGATAATATGTATTTAGTTTGAAAAAATAAAAAAGGAACATGTTCACCTAATCTATGATGAGAAAAATGGTGTAGAAAGTATCTTGAAGATGATGTCAATGAGTGAGTTTTTCAGGGTAATCTCACACTATTGTAATGGAAGAATGTTCACATACTACATTGTAACCAAAGTGTCTTTTGATCTGTCCATCTTCCATACAGTGGTCTAGCTACCATGTCTATTCGTCTTCCAAAGCTCCTCTAGCATGTATAAATTTAGTTGTAATATTTGTTTATTTGTATCTAATGCAATTTAACATTAAATATTTTAAGACATTGGTATCGAGCATTAATTATTTCCTTGGCATGGATAATTAGACCTACTTGTAGAATTTATGTTTTGGTGATATAGAGCATCAACAATAGACTTACAAAGTGGAACTAGTACTTACATTTTTGCTTTCCGCACCAGTTTTAATTGTGCAACCACCAAAATTCAAATGTGGATATTTGACTCATAGAGGATTATATTATTATCCTTCTCTTATAACGACCTATTGTGGATCATTTTCATTAAACTCTCAATAACTGCGTGGATAAAACTTTGGAAAAGGAACCCGCATGAGAGTTTAAGCCAGCCGCCAAGAAATGAGACCATGTGTGGTTACCTATTAAGACATGGTAGAAATTCAATCTAGAGACTAACGCTTGGAAGTATGGAGAACCTTTGCCTATGTGAAAATGTCCTTGTTTGATTGTTTTTCCCTTTGGGTGAAGATTAATAACATGTAAGTGTTTAGAGGGATGGTCTTCAAGATAAGGTTCAATGATTAAGGTCTAAGGTAGAAAATGTGACCAAAAAGACACTTTGATCAGTTTGGTTGCTAGGAATGCATCCACACCTTGTATTCTCTTCAACAAGTACCATCCATATATTTCGAAAAGGTCAACTAAGAAAGACGTGGTGAGAATTGTGATGTGTAGAATATATTGAGCCTCAAAGCCTTATCTGCTAATTAAGTAGCATCATACAGGAGTGTGGAGGATACACAGACATTGGATGAAATTTGGTGTCCTCTCCTTAGTCACCTACGATGGGGTTGCAACATGAATTTGGTGAATTTTTTGTTTGTGTTTGTATTTTGTTATTCGTAATATGGTTTTGGTGTACCATGTGTGTGTATTTTTCAATAACATTATATAGCGTGTTCAAGTTTGGTACCTTTTGAATGAAGGACATTGTGAGGAGTAAAAAGTGGTAAGTAACACTTGGTTCTTGTGTAAAGGGGTTTTAGAAATATGAGAAACCACCAAAGTGTTATTAAATTTGGATGTGCATAGGCCACTTCAAGGTTTTTGGTAATCTGTGTCGAAAAACAAAGGTGTCACTAAGTCAAAGAATCCAGATGCTCGCATGCCACCTCGAGAGGTGAGTATAGGCTACATGGAGAGTGTAATAAATTTTTTACTATGTTTGGAATAAGGGGGTCCATTATATGGAAATATGATGTTTGTAGAAACAATGTATTAAGGGGGAATTTTTGAATATTACATTGTAATCGGTGTCCTTTGATTGTCCATCTTCCATGATGGTCTAGCTTCCATGTCTAAATAGCTTCCATACCTCCCCTAGCATGTATAAAGTCAGTTGTACTATCTTTTATTGGTATCCAATGCAATTTCACAATCAATATTTTAATACAAAGAAGTGTTGGCTCAACTATCTAGTGTCATCCACCAACCTTTAACTACTTCCCACTATATAAAACACCATTGTAGATGGTGTCTACGTGTTGACTCTCAATCCTATAAAGTACTCGTGTAAATGCCTAGTCTGCTAAAGGACTCTCTTCCCTATAAAAATCCTTTGTGATATGTCGAAGAACTATGTAATTGTCCCTTGTTTCTTGTCGCTCTAGGAAAAATTGTTGCATTTCCCGTAGTTTCAAGCATCCAAGAAAGGTTGTTTTACTTAGGACCCAAGTTTGATTTTGAGTCCTATTTGAAACTAAAACTATGTGGTACCGATCTTTGTTTCTCTGTGTACCTCCCTATGCTTTGGGTGCATATGACGTCATTGAAGGAGTATGTGTCACAAACGAGGACCCTCCACTATGCAAAAAATTTTCCCTGCAAGTGGAAGGGAATGTGTTTGGTAGAAACTAAGGCACACGCAAACAAGTGGCTAGGAAAAACAAGTGTTAGCACAAACAAAGACAAATAGACATGTATAATATGAAATGTAAGCTATGTAGTTAATGTGTAAACATGAAAGACAAAAACATACACCATGAAAAATGTGTTGGAAACATGAGACATCAATCACGATGTCACAAGAAAAATCAAGGCTATTGTGGTCGTGAAGCGCAGACAAGTGGGCACACAAGACAAAGGGAAAAGCCCACAAAGAAGAACATACAATGACAAGTAATGGTAAACAATGTAACAAACAACCATGGAAGAAAATAATCCCGCATTAAAAATGTTGCACATGTCACATTATCTTTAGGAGAAGAAGAGTATGTAGTAGTAACAAGAGTAACATGTAAAACTATTTAGATGAGAAGACTCGTTAATTAAATAGTTGATGCTTTGAATGAGAAAACGGTACACAATTTTTGCGATAACAACACAAGTAATAACATTGTCCAAAAATTATGTTTTTGAAAAGAGGAGAACGCATTTACACACAAGGTATCATTTCCTAAGGGAGTTGGTTAACAACAAAAATATGATTTGGAAAAAGAAGTTTCCGAGCATTTGAGAAGTGTGAGAGTTTGTGACCAAGAATATGTAAGATCCGGAAATGCATACTCAGCTCTAGAATAATAAAAGATTACAAGTCCAAATTAAGGAGGAGTGTTAGATATAGATAATTTCTCCCAAATCCTATTATTAGAAAAAAATAAAAATAAAATAAAAATAACTCTACTTTTTGCATTCTTTAGATGCTTTAGTTTTAAATAGAATACTTCAGTTTTATGATTCTTGTTGTTACTCCTAAACGCAATTAAAGCTTTGTTTTAAAGCATTCTCTGATTTAGCAACAATTTATTTATCGGATAATCTATTTTTGAGTTAAAGACCTCTTTATGAGATGCAGATGTAATCACTATTTGTAAGAGAAGAAGAGAGCAGAATCTCAAACAAGAAAGATGAATAAGCAACAAACCATAGTGTTCGTAATTTCTTATTTAGTTTTCTAATTTAAATTGCAGTATTTGAATTCTTTTGTTTGCTCTTCTTTATGTGTTTATTTTACATAGTACTCCATAAGTCGGTCTTCGTGATCCTAATTGGCAAAGTATCAATTTCTTTGTTTATCCTTTTATTTCAGATTAAAAATAGTAGCAACATGGAAGAAGAAACCAAAAGAATTTTAAGAACAAATATTATTCTCAGTACATGATTCCCATGCTTGTAAATTCGACATGAAAACTGGTATACAATAATGTTATCACAATTTCAAGAAGTTTGTGTGTTGTAGACCAGTTTCAATTATAGCATAGCATCAATATTTATTTATATCTACTTATTAAAGAAAATATTTCTTAGGTAGTGTTACAGCTTGTAATTTAGTTATGTATGAAAATGATCTTTATGCCCATTTGTTACAGGATTGAAATAATATTTCGGTTATGGATTCATCAAATCTCTAAAATCATTCTTGAAATTTAAAAAAATAACTACTTTGTCTTACGCTAATACTAATAAGCAAAGAGAGACTTATCTATTATGTAGTTCTTCTTGGTGAAATGTATATTTTGTCTTTTCCAATGGTGAGAATGAATTTATATTAATTTAGCCAAGTTTCCGAGTTATGTGATGTTTCCATAGAAGGCCTAATGTTAACGTTGTTGATAAAATGAGAAATGTTATTTGTCCTCGGGGAGCTACCACGTATCACTGAACAAAATGAAGTGTTTTCTTACCTTAACACTTTCAATGTGGAATTATTTTTAAAAGGGGAATTAATATTGAGAAAAATTATTTTCAGCTAAAAGAAAAGATGGAAATTCTTGGAAGCTTGTTAGTTCGCCCCTAGCTAGAAATTAGTCTTGTTCTTTAGAGGGCCACTTGGAGTAGTTCACAATTAGATATTTACTTTGAGCATTCACAATTATGTGTACAATTATTTAGGTGTGAGTCGGGTCTAGTAATGGATGGGTCTAGTAAAGGATTGATATTGTGTTTATGTATTTTGAGTCTATAATAAGGTTAGGAGTGTAACTTGTACATGTTTTATTGTGTAATTATGAGTGAGTCTATCGGTGCATGCCACTTCATGTTTGATGATCTAGAGAGTGTTTATTCTAGACTCGTAATTACGATTAGATCACAATATGTTTATAAATGTTAAACAAACAAAATTGATGTGATTTCTTCTAAATTCTAGTCGAATAATTGGATAAGATATATTGAAACGTCTTTTCTCAATTGTACTTAAGGGATATGAACATGGTTTTTTTATTGTTTTCTCTAGGATAAAAATAATAGTGAGAGATGATTTTTCCAATGGACTACCCACACTTCTCGGTGAATATTTACACCATGTTGTACACAATTCATCGAACCCAACTCGGATATGTTGTGTGGTGTTGTCTTAATCAAGAACCTCACTTCATGGGGTGTCACCTTAAATATTTAAATACTCAAAATTTAGTGCTTGTTGGTATCCAAATTAATTCTCTCTTGGAAGCCAAGCAACATCACAAATTTAGCAAGACACTTAGAGATAGACATGATCATATTATGACTCATTTTGTAGTCGGGCAGGCAGAGATTTAGCTAGCTCTTTGTCCCTCAAGGCTGGAGAAATGGATAACACCATATAAAAGGATTTGATCTATCCTCACTACTTTAGGTCGTGCCTTTTGACCAGGGTGAGAGGACCTGTTTTGTAACCTTTGTTGGTGAAGGACATGAAGAGATCCTTCTTTGCAAAATTTTCGTGGGAACCTTGAGAAAATATGATCAATGCACCACAATTTAACTCTCACGAGTTGTCATGTCTAAAGAGTGGAAATATTTTTTAACAAGGTTCACGTTACTACGCATACGCTTAAAATCTTCTTGCTTCTATATATTTTGGTAGTAGAATTTGTTCATTTGTGGATACATAGCACAAACAGGGGTACTTCGGGTAGGATTCATGGTTATTTGAAAATTTTGGTGGGGATTAAGCAAGATGAAGTTGATTTCACCAGATCTTTGAGAACCTTTACAACAATTGGAAGACTAATAGACATAATGCTTCAGAATAGCCAAAATATTCCTTCAACCAGAAGGTGTGCATCAATGGAGCCCCTGATCTACATGGTTTCACACAATCTTTGAGAATTCAACACGAAGGCTCAAGCTAAAGACTCAATTAAAAATTAAAGACCCCTTGGTTCCTCATGCCTAAGATACACTCAAAGGCTTATAGACAATATTTATCAACAAAATGACAGTAAAGTGATTTTAAATTGTTTATCTCATTACAGGATGAAGGCTCTTCTCATAATGAAATTACAAATTCCACTAAACTATCACAGGGACGAGATCTTGTGTGATTTGGAGGGATTTTAACATAAGATTGCAACAGAAACATCAAAACCATTTGAAAACATTTTGAAATAAAAAGACACAATTTTTCCCAAGATCAACACAGATTAATTCAAGATCTATTAGATTTATTAGCAGGGGAAATTTTCTTGAATAATCTCAGATCTTGTCAATAGTTGTACACTCGTAACCATCTCAACATGATCAAATCTAAAATATAAGAGATTAACAGTTTCTTGGATGGTCTCTCAGAAGATGGGCTTTCTCAAATATTCTCATAAGAATTAAACCCCGACCATTTGTAAGAGTATCCTCATTTCATTTATACAATTCACTCGCTCACTCATACAAAATTTTCCCCTCAAAAAGAGGAATATTCAAGAAATCCTTTGCTTGTTACCAATTTGTCTCAGAAAGTTATGTTTAACAAATTTACTCCCGAAAGCTGCCAGTGGTCAAATCATGAACCCATCATGATTCTAAGACACTCAACCATGATTAGGATGTTATGGTATAACTTTTTGACAATGCTTCTAATCATTCTTTTATTTTGTCATGCGAGATATTCCTTTTTTTAATCATTTTCAAGTGGCTTTGTATAGCTGGATCTGACACGCAATCCTTTCCACCCTTGAGAATACACCTTGAGAAATGAGTGCCCTCACATGGATGCCTCGCATGCATGCCTCTCGAAATAATTTTCGTGCATGGATTATTCCACATACTCAGTGCTCATGCGAGCCCGAGTCGGCCAAGTGCAAAGAGGAGTTAGCGGAAACCTCCATGTGTTTCCTTGGTGCAACTGCAAAGGTGAAGTACTGAGGCGGTGGTGGCAAATAAGTGTGGGCCTTCCACATTTTTATTTGGTGCAAATTCAAAGATGAAGTTTAGAGGCAAGACCTTAAACAAGCACAAGCTCTCCACATGCCTTGGGCCCAAGAAAGTTACCTTTGGCCTTTGAAAAAGTCTCAGTATAAAAAGATCTAGCGGAAGCCTCCACATGTCTCTTTGGCGCACTTTTAATATGGTGCCCAAAAGCGGAGACCCTAAATAGGCACAAGCTTACCACATGTCTCAACCCAGCAAATTTGTTGAAAGAGTTTAAGGACCAGCAGAAGGCACCACATGCCTAGGTCATGAGAAATTTTCTTCGGTGATTGAAAATTCTAAGTATGAGAAGACCAAGAAAACCTTTGCTTGTCCTTTGACGCTTTCTGTCAAAATTAAATTATAGGGGTAGGTCTAAAACATGCATGATCCTTGCACATGTCCTAGGCCTTAGAAAGTTGGTTGAGAATTATTAATTATAGAGAGCAGCCAATAGAGGCCTCCACATGTCTCTTTTGCACAACTACTAAGGTAGGACCCAGAGGCGGATCCTCAAATGAGAGCCGGCCCTCCCCATGTCCAAGCTTTGAGTTGAAATGGGCCTTAGAGTTTCAAAATGCCCCAGTGATATGCCTTTATGCTTCTAACTTTTGATGTGGGCCCCAATGGAGTTGCGGGTTATTTCATAACTTTGTTCCCTCATACAAAGAGGCAAAAAAATTCAAAATGTTCCGCCGACCCACTTCCCCACTTGTAACTTGAAAAACTGACATGTTTCCTTCTTCGGGGTCAAAGTAAGACCTTTTCCCTATCACTTCATATTTGCTGAATAACCAATTAGATGCTATCGGGGCATGGGGCCAATTTGGTATTTTTACAAATGTGATAAAAGTGGAAAATTTCACCAAAAAGACCCATCGTGTGGCATCCAATAAGAAAGGACCACATTTCCACATATGTCATGCGACTAAAATTTGATAGGAAAACATCAATATGAAAAAAATACAGGGAAGGAGAATACCGAATTCACACCCAAATTACAAATTCTTTCTCATGGACAGAGAAATAGAAAACAATATCTGGACTCAATGTCATCCTCCACCAAAGGAAAGGACAAACCATGGTAACCAAATGAAGGAAAAAGATTTCATGCATTAATACAAGGAGACATAGAAAACTTAAAATCATGTGGACTCGAGACTTTTGCAATGAACAGCTGAGATTAAATTGAGCACCAACATCGGCTCCAACTCATGGATGGGAACTCCCTACGAGTGCTGCAAGAAAAATAGACCATGTGCCAAAAATCCATTGGGCAACAAAGTCAAAGAATAAGCTTGCAGAGCCGAAAGATAATAACCAAATCCCCCAATATGAACTAAGAAACAAACAAAAACTAGTCACTGGGGACCAGAAAACAAAAAAGAAAAACAAGAAAGTAAAATGAAACCAAAAGACTATACATTATACAATGGTGTGTACCCTGATTCAAAGAAAATAATCAAGGAAAATTTTCAAGTGCCTTCAATTCTGGATATGACCATGCTAAACAGTTCTAATACATCTTTAACAAGTTTTAATATGTTTTTTTCACTTTTCCATCCAAGTTGCTATCTCACCACATTTTTTAGGCTTATCCATTGTGCCTAGGTCAATTTTTTCAACATCTCTCAGGGCTGCATCAAACATCAAAGTCATAGAAAAATCAACCTACTCAGGATATCTGCATTGATCAATTTCATACTCCTTGAAAACAACAAATATCAAAAAGTTATCAACATCAATGTCTACATGCAATACTTCATAAGAAGCATTGTTGGGGTCCTGAATGAGATATAACATTTTCTTTTCACCAGATAACTTCACAAGGCTGCCCTCATTTGGTATGGTGGCATAAGACATGTCCATTTGCACACTTCCACCCACACTAGCTACTCACTTTATGGATAATAACATTCCCCACTTAGTGGGACAATCCATAATTACTATATTCAAAGTTAAGTACTTTCCGGATACACTTCCAATTGCACCGCTAAGCCCTTGACACATCAAACTACGGCACCTCTCTTGAATTCATAGAAGTACATTTCCCATAAGTTTTATTACTTTGATATTCAATTCATTCATGACCTCAAGAGGCATTACATTACATGAAGCTCTGAATCAAACATGCAAGTTATGTAATAACCTATCCTTAATAATAAAAGTAGTAAAAATGGATCCACATTTAGCTATAAGACTCAATGAGAGAAGTTCCCAAATAAACCTCGTGTGGTTGTCCCAATTCCTCTAATGCTTGTAGTTTTTCTAATTCTACAATTGCAGGAGAAACCTCTACATTGTTTTCATTTCTACCATGGGTGAGCTTTTCTTCCTTAAGCCCCAAATACTCAAATGCCCTCTTCTTATGCTCGGGGATTCAAAGCAATTCAACAATAGCAAAAGTAATCTTGATCTCGACTAAAGATTTGGGCTATGTCAAAAGGAACATATTTGGGTAAGGCAAAGGTGTTAGGAGGAAGTTTTACAAATTCATCTAATGGCATGGGATTATACAGTCCGAACACGAGGGAGAACACAATTTTTATTTGGAGTGACAAAGCCTTTGCTAGATGCATCATTATTAGGGTTTTCCTTAGGGATGCTAGTCAGCACTGGAATTTTTTGGTTGGCTCGAGGCCCTACCCCTTCGACAACTTTTCTCCTAGCATTATATTCTTTTTCGTGCCTAACTACCGCATTCATTAACAATCGTTTATCCTCTTCTGAAGGAATTCCTCAATAATACTTCTTAATAATTAATTCCCTTAAGTACTCAATATCATTATTAGGAAACTCACAAACATATACCACATAAATATTAAAGGTATGAGTGGGAGGGTAATGTAATACCAAATGAATGAAATCCGTAACTCATCAGCCAGCTCAAAGACTTATTAGTTTAAGTGAGGTTGTTACCTACCGTGAACATTTAGAGCACTCCATCGTGCATACATCATCATCTATGTCATCATCATTAGCTTCCTTAACTTATTTTCTTCATCACATGTGGAATGGGGCAAGAGACATCTATCACACAACTCCATATCATAGACCTCTTCCACAAGAAGAACTATGATAGCTAAAGGATCAAGCACCAATCTATTTTCCCAAGGTGGGGCTGTCTATTTCCTAATGTTGCTCATTTACTCATAGAAATGTTTTGACAGAGACTTGATATGATTTGAACATTACGTTGAGAGATTTATCGATTAGGCATGTATGGACATTTAGGTGTATAGTGCCGATTTAGCTTGATTACTATGTTGTTTGCATTATCTTATGATGTCATGGATACTAATTGATATGATGTTGTTTTGGAACGTAGTTATATTGATGGATACTCAGTTTGTTGCATGTTGGGATTCTATGGATACATGTCATTTTATCATTGTGACTAACTTATGGTGAATTATGTATGGTTGTGCATGTTGTCACACTTTGATTCAGAAAGATGAAATGTTAGTCTAGAATTCATTGATATCTTATTTAGTAGTTGATTTATATTTTATCGGACAGGTGTGTTTAATGTGTGCAATGAGTGTGCAGGTGATAGGTCACAAGAGAACGTGGGACTCAAGCCAGCTACGTAACTTTGCACAAGCATCCCACAGGGCTAAGCCCTAGCCATGTTTATTGCTTGAGGCCTTAGCATTAGAATTATTGTTTTGGGCACCATGGGTGACCCTCATTTGTAATATAATATGTCTTGTAATTATTAATTTTGCTTAGGGTGTCTAGTTGTGTTGTAAACTTGTTTTGGGGAATTAATGACCCCACTTGCATTAAGTTTTGAATTAGATTAATGATGTACTTAATCTAGAGGGTTTAGGGTCACATGTGAACCCTTGGGTGGGTCCCCACACCCTCTAACCTTGTGCCAAATTTTCCAAACCCGAAATTGGGTTATTTTGGGCATTTTTAGGGACCTCTTTTTAGTTTGGGGTTCCCTTATCATAAAAATGAGCCCTTGGACCCTACCTAATAGGTAGGGGAGCTTATTTCCAAGGCTAGAGGGAGTTTTCCCTCCCTTTTTTCCTCTTGTTTGGTCACATCCATGTAAGGGGTATGGTTTAGTGTGCTTGTTAAAAGTTGCACAAGATTTGTTTTGTTATCAATTTAGGTAATTTGGGAGAAGAGGGCTAAAAGGCATTTTACCCTTTCTCTCTTTTGTTTTGGCATCTTTGACCTTGAAGGAAGAGAGGGGTGACACATGTCACCCCTCATTTGTGAGGATTTTTTCTTGCTCCTCTTCAAATTCCCCTCATGGGAAAAGAAGAGAACTTTTTTTTTGGAGCTTTTGCTTGGATGCTTGTGGATTTGGAGCTAGAGTTTGCTTGAGTCAAGAAGTGGAAAAGATTGAAGTTGGAAAGCTTTTTGGAGAGATTTCTTTGAGGTAGGTCTCTTAAGCCTTATGGTATGTGTTGTATTCATGCTAGTTGTTAGATTTGTCTACTTGGAAATATGGTTGTTGCATGTGGATTTTTATTTATTGTTACTTGTTTTTGCTCCCTCCATCATATGGCATGATGGAGTTTTGGAGTTGTGGGGGGGAGAGAGAGGATTTTTCCCTCTCAATCCTCATAGGCTTGATGGGCAAGCCTTGTAGGATTTAGTTTTTCCCTCAAATGGTTGAGGTGGGGAAGTTGGTTCATTTGGCTTGAACCTCCTTCCCCATTCTTGGTAAGGAAACCCCTTTGGGGTTTGAAAATCCTTCCAAGAAGGATTTGGTGAAAGGGAGGAGAAATAAGGAGGGCTTGAATGAATTAGGAGAAATAAGGAGGGCATGGAGATCTTGTTTTAATGCAACTATTGTTGGCTACAATTTTGGAGAACTTCTCTCCTCTCTTCCCCATTTGTTTTAGAGGTAGAACTTGGGTTCTTCTCTTTTCACCTTTGTAAAATTTGGAGTCTTGCTTTATGTTTGTCTTGTATCATGTGGATGTATTTTTGGTTGTTCACCCTCACTCTTGTGCAAGTTGTGGATGGTAGTCCTCTTTCCCATGGGCTTGGGGGAGGCTAGCATGCATCCCAACCTTGGGAAAGGCATGTGATGATGCCTATGGTTGGGTGGTAAAACAAGCTCTTTCTCCTTGTATGGGTTCTTGAAGGCATGGAAGTTAGATGTTGGCTTGGAGTTGGTGGCATCATGGTCTCTCATTGAATCATTACCTCATTGTAACCCTTTTTGGGATATGGCTTGTGGAAACTTCCTCTTTATTGTATTTCCTCTTCCATATTGTATTTGAACATCACTTGCAAGTTTGGTTTTCCATTAGTATTTGAAGACTTTCTTTCAACCTTGGAAAGGAGTTGTTGGATTGTCATCTTGTGTATCTTAGCATGTTTGTAATAAGATGTATTGAGGAATGTTACAAATAAATTCTTGTAAATTGATTGTATTCTTATGAATCTATGGAACCTCCATTTGAAAAAAAAGGGGGAACAAGTTATTGGAAAGTTCATTTATCATTGTGGTAGACTTCATCTTTGTAAAATATTGAGAACTTGTGTAAATGTAAGATTTAATAGCATTCTTGAAACACACTTATTTTTTTACAAGTTTTGAAAAGTTAGAGACTAGAACATAACTTTTGAATTCTGGTTATTGATGTTCAAAGGAAAGTTGATATATTGTGGATATGGTTTTTTTTTATATTTATTCAAAAGGATGATAAAATGAATTAAACTCACATTTACCATATTTTCTTGAGTTATTATTGAAAATAAATATTGTCGAGATTTATAGATTTTAAACTGTTTTCTTTTTGCAATAACTTTAGTCCTATTATACTTTCTTTCACTATATATATATATTATATATATATATATATATATGTATATATATATATATATATAGAGAGAGAGAGAGACACATATGTATGTATATATAGTAAATATGAAGGTTATCAATAAAATTATGAATCATAAAAGAATATATAAATATATAAAATATAATATTATATATATATATATATATATATATATATATATATATATATATATATATATTATATATGCTATATAGTTTAACTTATAACAATACATTATAAATTATAGATTTTGTTTTAAATAAACAAAAATTATTAAAAAAAAAGAGGGGTTTTATTTTTAAAATTGTTATACGGCTTGGGGGGAAGGCCAAACCCCTCCCCCCATCCTGCCTTGGCCTGCGCATCCCAGCCCAGCAACTCTACACCGCTCTCCCCTGCTGGATCCGCCGCCCCCTCTTGTGGCCTCCCTATCGCCACCTACCTTCCGCACCCCCTCCATCTCCCCTTCTCGGCCACCATCCACCTCCATGCCGCGCCCGTAGCAACTCCCGCCACCTTGTCACCACCCCCCCGACCACCCTCCACTCGCCACCCCCTGCCTCTGCCCCAAACCCGACCCCCGCAAAGCACCACCACCACCGTCCCTCCCAACAACCGTTGCCTCCTCACGCAGCCCCCTGTTTCCCCTTCAAAAAAATCCATCCCCCTTCAATATAAAAATACATAAATCAATATATATTTATCAAAAGAAAAAAACAACAAAAAAATATACCAAAATGTTTTAGAATGCATGGTTTCAAAAAAAAAAAAGACATAAGAAATAATACAAGCTTCCATGGCTTCCCCACCCTTGACCTGCAAGAAGGAACAAAAGTAAAATTAACAATGAGAGGAAAATAATATGGAAAAGAAAAGAAAAGAAAGAGATAAAGAAGTTTAGGGCACAAAATTTTGATCTAGGGTTGAGATTTGTTTAATCCTAGGGCTCAAATAAAACCCTACTCACTTTAAGTCATGGTTTTTGGTGGGAATGGTAATTTAAATTAAAAGGGGAAATGTGGGTAAATATATGTAATGGGGGATGAATTTATTTAAGGATGAATATTTATATTTTGATGTGGGTGAAAATTATTTAAAGGAAATATATATACATATTTATTTAAATGTGTGAAATTTAATAGAAGTTAAATAAATAAAATTAATTAGAAATAAATGTTTTAGCAATTCGATTAAAATTAGATTGTTATGAATTTAATTATTTAGTGAGAACGGTTAGGCGAAACATTAGTTCTCACTTTAAAAAAAAAATTACCAACTTTTTAGTCTATTTTCCGGTGTCCCAGAGGCGGGGCACTACATTTGGTATCAGAGCAGAGGTTCGCACACGTGGACACTCTGGGTAATCAATCAACCAGATTAACAACATTGGTAATAACATTAAAAGTAAATAAATAAATAAAATAATTAAACACTTTTCCGCAACCATTTAATAACTTCTTCACTCACCTCGTATGCAGGATGGCACCCAAGAGGGGACGATCAGCTAGAGGCTTGGGGCGTAGTGCACCTACGTGGGAGCCACCGACACTTGAATTTGGGCCTCAGATATTAGAGGTCCTACAACAGTTGATAGGTGTTGTGCGAGCAGCGTCTTCCACCACCACAGAGGGAGAGAGGAGATTCCATTGGGAGATGAGGAGCCGATAGGTGAGGATGCACATTCAGAGCCGCCAGAGCATGATACACCGAGGTGGGAGAGGTCACGTAGCCCTTTTGTTCATCACGAGAGGGTAGCCTCGTACCATCGTAGAGCCGCTCACACAGTCTCGAGGGACCATTTGGGGATAGGCAACCCCTTTCACCTATTGGACTACATCACCAAGATCGGGATACGGTGCAGTGTGATTAGGATCTCCTTGCTTGCAGCCACCTACCTACACAGCTCTACAGATGGCTTTGGGGCTGAGTCATGGCTCCTTAGCTTGGATAGTTGCTTTGGCTTGCACTCTTACGAGAGCAATGTCAAGGAAAGGTTTTCCATACACCTCCTTGAGACATGCAACAGGTGTTTGGTGGAGGAATGAGGAGGAAGCTCCATCTGACTCGAGAGACAGTGACCTGGGAGATGTTCGAGGAGTGATTCAGGGCTCACTATATGTTAGAACATTTCATGTAAAAGAGGATCGATGAGTTTCATGACTTACGACAGGGATCTAACATAGTAGCGCAATATGAGAGCAGGTTCCTGGATCTTCTGCAGTATGTGGACTACCTGCAAGATGAGAAATTACAGTTAACAGAGTTTATTCGAGGGCTTAATGTAGATATAGCAGGAGTAGTTAGGATGTTATCTCCTCCCACACTTGAGAAGGCCATTGAGAAGGCCTACTTAGCTAAGGAGAATAGGACCAAGGCACATGAGCACCGAGATAGAAACAAGAGCAAGTTTTAGGAGAGGATATAAGCCTTTCAAAGTCAGAGGTCATGGGGTATAACACCACCCCTAGAGGAGGATTCTAGCCTCTGCCAGCAGCCACGAGGGCTCCACCGCACCCACAACAGACAGATGCAACACCATGGCCACCAGTAGTAGAGGGCTAGATAGACTCAGAGCTTTTAGAGAGGTGGCACTAGAGGAGGTTTTGGTGGAGCCAGGGATAGGAGGTAGGTACTCAGCAGGTACAACCAGCTCGCATGTAGTAGTCTGCTAGGGTTGGACCAGCAGGATCAGTACACCAGAGTACAGGAGGGACCCCATCTTAGAGGGGTATAGGAGGATGTTTCATTTGTGGATCTCCTGATCACTATGTGCGTATGTGCTACACAAACCCAATACCATGGATGCATAGAGAGCCGCTAGATCTAAGTAGACGGTGGGTGATGTAGGACGCGCTCATCGTGTATATGTAGTGGTTGAAAACTGCCAGGCCGAGCATTAGGTCATATTCATTGAGATGATAGGTACTATCAGGGGTATTTCTGTCTCAGTACTTTTTGATTCAGGTGGTTCAGATTCTTTTATATCACCTTCTATAGTGGACAGTGTGTGGGCTGGTAGTGCAACTAGATAGTTGGCAAGTTGAGTTGGCCTCTGGGGCCAAACTCACCGTGGACTCGTATGTGGAGAGTTACGTACTTGATTTAGGAGCCTTTTCCACTACACTTGACCTTGAGTTATTCCTCTAGGATCCTATCAGGTAGTGTTGGGTATGGATTGGCTTGAGGCCCATCGAGCTAAGATGGATTAAGAAACAAGGTCATTGAGTGTTAGGATGATCTTGGGAGTGCAGTTGTGATTTTAGGGATGTAGAGGCCTATCTCTTACGCATGATCTTGGCTAAGCAACTCAAGCGGAGCATGCGTAAAGGGATGTCAGTTGTTTGCTATCACCATTAGTGATCGATTAAAGAGCACTCAGAGCATTCACCCTTAGATGATCATGCAGTTTTGAGGGAGTATACCGATGTGTTTCTAGGTGAACTTCCAGGGTTGCCACCCCACGAGAGGTGGATTTCACCATCGACTTAGTACCTGGATCTGCACCAGTTTCTAGGGCACCCTATCAGATGATGACTCCAGAGCTTCATGAGCTCAAGATTCAGTTAGAGGAGTTGTTAGATAAGGGTCTCATTCACCCTAGTGTATCTCCTTGGGGAGCACCAATCATATTTGTGAAGAAGAAGGATGGTTCTCTCAGGCTTTGTGTTGACTTCAAGAAAGCTCAACAAGGTCACAATAAAGAATCGTTATCCACTCCCTAGGATTGATGACTTGTTTGATTAGATGCGGGGAGTGAGAGTGTTCTCCAAAATCGATCTCAAGTTAAGGTATCATCAGTTGCGCATATCAGATGTAGACATTCATAAGACAATGTTTCACACACGTTATGGGCATTATGAGTTCACAGTTGTTCCTTTTGGTTTGACTAATGCCCCAACTGTCTTCATGAGCCTCATGAATGGAGTATTCAGGACCTTTCTGGATCACTTTGTCTTAGTGTTCCTTGATGACATATTGATATATTCTCATTCCGAGGAGGAACACGAGGAGCATTTGAGGTAGGTACTTTAGGTTTTGAGAGAGAGAGTTGTATGGGAACTTGGAAAAATGTAGCTTCTTTCAAACAAAGATTCAGTACTTGGGTCATATCATATCAAGTGAGGGTATCTCAGTAGATCCCTCTAAGATACAAGCTATCATGGACTAGCCAGGGACCCACATCAGTTACTGAGGTAAGGAGTTTTATGGGTTTAGTAGGTTACTACCATAGGTTTGTATAAGACTTCTCTAGGATTGCTCACCCTATTACTTCTCTTCAGAGAAAAGGGAAGAAGTTTGATTGGTTAGAAAAGTGTGAGCAGGCCTTTCAGTTGCTTAAGGAAAGGTTAACCATGACACCCATCTTAGCAGTTTCGGACCCTACGGAGGATTTTGTTGTTTGTACTGATGCATCACTAGAGGGTTTGGGAGTAGTTCTTATGTAGGAGTGTCGGGTTATTACATTTGAGTCTTGTAAGCTCAAGGACTATGAGCTTAATTACCCTACTCATGACTTGGAGCTTGCAAGAGTTGTCCATGCACTTGTGCGTTGGTGACATTTCCTTTTGGGTAGACCTTTCATTTTGAGGATAGACCATCATAGTTTACAACATATCTTCTCATAGCCGAACCTCAACACTTGTCAACGGTGTTGGATGGAGTTCCTATGTGAGTATGACATGGAGGTGCAGTATATCAAAGGAAAGGAAAATGTTGTTACAGATGCACTTAGTAGATGACGACATGTGCTTGCTTCTTTGACACTTCAGTCAGATTTGAGAGGTAGGATTCTTGAGCATCTTCCAGAGGACAGGTTTTATGAGGGAGCTAGATAGATGTTGGAGTCACAGGGTTCATTAGAGGGTAGATATTTAGGTGTGTTTTAGAGATAGATGGTTTACTTCAGTTCCATAGGTGCATCTATGTGCCTAAGTCAGGTGATTTACGTAGCTTCATCCTTATAGAGGCTCATCGAGCCCCATATGCAGCACACCTAGGAGTGAAGAAAATGCACGCTGATCTAAGGGAGTTATATTATTGGCCAAGTCTTTGACGAGACATAGCAGATTTTTTTGTTGCACGTTGCCTTGAGTGTCAGAGGGTCAAGGCAGAGCATTCTCATCCCTGCAGGACTCTTACATCCTCATGATATTCTTGAGTGGAAATGGGATGTGATCTCCATGGATTTCATAGTCGGACTCCCTATGTCTTCTTACCATCATGATGCCATTATGGTCACCGTGGATAAGTTGACCAAGGTTGTGCACTTCTCGCCAACCAAGGTCACCTATAATGCATAGGCCATCACCAAAGTATTTATGGAGGACATTGTTAGGTTGCATGGGATTCAAGACCATCATCAATGACAGGGATACCATCTACACTTCAGTTTTCTGGACTTCCTTTCAGACCACTCTAGGTACTCAAATTAATTTCAACTCAACTTATCATCCAGAGATAGATGGACAGATAGAGAGAGTTAATTAGGTACTAGAGGACATGTTGAGGATGTATGTGATGGACCAGCAGAAGAAATGGGAAGATTATTTGCATTTAGTTGAGTTTTCTTACAACAACAACTATCATAGTTCCATTGGTATGGCTCCTTACAAGCTCTGTATGGACGACCTTGTAGGACACCTTTGAGTTGGGATAGACTAGATGACATGATTATTCTGGGACCAGCATATCTACAAGATTTAGAGCAGTAGGTTGTTCTGATTAGACAATGTCTTGAGTAGGCTAGAGCACACTAGAAGGCATATGCAGACACCAAGAGGATTGATCGTCACTTCTCAGTGGGTGACAAAGTCTTCTTGAGAGTTCGCCCGCATAAGAGCCCAATCCATTATGGAAAGGGTTCTAAGATTTTGCCTTGTTTTGTGGGTCCTTTTGATATTTTAGAGGTCATCGGTCATGGGCCCTACCATGTATTTCAGCTTTTCCACCCCCTCCTTAGACGGCCCAGGTAGAGGATGTATTTCATGTTTCTTAATCATTAATACCCTTATGTACTACGTAGATACCATTATTAGGAAACTCAAAACTTTAACTATCATTTTTTGATTGGTGAATGCAATCCCATTATCATGAGGACACTTATTAGAGGCATTGAGGGTCCAGGATGAACTTGTAGAGCACTCCATCATGCATGCATCATCATCGCATCATCATTATCTTAATGGAGCACCGGAGGTTGGCCCTTTGGGTCGAGACTTGGACCAAGTTAGAGTCCTAGGGGTGGGACCGATCCCACGGGGACCTCTTTCATTTGATCTATGATCACCTCTTGAATGATTTGGGAGGATCTTTCTTGACACTTTTTCGACATTAGAACCTATCTAATCCCCTTTCTACTCTAGCCATTTTATAGGATATTTCCTTAACAACTCTAGCCAAAGTTTTTACAACCTCTTATAGATCAAAAAATTTATCCGAGGATTATCTAGATTTTAGTGATACCTTCCCTTTTAGGAGGAAGTCTAATTTTAGTAGAGGGGGATGTAGTGCCCACATTTTTATAGCTCAGTTACTTGTTGCTCATTTACTCATAGACATGTTTTGATAGAGACTTGATATGTTTTGAACATTACATTAGGAGATTTGATCTGATTAGGCATGTATGGACATTTAGGCGTATAGTGCCGATTTAGCTTGATTACTATGTTGTTTGCATTATCTTATGATGTCATGGATACTAATTGATATGATGTTGTTTTGGAACGTAGTTATATTGATGGATACTCAATTTGTTGCATGTTGGGATTCTATGGATACATGTCATTTTATCATTGTGACTAACTTATGGTGAATTATGTATGGTTGTGAATGTTGTTGCACTTTCGATTCCAAAAAGATGAAATGTTAGTCTAGAATTCATTGATATCTTATTTAGTAGTTGATTTATATTTTATCAGACAGGTGCATTTAATGTGTGCAATGAGTGTGTAGGTGATAGGTCACAGGAGAACGTGGGACTCAGGCAAGCTACGTAACTTTGCACAAGCAACCCACGAGGCTAAGCCCTAGCCATGTTTATTGCTTGAGGCCTTAGCATTAGAATTATTGTTTTGGGCACCATGGGTGACCCTCATTTGTAATATAATATGTCTTGTAATTATTAATTTTTCTTAGGGTGTCTAGTTGTGTTGTAAACTTGTTTTGGGGAATTAATGACCCCACTTGCATTAAGTTTTGAATTAGATTAATGATGTACTTAATCTAGATGGTTTAGGGTCACATGTGAACCCTTGGGTGGGCCCCACACCTCTAACCTTGTGCCAAATTTTCCAAACCGAAATTGGGTTATTTTTGGTATTTTTAGGGACCTCTTTTTAGTTTGGGGTTCCCTTATCATAAAAATGAGCCCTTGGACCCTACCTAATAGGTAGGGGAGCTTATTTCAAGGCTAGATGGAGTTTTCCCTCCTTTTTTCCTCTTGTTGGTCACATCCATGTAAGGGGTATGGTTTAGTGTGCTTGTTAAAAGTTGCACAAGATTTGTTTTGTTATCAATTTAGGTAATTTGGGAGAAGAGGGCTAAAAGGCATTTTACCCTTTCTCTCTTTTGTTTTGGCATCTTTGACCTTGAAGGAAGAGAGGGGTGACACATGTCACCCCCTCATTTGTGAGGATTTTTTCTTGCTCCTCTTCAAATTCCCCCTCATGGGAAAAGAAGAGAACTTTTTTTTGGAGCTTTTGCTTGGATGCTTGTGGATTTGGAGCTAGAGTTTGCTTGAGTCAAGAAGTGGAAAAGATTGAAGTTGGAAAGCTTTTTGGAGAGATTTATTTGAGGTAGGTCTCTTAAGCCTTATGGTATGTGTTGTATTCATGCTAGTTGTTAGATTTGTCTACTTGGAAATATGGTTGTTGCATGTGAATTTTTATTTATTGTTACTTGTTTTTGCTCCCTCCATCATATGGCATGATGGAGTTTTGGAGTTGTGGGGAGAGAGAGGGATTTTTCCCTCTCAATCCTCATAGGCTTGATGGGAAAGCCTTGTAGGATTTAGTTTTCCCCTCAAATGGTTGAGGTGGGGAAGTTGGTTCATTTGGCTTGAACCTCCTTCCCCATTCTTGGTAAGGAAACCCCTTTGGGGTTTGAAAATCCTTCCAAGAAGGATTTGGTGAAAGGGAGGAGAAATAAGGAGGGCTTGAATGAATTAGGAGAAATAAGGAGGGCATGGAGATCTTGTTTTAATGCAACTATTGTTGGCTACAATTTTGGAGAACTTCTCTCTCTCTCTTCCCCATTTGTTTTAGAGGTAGAACTTGGGTTCTTCTCTTTTTCACCTTTGTAAAATTTGGAGTCTTGTTTTATGTTTGTCTTGTATCATGTGGATGTATTTTTGGTTGTTCACCCTCACTCTTGTGCAAGTTGTGGATGGTAGTCTCTCTTCCCATGGGCTTGGGGAGGCTAGCTGCATGCATCCCAACCTTAGGAAAGGCATGTGATGATGCCTATGGTTGGGTGGTAAAACAAGCTCTTTCTCCTAGTATGGGTTCTTAAAGGCATGGAAGTTAGATGTTGGCTTGGAGTTGGTGGCATCATGGTCTCTCATTGAATCATTACCTCATTGTAACCCTTTTTGGGATATGGCTTGTGGAAACTTCCTCTTTATTATATTTCCTCTTCCATATTGTATTTGAACATCACTTGCAAGTTTGGTTTTCCATTAGTATTTGAAGACTTTTATTTCAACCTTGGAAAGGTTGTTGGATTGTCATCTTGTGTATCTTAGCATGTTTGTAATAAGATGTATTGAGGAATGTTACAAATAAAGTCTTGTAAATTGATTGTATTCTTATGAATCTATGGAACCTCCATTTGAAAAAAAAGGGGGAACAAGTTATTGGAAAGTTTATTTATCATTGTGGTAGAATTCATCTTTGTAAAATATTGAGAACTTGTGTAAATGTAAGATTTAATAGCATTCTTGAAACACACTTATTTTTTTACAAGTTTTGAAAAGTTAGAGACTAGAACATAATTTTTGAATTCTAGTTATTGATGTTCAAAGGAAAGTTGATATATTGTGGATATAATTTTTTTATTATTTATTCAAAAGGATGATAAAATGAATTAAACTCACATTTACCATATTTTCTTGAGTTATTATTGAAAATAAATATTGCAGATTTATAGATTTTAAACTTTTTTTTTTGCAATAACTTTAGTCCTATTATACTTTCATTTATATATATATATATATATATATATATGAAGGTTATCAATTTAAAATTTTGAATATATATATATATATTATATATGCTATATAGTTTAAGTTATAACAATACATTATAAATTATAGATTTTGTTTTAAATAAACAAAATTTATAAAAAAAAAAAGAGGGGTTTTATTTTTAAAATAGTTATACGGCTTGGAAGAAGGCCGAACCCCTCCCCCCCATCCGCCTTAGCTGCCATGCAGCCACCCTCTACACCGCCTCTCCCCTGCTGGCTCCGCCACCCCCTTCATGCGGCCTCCCTGCCACCACCTACCTCTCGCACCCCTCCATCTCCCTTCTAGCCCTCATCCATGCTGCCACCCGCAGCAACTCCCGCCACCCAATCACCGCCCCGACCGCCCCACAACACCCTCCACTCTGCCGCCCCCGCACCTTATCCCAAACCCGACCCCACACCACCACCGCCATCCCCCAACAGCCGCTCGTTTCCTCCTCGCGCATCCCCCTTTGTTTCCCCTTAAAAAAATATGTCCCCCTTCAATAGAAAAATACATAAATCAATATATATTTATCAAAAGAAAAACAAAAAAAAATATACCAAAATGTTTTAGAATGCATGGTTTCAAAAAAAAAAAAAAGACATAAGAAATAATACAAGCTTCCATGGCTTCCCCACCCTTGACCTGCAAGAAGGAACAAAAGTAAAATTAACAATGAGAGGAAAATAATATGGAAAAGAAAAGAAAAGAAAGAGATAAAGAAGTTTAGGGCAAAAAATTTTGATCTAGGGTTGAGATTTGTTTAATCCTAGGGCTCAAATAAAACCCTACTCACTTTAAGTCATGGGTTTTTGGTGGGAATGGTAATTTAAATTAAAAGGGAAATGTGGGTAAATATATGTAATGGGGGATGAATTTATTTAAGGATGAATATTTATATTTCAATGTGGGTGAAAATTATTTAAAGGAAATATATATACATATTTATTTAAATGTGTGAAATTTAATAGAAGCTAAATAAATAAAATTAATTAGAAATAAATGTTTTAGCAATTTGGTTAAAATTAGATTGTTATGATTTTAATTATTAGTGAGAACGGTTAGGTGAAACATTAGTTCTCACTTTTAACAAGAAACCTTTTTGTCAAAGGCATCATAGGATTTTATCAAACAAGAAACATCACTTGGCCTCCGGATTACACGTATCCTATTCAGGGTCTTATTGAACCGAGTATTGAAGACATGGATAGATTCATTAGGATTCTTCTTAATGTTTTCAAATTTAGACAAAACAAACTTGGGATCTATCTTATCCCCATATTGCAATCTAAAATAATTTTTCATTTTTGTCCATGAATCTATTGAGTTATCTAGAAAATATTTATACCAATCACGTGCATCCTCCTCAAGAGTATGAATAAAAAGTTTATATACACATCCTCAAATTTAATGTCAAAGTCTTCCATCATATTGAAAAAAATTTAAATGTTGATTGCCAGTGATAGCATTATTCCCTTGAAATTTAGGCAGTCTATTTCTAACATCTTGTGGCACTACATTTGGATATCCAGCCATACCTCTAAAATCTATAGGTCCAAAAGTGTTGACAACAAATGGAGGTCTAGGTGGAGGTTGGGACATATTTCCTTGAGGCGGTGATCTTACAAGAGAAACAAAATGATGAGGGACAAGGGGTCTTTAGAACACATGAGTATAATTTTCAAAATGAATGTCCTCTAAAGACTTTGTTTCATGGAAAACCCTATCAAATTTGGAAAATACAGGGACATACTGAGAAGCACACTTATCAGACACAAATGAAGGCCCCTCTCCAGTTGGAGAATTCAATTCTATATAAAGATTACTTGATTCAGAATCACTTGAAGAAGAATGGTAATCCTCAACCGCAGGTTGATCACTTTCCACAATGGATAACTCTTTTCTTGATTCTTGATCTCCAACTATTTTCCAGACTCTTTTTCCTTCTGAATTTGTCTTTCCCAGTTTTGGAAACAACTTTCTGGTAGGGTCTTTAGTGAAGAAATATCTTCTTCCTTCTAGCTTTGCAAATATTAGTGACAGATTTCACTTAATATAGGTTAGGGCATTGGTATTTACCAAAATTTAAATCAACACGCAGTCTTCACCGAGGATTTTAACCTTAGTTGTGAAAATACACTATAAATGACTTATCAAATATCTATCAACACTTAATTCCTACAAAACTTAGTAGATTTGACCTTCCTTTACCAATATTTATCACTAATGATATAAATTTAGTGCAATAACCACTAGAAACTTGAAATATTACACACAGAACTTGTAACTTCCACAAATCTTACAGATCTCATCAAAGGATGATGTTTAAACAACATATTTGCACTTGGATCATGTAAGAAACATTACCAAGGTTGGTACGTGTACATATTTATTCAAATAGTCCCCGGCAACGGCGCCAGAATGGTGTTGTTGCCACACAAATAGGTCCCAGTGTTCAAATAATCCCCAGTAACGGCACCAAAATGGTGTTCGTATCCAACTTGATTCTCCCTTGGAAACCGAGCAACATCACAGATTTAGTAAGAAACTTATAGATAGACATACCATATTATGATTTTTTTTGTATCCAGGGAGGATATTCAGTTGGCTTATTGTCACTCGGGTGGTGGAGAAGTGGATAACACCATGTAAAAGTATTTGATCTATCCTCACTACTTTAGGTCATGCCTTTCGACCGGGGTGAGAGAACCTCGTTGGTAAAGGACACGAAGAAATCCTTCCTTGCATAATTTCGGGGGAACCTTGAGAAAATATGATCAATGCACAATAATTTAACTCTCACAAGTTGTCACGTCTTAAGAGTGGACATATTTTCTAAACAGGGTTCATGTTACTAAAGACACTTAAAAACTTGCTTTATATATTTTGGTAGTAGAATTGGTTCATTTGTGGATACAGAGCATGAACATGGGTATTTCAGTTAGGATTCATGGTTATTTGAAAATTTTGGTTTGGATTAAGCAAGATGAAGTTGATTTCACCAAATCCTAGAGAACCTTTACAACAATGGGAATACTAACAAACAAAATTCTTTAGAATAGCCAAAATATTCCTTCAACTAGGAGTGCATAAATGGAACCCCAAATGCACTGCGGTTTCACACAATCCTTAAGAAATCAACACAAAGGCTCATGCTAAAGGCTCAATTAAACATTAAAAAGCTTTGGTTCCTCACACCTAAGATACACTCAAAGGCTTACGATGACAATCTTTATCAACAAAATGATAGTAAAGTGATTTTAAATTGTTTATCTCATTATAAGATGAAGGCTCTTCTCGTAATGAAATTGTAAATGCCACTAAACTATCACAAGGATGAGATCCTATGTGATTCAGAGAGGATTTTAACATAAGATTGTAAAGAAACATCAAAACCATTCGAAAACATTCTAAAATAAAAGTACAAACAATTTTGCCCAAGATCAACCTAGATTAATTCGAGATCTATTAGATTTATCAAGTAGGGAAAGTTTCTTCAATAGTCTCGAGCTTGTCAATGGTTTTACACTTGTAACCATCATGATGTGATCAAATCTAAAAAATAAGAGATTAACATGTTTCTCGAGATGGTCTCTCGGGAAGATGGGCTTTTCTCAAAATTTCTCGTAATAATTAAACCCCGACCATTTGCAAGAGTATCCTCATTGGAGTTATACAATTCAGTCACTCACTCATACCAAATAATCCCCTAAAAAGAAGAATATTTGAGGAATCCTTTGTTTGTTACAAATTTGTCTTAGAAAGTAATGTTTAACAAATTTACTCGTAAAGCTTCCAGTGGTCAAATCATGAACCAATCATGTTTCTCAAACACTCAACCCGATCGGGATGCTATGCCATAGATTTTTGACAAAAGTATTTCTAATCATTATTTTATTTTCTCATTTGATAAATTCTTTTTTTAATCATTTTGAGGAGGCTCTGTATAGCTGGATTTGACAAGAAATCCTTTTCACCCTTGATAATACACCTTGACAAATGAGTACCCTCACACGGATGCCTGTATTCATGCCTCTCAGAAATGAGTTTCTATGCATGGATTATTCCACATACCCGTGTTGCGAGACTGAGTCGGCCAAGTGCAAAGAAGAGTCAGCAGAAACCTCAACGTGTTTCCTTAGTGCAACTATAAAGGTGAAGTATAGAGGAATGTTTCGAAATGAGAGCGGGAATTCAACATGTTTATTTGGCAAAAATTTAAAGATGAAGTTTAGAGGTGGGACCTCAAATGAGCGCAAGCTCTCCACGTGCCTTGGGCCTAAGAAAATTACCTTTTGGCCTTTGAAAAATTCTTAGTATAAAAAGGAGCCAGCGGAAGCCTCCACATGTCTGTTTGGTGCACTTTTTGTATGGTTCCCAAATGTAGAGACCCTACACAAGTGTTCACTCACCACATGTCTCAACCTCACAAATTTGTTGAAAGCATTTAAGGACCAGTGGAAGGAGCCATGTGCCTAGGATCTGAGAAAGTTTTTTCGGCCGTTGAAAAGTCTAACTATGGGAAGATCTAGCGGAAACCTACTCTTATCCCTTCGGCGCTATTTCAAAAGTAAAGTACAGGGGTAGGTTCAAAATAAGCATGGGCCCTCCATGTGTCCTAGGCCTTAGAAAGTTGCTTGATAATTTTTAAGTATAGATAAAAGCCAATGGAAGTGTCCACATGTCTCCTTGGCACAAATGCTAAGGTAGGACCCAGAGGCGGATCCTCAAATGAGCATCGGCCCTCCACATGTCTAAGATTTGAGTTGAAATGAGCCTTAGAGTTTTAAAATTGAGCAGCGACCTTCCTTTCCATTTGTACCTTTTAATGTGGGCCCCACCAAAGTTGTGAGTTATTTCATAACTTTTCTCCCTCATACAAAGAGGAAAAAAACTTCAAAATGTTCCGCCAACCTGCTTCCCCACTTGTAACTTGAAAAACTACCACGTGTCCTTCTTTAGGGTCAAAGTAAGACTTTTTCCCTACTGCTTCATATTTTCTTAATAACCAATTAGATGCTATTAGGGCCGTGGGGCCAATTTGGTATTTTTTACAAATGTGACAAAAGTGGCAAATTTTACAAAAAAACCCACTCGTGCCGCATCCAATCAGAAAGGAGCACATTTTCATAGATGTTGGGACAAAACTTTGATAGGGAAAACATAACTATGGAAAAATATATGGAAGGATAAAACCTAAATTCACGCCCAAATTACAAATTATTTCTCATGGACAGAGAAATGGAAAACAATATCTGGACTTAATGTGATCCTCGACCAAAGGAAAGGATTGACCATGGAAACCAAATGAAGGAAAAATATTTCACGCATCAATACAGGGAGATAGAGGAAAATTCAAATCATGTAGTGTGAGACGCTTTTGAAGCGAACAGGTGAAATTAAATTGAGCACCATCAAGTGCCCACATTTTCTAGCCTCGATTATCTACTAACTTCCTAACCCATCCTTATGATTTGTGAGGGATTTTGACATAGTTTTAACATTATGTTATATTTTTTGACCTTCATGGACATGTATGGTGATTTGGGCATGTATCATTAATTTAGTTTTGATTAGTATGATTGGCACATTTTATTAGATGTTGTGGTTATTAACATATTTTTATGTGATTTGGGCCTAATTGATATATAAGGGATACATGGTTTAGTCACATGTCTTGATGATATAGTTTATTTGATTATTGATGAGAACACATGATAGCATTCATATATGTATTGCAATGGCTAACACATCTTGTAGTTGTGTGAAATTTTGCATGTCTCTCATTTACGATTCCATGTTGATGTTGTGATATCATAGATTACATGTTTATAATTGATCGTTTATTGATGTGTTTTTGTGTGCATTAAGTTTGGAGATTATAGGACACAAGAGAATGTGGATTTCAGGGTGGCTACACAAATTGTGCACAAGCGGCGTAGGGGCTAAGTCCTAACCATGTTTTTTTAACTATGGGTAAATAGTTTTTGAAAAGGACTATACCTTTGTACAAAATTCTCACAAGTGAAATATTACAAAATCCCCAAAATATAATGTGATGAACATGAGGATAATATAATAAAGCCCAACAATAGATTAATAATGTTAAGAGAAGAATGAAGCTAAAAGCAAGCAACAAAAACAAAACAAAGAAACAACAATACATCAACAACTAATTAGCTACTAGAGGACAAAAAAGCGTGAATTTTTCTTCTTGTTATGAACCGTGATCCATTCATCAAGAACTTTCATGAAAGGAATAATAACTTCCAAATCTGTGATCAGCTGAAATGCATTGTATAGGGAAGACTAGGAGGAATATTCTTCTTAGCCGCTACATGCTCTTTTGAATTTTTTGTCCTCAGAGGGTGACTCCTAGATAGATCCTTGTTTGTATGGTATATGATCTCTCTCAAGGAGATTTCAGGGAATGATTCTATCATAACCTCCTCCTCAGCATCAGAATCAGGTATGTCCTTAAATTCTAAAAGTAGATGTTATAGAGATCATTATTCCACTAATTAGTCTTATCATTCTTTCATTTTATCATCTCGTAATCAGTAGTAGAGTGTCCTAGAGAAAAACACTGCCTACATCTAAAAGGTAGACCCTTTATATTCCAAAGGCTAATTAAGTACGATTTCAAACTTTAACATCAATGTGCACTAGAAAGTCCTTTGAAGTATCAATCTTAACTAGGATTCTAGCATAGGTTGTGTGTGTGAAATAAGAGGTTTGGGAATTAATATAAATGATGCCTCCCAAGGAATTTCCAATGGATATTAAGAAGACTTGATTCGAAAATTGAAGGGGTAAGTGAGGTAACTGATCTAGATCGGTTTGCGAGAAAATTATTCAAATGAGAGGGTTAAATGATGGAAATATGGGTTTTATTGTAAGATACCTTCTCTAGTAGACCCAAAGTTGTTTAGAAATGATGTCCTTATCATCTATGGAAATAAAATCCACAATGAAAATTCCCGTAGTAGAGGGTAGAGATCTAACCTTCTGCGAGTAGCTAGATCCAATGCTTGGAGATCTAATTGTGGAGGACATGGAGGCTAGGCAAAAGACAAGAAAATCTACATATCAGGGCATGATCTTGATAAAACAACTCTATTTCTAGGACTTCATCCCCAAAGGTCACACTAGGATTATTCCTGGTAGACTTCATGGTAACCATATTTTTTTACAAGATCTCCCTTAATGGTCAATTAAATTTAGCATCGGTGATGCAGGGTAGCCTAAATTTGTGAACAGGGGAGATTTTTCCACCCAATAGGTTCTTTGAATATTTAGTATTGGGTTCCTTATCTTTCTTTCTTGTAGTGATAATGTTAGATCCGGCCTTTAGAAGAGCTCCATGATTAATCACACCAACTTTATAGTGAATTCAGAAACATTTCATTGTGAGTCACCATTTTACGTAATGGGACATAAAGATAATCGCTTACACAACCATGTCTGCTCCATCTGCCACCATGCCTAGAGTTTGAGGAAGCAAAATTTAGATTTTGGGTAGCTTTCTGGGAATGGGAATCTAGATTGACTTTAACAACAAATCCAAATGATTACGCACCTGAGATATCTTACCAAAGTGTCACCGCCTTGGAGAGAGAGCACATCCATAGTCATTCTCCTATTTAGGAAAGTTTTTTTCTTTTAGGTTTTATTAACCAAAATAAGCTCATCTTAATTTTTGGCTAAGTGCACCTATTTTTCCTCTTTTAGTGCTCCAATCCAATTTTTCATATATTCTAAGCACTTAAGGTTTCCTAAAAACATCTTCATCAGTGTAAATTTCTTCCCCTTTCGAAAAATATAAAGTCCTAACTCCTCATATTTTTCAATTTACGGGAAAGCGGGCCTTAGAAGGATTTTTGCCAAAGATAGGTCGACGGGACTCGGGAAGAATTTTCGACAAGTTGAAAATTGTAGTTGTGGGACCGTGGAGGGAATTTTTCCTAAGTGAAATTCAAGGCAGCGGGTATGCAAGGAGTTTTGGGAGTTTTGTGCTTTTTGCAAGTAGGGAACAAAGTGAATTTTGGGCGGCAAGCCTGTGTGGGGATCTTAAATCCAAATGAAGAAAAATTCCTAAGGCCCGCAAAGGGACACGTGTCCATGTTAAAAAGTAAAAGCAGGAAGGAAGGTCATCAGAGGTAGTTGGAAATTTTTTTCCCCAAAAGGCATAAAGTGGAAAAATGAGCCACACCTCTACTAAAGCCTAATGAGCCACGTGTCAAGCCTCAATTGCATGCATGCTTTGACAGGACTAGAAGAGACTTTTTGCCCAATTGGAAAATGTGGGCTAGCGGGCCCGATGATAATTTTTTACCAATAGTGAATTGTAGGGTTATAGGGAAATTTTTGCAATTTGTTATTTTGGTGCCAAAAGGCACAAAGTAATTTTTGGGCCTCAGACTTGTTCTGCTAACTGGTTTTTTCCATTTTTGTATAGACCCAACTTAAAAGATTCAAATAGACATATCTTTCGACCCAGTGCCCGAAACTCAACAAATTTGGCACCATTGGAAAGGTCACGACCTCATCTACACCACATAAACCTAAGATTTTAATTTCGAGGAGGTTTGGTGGGTAAAAATAGGGAAATGTCTTCATGCCATTAATATGAAATCTGATTGTCCCCAAAAACCAGATAAAATTTGATTCAATCCATCGATCTCCCTTCTTCAACACACTAAATAGACATAGAGTGGTGGACTTGATAGATTGTGGGAAGATTTATAGTAGCATTGATGGTTGGTAGCAGATCTTAAAATCAAGTTTCCCACCTTGATTCTTCTTCCCTCTTCACTGCATCTATAAAAGAAAGAGTTGGGCTCATTATCAAGGGTTGGACAATTTTGTTTTGTGTCCTCCCTTCTTACCTTTTTTGTAAGAGAAGTTTTGGATCTTTCCAAACTTCCCATATGGGTTGTAATGTAATCAAACCGAGAGTCTAAACTCATTTACTCGCAATCTCTCGGGGTGCTTGTGATTCTACACTAACGGCTTTTGGCATGATCAGTGGGACCGAGAAGTCTCCATCTTTATTTCAATAAGAATGGTGTGCACTTGCTTGTAAGTGTAAGTTGTCAGCTTTTAAGAAGCTCTAAAATTGAACATCTAGTGATTCCAAAAGAATCAGAATCTACTTGTTTCAACATTCCAAGCTTGTTAAGTTCATGAGAAGAATACAAACAAGGTTAAGAACTAGAGAGGAGGGACTATTTTTCTATCTACACTTGTCCCCAGACAAAAGGGGAAGAGGGAGAAGAGCCTAAAGGTCACCATATCCACAAAACAAAAACTTTTTAACACCTCCTCTTGGTAGTCCATTCAGTCAATCAATAAGGGTTCTTAGACTAATCAGGATGACATAGCCAAATCCTTATGTCAATGTCACTGGCAGCACGCCACTTGCCCTCAATGTCAAAAAATCCAGTCCCAGTTGTAACATTAAAGATCATCCCATATTTCACTAGAGAGAACCAGACTTCTCCTAGTGATCACATTCAAGACATTACAAATGTCTGCGTAATTCATGAGATCACTGAGATGGACATTGCAGTCAAATTGTTAGCCTCTTCACTTAAGGGTAAAAACATCACAATGGTTCAGGAGTCTAACATCGGGCTCTATCTAGACTTGGGACCATTTGTGCAGAGCTCTTCATAATCAAGTTGGAGAGAAGGGAGATAATCTATCCTTGTTGGAGCAACTGACAACAATCCAGAGGGCCCCTAACGAGTAGTTGATAGATTTCAACCACATATTTCAAAGGACATGGGACAGGATTCCATTGAATGTAAGGCCCATAGATGAAGGTGCTTTCTTAAATTGTTGGTGACGAATCACATTACCCCTAAATTTCTCCAACTCGATGGGTTGAGACTCTCAATGTGATTGCATAAGATGGAGCTTTTCCCAAGTGTGGAACCTTGTGAATCAGGAAAGCTCTCGGATGAAGTCCGGTTCCTATTCTCTCTGTTGAGATGCACACATAAAAATGTAGAGGGTTTACTCAAAAAATAATATAACTTTCCAAGGAGACAGGGTAAGAAGATGCATAAAAATAAACTTAAACTAACAAAGGTGATGCATCGAGGAATGAAGAAACACCTGTCTTGCCAATAAACACAAACCATTAAAATGCAATGCAAGAGCATGCCTGAGATAACCAAATTTGCGGTGAAAGATTAGGAGGATGTAAATGAACACAGATATGGTTGAGAATCATCCATAGACATGCATTATTTACTCAAAAGATTGATAAAATACACTACAAAATGCCAAGAGACAAAGTTGCATTACGACTTTAGATGGGAGGTTTGAACTCCACAAATTCACTTGCCAAAGAGAAGAAGGGAGGGGCAAAACAAGAATGTCCAACCTTTAGAAACAATCCCCTACTTACAATTTATAGGAATAATGAGAGAGAGAAGAGATATGAATTCCAAATCTAACCCAACCACCTCCGCATTATATTTAATTCATCTCATTATGGTGGTAGGTGAGAACCCTAGCAAACCCAAAAAATAGTGAACTGATTTTACATTTTTGAAGAATTTTTTCTTACCTAATTAAAGATATCCAGTCCTAGTTGGACACAGGACCTTGTAATCTTTCCAAAAAGTCCAACCTTGCATGAATCTGAGCTCCCTATGAAAATTTATGGCCATTTGAATATCTAGGTAAGGGTTTTCTTCCTGTTGGGGTGTCAATGCTCAAAATGTTGTGCTTCCTAAAGTTGTGCCTCAACGCATGCATCATCATGTCATCATACTCTTATGCACGCCATAGGCGCTGAAAATTCCATGTCGAAATTTCCTACTCTACGCCTCTAACATGCGCCATGGGCATGAATTTTTCCATGTCGACATTTCCTGCTCTTCGCCTCTAACTTGCGCTATGGGCGCGAATTTTTCCATGTAAACATTTCCTGCTCTACGCCTCTAACCTGTGCCATGGGCACACATTTTTTCATGTAGACATTTCTGGTACTCTATGCCTCTAACCTGTGCCATAGGCGTGAATTTTTCCATGTCAAAATTTCCTTCTTTGTGCTTCTAACTGCTGCTGCCATGGGGGTGAATTTTTCCATGTTTTCCATGTCGATAACTTTGCCATGGGTGTAAATTTTTCCATGTCGACATTTAACTTGTCCCTAATGCGCCATGGGAAAAAATTTTTCCATGTCGACATTTCCTACTCTGTGCCTCTAACCTGCGCCATGGGCAAAAAATTTTCCATGTCGACATTTCCTGCTCTACGCCTCTAACCTGCGCCATGGGCATGAATTTTTCCATGTCAACATTTCCTACTCTGCACCTCTAACCTATGCCATGGGTGTGAATTTTTCCATGTCGACATTTCTGCTCTGCACCTCTAACCTATGCATTGGGTATAAATTTTTCCATGTCGACATTTCTGCTCTACGCCTCTAACCTACGCCATGGGTGCATAAATAAATGTCGGGTTTTGAGTTTCTTTGATTTCCATATTCTTCTGCTTGTCCATATTTACCTGGGGAGGGAGATATATACAACAATTTGGTGACTCAACGGGATCACCTGCCTGCTAGGTAGAAGATCAATGGCCTTTTAGCAATCCATTGGGCATGGAGTCATAAGAAATAACCTAAAACCAACCTGATATCTGATCCCGAGCCTGTTACCACAACTCCTTCTCCGACAACACTCTAACTATAGAAATTCAACCTAAGAACAACAAAACCTGTGCCAAAGCACTTAGGGAAATTGAAACCTAAGTACAACAAGACAATGTCCATATGCACTTAGAGGAATTGAAATCTAGGCTAATATTTACAAGGGTAAACCTTTTTCCTTTTATTAGCAATGTTTAAGATAGATTTCGTTAACCGGAATCGATAGTTCTTCTCCATCCATGTAGACAATTGGAAGCCATTACTACTTTTACATCCTGTGACCATGTAGGGGCCACTACAAATGGCATCAAACTTGGAATGCCTTGTTGGTTTTTCCCGATCTGCATCCCATTTCAGAACTAGGTCCCCTTCCCGGAAGGTCCTTGCTCTTGCTTTCTTATCAAACCATATTTTTACTAAGGCCTGATCTTTCTCAATCATTTGATATGCATGCTCTCTAATTTCCTCCAATTTTGTCAACTCGCATACCTAGCCTCCATTGGTTCGAACTCAGCCAACTCCAACTGCTTCATGAGCTACAATGTAGGCAATTCTAATGATATAGGCAATACTACCTCTTTTCCATAAACAAACTTGTAAGTGGAATTACCTATAGACCTCTTTGGTGTTATTCTGTCACACCATTGTAACACACCGATTTTAGCTTTGTATGCCATGTTCTTTGATTTTCATCTAGATTCCTTCGATGATTCTTAGCAAATTTTTATTCGTGGACTCTACCTATCCATTACCCCTGCGTAATAATTTGAAGAGGTGCTCAAATAGATTCCATTCTTGACAACCCATTATGTAATCTTGGAACCTATGAATGCTAATGCATTATCTCGATATGATAGTGGCTGGTACATTGAACTTTGTCACTATTCCTTCATAAAAGTCTAGTATGTTAGACTCATTTGCTTCTTTGAGCGCACTACGGCTTGATCCACTTGGCGAAATAGTCATTGCCATGAGAATCCACTTGTGGCCTTGGCTTGAGTTTGGATTTATGACCTTGATGAATTCCAATCTCCATTGCATAAATGGTCGGTTAACCAAAATTGGGTGCAAGTGGAAGCGCTACTAGTCTTTCTTTGCCTGTGAAGAGTGCACATTTCTTACACTTTCGTATCCATGTATAGTGATTGCTTTGAACAACACTGTGAGCCAATAATACCCTTCCTTCATTATCTTGAAAGCTATTATCCATGGGGAAAATTTCCTCCGGAATATCCATCATGAAAATCTTGTAACACCCTCTCAATTTGACATGTCTTATGCATCTTAATAGAACTCCATTGATCTCTTTCTTAAACAAAACACCATCAACAAGCACATATGGAATGGCTTGTAATCTAAAGTATCTCCTCTTTACTTTGCTCATTTACGGAGGGCATAGGACTACCCGTAAGAAGCGCATCATATTCGAGTCCAACAAGGAGTGGGCACATCATCATTTTCCTATTCTTGACCATCCTGTAGTACCAAGACAGCGGTCTCTTTTTCATCACCCGCCCAACTTGTCGACTTAAAGCTAGCTGTTCACATAGTCCTTTTCCACATACTAGTTTTGTGACCTTGATCTCAATGTCATATTCCATGACACGGGTTATCCATCCTGCATGTTTCTCATTCAGATCCTTGTTTAGAAGGAAGTCCTTAACTCCCGCATGAGAGACCAACAATTGGATCTTGTTATTTGAGACTAGGTGCTTGAATTTCTTTAAGCTCTTGATCACTACAAGGACATGATTTTCAATGAAAGAGTACCTATTTTTGTATTCCTCCAAGCCTTGAATGAAGAAAGTAACTGGTTTTTCTAATCCTTCTTTGTTTTGTTGTACCAAGATTGTAGAAATTGTGTCTCCACCACCGAAGGCATATAACATGAAGTCCTTGGAGAAGTCTAGATTGACGAGAGTCGGAGCTTGAGATATAGCCTCTTTTATTGCCTCAAAACTTGCCTTGCCTTCAGATGTCCATTTAAATGCCATGCTCTTCTTTAACATTAGCATTATTGGCTTTATGAGAGCTACAAAGTTTGGAACAAACCTGTGGACAAAATTGATCCTTCCTAAGAAGCTTTGAAGAGCATTCTTGTGACTTGGCAATGGCAACGCTCGAATTGCTTTAACTCTTTCTGGGTCAATCGTCAACCCCTCATTTGAAACAATATGGCCTAGAAGCTTTCTTTCGTGAGCCAAGAATATGAATTTTTGGGATTCAATGATACCCCAAATCTTCTGCACCTTTGAAATACCTGCCTCAGATGAAAGAGGTGATCCACTGCATTTTTGGAGAATACAGTGATGTCATCAAGATATATCATAACTATTTTATTGATCAATCCTTTGAATGCCATATCCATTGCCCTTTGGAAAGTGGCTCCAACATTTGATAGCCCAAATGGCATCTTCTTGTAGGCATAGGTGCCCCATTTGGTGTTGAAAGCTGTCTTGAACTGGTCATCTTCTTTCACCATTATCTGATTATACCCTGAGTAGCCATCAAGGAGAGAGAATCTCTCCAAACCGGATACCACTTGCAATATTTGTTCCATTGAAGGAAGTGGGTAATGGTCTTTGAGAGATGCCCTATTGAGGTCTTGGAAGTCCACACATAACTTGATTTCTTCACTCTTCTTCCTGACCGTAACCAAGTTTGCAACCCAGCTTGAGTTCTTGATCGGGAATATAATGCTTTCCTATATTAGCTTGTTTAGCTCTTTCTTCATTAGAGGTTCAATGTGAGGGTTGACTGGTATCTACTTCTACCTAATGGGTTTAGCATCTAGATCCAATTCTATGGTATGTTTTCCCAACTTCAGATTGAATCCTCTCAAGTCTTCATAGCTCCAAGCGAAGACATCCGGAAATTCTTGGAAAAAGTGTATGAAATTTTATTTCTCCCGCTTAGTGTCCACTTTACCAATTTGAAGTGTTTTATCTTCCCCAACTAGAATTGGCTCTGAATCTTCTCTCTTGACTTGTATGTTAGCCTTTTCCTTATAGAACTAATCACTGGGGTTGAAGATAGACTCCAATTTTACTAAACCCTTGGGAAGCTTATTTGTCTGCAGCTGCACTACTTGATCCCCGTACTGCTACTCTAGTCTGTCTTGATTCCTAGCTGAGAATTCAGCCTCTTTTTGTAAAAAATTGACTATTTGTTGATCGTTCTCAAACACACCGCCAGCTTGTGTTATTATTTGGAGCTCTTTGGCCTCACAATCACATGGATATGTGGTTTGTTTTTCCCTTCTAATGTTTTCAACCACATCAAATGTTGCTCCAATGCTTTGAGCTTGTCTCGCAGCTTCATTTTTCTTCCCAGGTATGGACATGATGTTGAAAGCTTCAAATCCTCAATGAGGTCCCATACCCTGTTCTTGTAGTTTTTAGTAGGTCATTATTTATAGCATGTTGTCCCATGACTTGGTTGACGATTAGCTTGCTATCTCTAAACACTGCAAGTTCGTTATGCCCTTTTTCCTGGCCCAATGAAGTCCATGAATCAAGGCCTCATATTCAGTTGTGTTATTTGAACAGGAAAACTGGAAAAAAAAGCTGAATAATATTTGATGTCATGAGTGAAACAAGCATAGCTACTCCTCCCGCACCTTTCCTACTCCTTGTTCATCGAAAAATAAGCTGTCATACCTCATTATCATCCTTCTAGTCTAGTTTGGTGATGTTAGGAATAGGCTAGTTTTCTTCATGTATGCAATAGACTCCTAGCTCAGATTCTTCTACTTCTTGGTAGGGATCAAAAGCATGTACCTTTCTTGCCCATTCATCAAGAGTCAAATCTGGAATGCTTCCAACTTTGGTGTTAGCTTCATCTATGCTTTGATAATCTTCTTGATCAAATGCTAAATAGTTGGCATTGATTTGGCTTGGAGTATGAGGCTCAATATGAAAGTTTACAATTGGTTCGGATCTGATTGTTACCTTAGTACCAAACCTTTTTTGAACAACATGTGTGACCAGTCAGTAGATAAGTAGCCTCCAATTCTAGCTGTGAAATCCCTTGATAAGCATAGGGAAAAGAGTGGTGGCAAATCTATCACTGACACATTGAAAAACGGTAACGTTGGGTCATGCATGCAAGGTAATATTCAAACCTTTAATCACTCCCACCGTTGTTATTTTTGTCCCATCCAATTGCACTACCCCCTTTGATATGACTTCATATTGGAGACCCGGTGATCGGATATTTTCTTGGGCATGTGAACTACTTGCCCCAAAATCAATCATGCAATTGTGTACTAGTTTATCCCCAATGATTAATGAAACATAGAATGGAGGGGGCTTCAAAACTTTACCTTGTTGTCCTCCATGATTCCCTTCAGGCTAAGCAACATTTGTGAGGACATTCTCTTGCATATGGAACTGCTGGTTTGAAGTTGACCAATTCTTCATGGTAGCTTGTAGAAGATCTCTTTGGCCTAGGATGGATAAATATTCCCACATTGATATATTCACATTTGTCTTCTTCATTTGATCAATGATGCTAAATGGGGATGAAAGATATCTTTGTTTTCCTTTAGCCTGCACATTCCTTTCTTGCACATGGGTAGTAATAGCTGGCATTTGAGTTGGTTTAGAAGGTGGTTTGGGCTGTTCTTGCGTGTTTGGAACTGTATTTTTCTTACGAACACCTTGTGGAGTGATGGAAGGTTGTAGATCACTTGGAGCCAATGACTGCCCTTCACCAATATTCCTCTTCTTTGATCTTTTGTTAGGTGTTACACTCGATAAATTGTTTGATTCATGCCACAAAAATCCTTAGCTTGCTAATTCACAAGTGCGGTATCATTTGAGCCGTGTTTTACCTGGGGTGTCCCTTTTTTCTGATTTGTTTCTTGACTCACTTCACCCTCTACGCCAGTAGTTGTCACCATCAAGGCTTGGTTCAAAGCACCATTGAAGCACATAGATTGGTTGTGAGGTTCATTACATGGGAAACACCAATCATACTCTTGAGCTATGTTGTTTTGCACTGGCACTAATGCTTTAGAAGTAGATGCAACATTGGGGTTATAGGGCTAAAATAGTCTATTAACGTGAGGCGTTACTTGGCTTTGATTTGCAGCTGGATTGGGTGGCCTATTGGGCTAGTATGGTTGCCTATTAGGTTGAGCTTGAGGCTGATAAGAAGGTCTAAAGCTTTGGGCTTGCTACCTCTTGAGTGTAACCAGCTCATTTCCCAAATTTTGCAATTGTTTCATGACCTCTTGGAGTTCATTTGAAGCACTAGAGGATGAAGTAGAAATTTCCTTTGAACTTTGATTTCTAGGAATGGGAATAGGAGCCAAAGTGGGTGCTTGACTAGTGCTTGGATTTTCTAAGTTTGGATATAAGGGCATGGGAGGCCTAGGAGCCAGCTTACCAACTTGAACAAGATAGTTTTTAGCCCTAATGGTAATGTTATAAGCAGCAGGTAAGGTTGTGCCTCCCATAGATTGAATTAACATAGAAATATCATAATTCAAAGCCTTACTATAATATCAAAAATCACCTTCAGCTATTGGCCTAAAGGCCACCTGGAATCCTATCCAAAGACCGTTGAAATTTGAAGTTGAAGTCATCAATTGCTCATTGGGAGCTCTCTTTATAGTTGTCAATTGTTTTAGTAGAGACAAATTGTCTCCCTTTTCTCCAAACCTGCTCATGGAGAACTATGCATAATCGATTCCAATTTTGGATAGAACCAGTCCAAGGATCCTAAACCATTGTAATGAATTCCTTTTGAATAAGATGCCAACAATTTGACAACAACATCCATTTCATTTATCTCATGGATTGCACAAATGTTAGCAATGTCTTTGACATGATCACCAGGAGTGGTATGATTTTCTCCAGTGAAAAATGGAATGTTCTTGATCAATGTAATTGGGAACCGGATTCGTGGCATTGAGGGTAAGTGGGTTGCTTCAAAGTGAAGTTGACAAAAGGGTTTTGTTGCGCCATTCTGATTGGCCTGAGAACCCTTGTTGATTGGATGAAAGGTCTACCAGGTGGAGGGGTTGATAAAGTCTTATTAGGTGGAGATGGTGATCTTTTTGGTCTTCTTCCTCTCCTTCCTCTGCCTAGTGATAGCTGTAAGTAGACAAATAACCCTTCTTCTCGAGTATCAGACCTGGTTTGAATTCTTCTCATGTACCTGGGCAACTTGTGCTGCTATACCACTGAATTCTATCCCTTCGGAGTTGCAGATGTGTTGGGGAACGAGCCTCAAAAGGTTGGATTTTTCCAAGTTACACACCAACCTCGACAAAAATTAAACTCAAAATTTTGAAAGACCTATATATTTGAGATTTTGGGGTTTGGAATTTGATTTGGAATGACAGTCCCGAAAACCCAAAAATGCCAGACTTTCGAAATCCCGAAATCCGAAATTCAAAAAACTCTGAAAATTTGAAAATCAAAATTTCAAAAACTAAAGATACCCTTTTGAAGATTACCCCCAGATCTATTAGGTGGTGAAATTTTGACTTGTTTTGAGCAAGTTAAGCCCTTGAAAATCGATTTTGGAGTTCATCCTGGAAGGTGAAAAATATGAAATTGGAGAACTTGTAATTTCTAAGTCTAAATTTCTTGAAAGTTCCTTCAAATCTTGTGGAATGACCTCTCTGTCCCACCAGGCATGCTAAAACTATTGGTGACAAATCACAACACCCTTGAATGTATGTAACTTGATGGGTTAAGACTCTCAGTGTGATTGCATAACATGGAGCTTTTCCCAAGTGTGGGACCTGTGAATCGGGAAAGCTCTGGATGAAGGTCGGTTCCTATTCCTCTCTGCTCATATGCCCACATAAAAATGTAGAGGGTTTACTCAAAAACTAATCTAACTTTCCAAGGAGATAGGGTAATAAGATGCATAAAAATAAACCTAAACTAACGAAGGTGATGCACCAAGGAATGAAGAAACACCTGTCTTGCCAATAAACACAAACCATTAAAATGTAATGCAAGATCATGCACAAATAACCAGATTTACAGTGAAATATCAGGAGGATGCAAACAAACATAGAGATGGTTGAGAATCATCCATAGACATGCATTATTTACTCCAAATATTGATACAATACACTACAAAATGCCAAGAGGTAAAGTTGCATTACAGTTTTAGATGGGAGGTTTGAACTCCACAAATTCACCGCCAAAGAGGGGGTAAACCAAGAATGTCCAACCTTTAGAAAGAAGCCCCTCCTTAAAATTTATAGGAAGAATGAGAGAGGGAAGAGAGAGGAATTCCAAATCTACCCCAACCACCTCCAGATTGTATTTAATTCATCTCATTATAGTGGTAGGTGAGAACCCTAGAAAACCCAAAAAATGGCAAAATGTATTTTACATTTTTGAAGAAATTTTCTCACCCAATTAAATATATCTAGTCGTAGTTGGACACAGGACCTTGTAAGCTTTCAAAAAGTCTAACCTTGCGTGAATCCGAGCTCCTTGTGAAAATTTATGGCCATTTGAATATTTGGGTCAGGGTTTGCTTCTTGTCGGGGTGTCAACGCTCAAAATGTTGTGCTTCCTGAAGTTGTGCCTCGGTGCATGCATCCTCATGTCATAATACTCTTACGCGCGCCATAGGTGCTGAAAATTCCATGTCAACATTTCTTGCTCTGCGCGCCTCTAACTCGTGCCACGGGCATGGATTTTTCCATGTTGACATTTCCTACTCTACACCTCTAACCTGCGCCATGGGCACGAATTTTTCATGTCGACATTTCCTGCTCTACACCTCTAACCTGCGCCATGGGCACAAATTTTTCCATGTCGACATTTTCTTGCTCTGCACCTCTAACCTACGCCATGGGTGCAAATTTTTCCATGTCGACATTTCCTGCTCTGTTTCTAACCTGTGCCATGGGCACAAATTTTCCATGTTGACATTTCTTGCTCTACGCCTCTAACTGTGCCATGGGTGCAAATTTTTCCATGTCGACATTTCCTACTCTACACCTCTAACTTGCGCCATGGGTGTGAATTTTTCCATGTCAACATTTCCTGCTCTGCGCCTCTAACTTGTGTAAATAAATGTCAGGTTTTGAGTTTCTTTGATTTCCATATTGTTCTTCTTTTCCATATGTACCCAGGGAGGGAGATATATACAACATATACTTTCTTAGAGCTCTAAATTTTGATATTGCTTTAATGATTCAATCAATAGGAGGCACCGCCTTACCTACAGCATATAAAATTTCCATAAGGACTGAAAATTGTTTGATTCAGTGGAAAACTTACTCCTAGGCCACCCATTCCTTTATACCTAGAACTTAGAGATCCAAGTACTAGTTAAACACCCACATTAGCTCATATACCTACTCCTAGGAATTAGACTTGTGATCAATCCTTCACCTCATCCTCCAAAGCACCTCAAAAGAGCTTCAAGAAGTTATGAAACAACCTGTAAAACCTAGGGAATGAGCTAAGGACTATCAAAAGGTAGAAGCCTCAAAGTTCTAGGCCATATAAGCCTTTGACTCAAGATCAACAAAATATGCCACCAACATAGGCTGTAAATCATAACCAAAAATAAGGACAACCTCAAGCTGTGAGGCCCTTCGGTCATATGATCCAAACACATCTTCCAAAACAAAACAATATGGCACAAGAATATGATTGGTGTTTCCCATGCAATCGGCCCCACAACCAATTAATGTGTTTTAATGGTGCACTAAAATAGGCCTTGATGGTACAGACCATTGGTGTATCACAAGAGTCCATCTAAGAAGAAAATCAATAGCAAAGAGTTTAACAAGAAGCATATCCAAGTGAAACCATGCTTGTCATTTGGCGGGATGAAGATTTCTGTCATATAAATCAATCCCCTTCTCAAAGTGTAGCTGCCAATACGTAGTCTAGCAAAAAGAATATTAGAGAAGGACAATCACCAAACTTAGGTAATCCTCAACCCTCCATTACTCCACAAGGTATTGGCACTCAGAATGTAACTCCCAATATGCAGAGTCATTCCAAGCCACCTTCCAAACCCACTCAAGCACTGGTTGTAACAACCCATGTGCAAGAGAAAAATGTACTAGGAAAGGGGTAGAAAAAGGATAGCTCATTTAACATCATCGAACAAATGAAGAAGACAAATGTGAATATTTCAATGTGGGAGTCATTGGCTATTCCAAGATAGAGAGATCTGTTGTAGACTATTATGGCCAATTGGTCAAGCTCAAATCAGCCCCTAACCAACAAGAGAAAGTGTTTACCAATGTAGCTCAGACTGGGGGAAATCATGGAGGACAACAACATAAGAATCTGAAGCCCCCTCCGTTCTATGTTTCATTGATCATTGGGGACAAATTGGTACATAATTGCATGATTGATTTAGGAGAAATTAGCTTTGTAATGCCAAAGAAAATAGCCGATCGGATGAGTCTTCAATACGAATTTATATGTAAGGGTGTAGTGAAATTTTATGGTACATCGATAACAACGGTTGAAGACATCAAATATTTGGGCCTTACACTACACGCATATCCCAATGTGACTGTATTGTAGAACGTATCAATCATAGACTTGCCACCCCATTTTGCATTGTGCTTATCGAGGGAATTCATTGCCAAAATTGGAGGCTATTTGTCTATTGATTAGTCATACATGATTTTTAGAACAAGGTATGGAGCTAAGGCCACAATCAAATCTGAGCCCATTATAGACTACCATAATGCCAATTTTTTTCAACCTTTGATTAGTAGGACCCCCTCAAAGCACTTGTGAAGCAAATACTAAGGTGGGGTGTATCCCGAGACTTGACCCTCGATGATTTGAAAACAACGAGACATGATTTTGACTCCTATAAAGAGATGGAGGAATCTAAGCTAGGATTCTACTATTTACGTGAAGAGAATCACCCTCTTCCTCACATCATTAAGTTTGGAACACAAAGATGATAATAAAGTATGAAAATTATTCTTTGATGGCTCAAGAAGTAGGCAAGGAACCATAGGAGGAGCTATGCTTGTTTACCCCAAAGGTATGAAATACTACTTAGTTTTCCATTTCCAATTTTCCTATTCAAACATCACAAAGCAGAGTACAAGGCTTTGGTCCATGGACCTGTATTGGTCAAGAAGAATATGGATTAAGAACTTGCAATAGTTTGGCGATAGTGAGCTAGTTACAAATTAGGCCCAAAGACAAAATGCTGCCAAGAATGACTTGCTAAATAGATACAAGAACAAGGTATGGGACCTCATCAAGGATTTTGAAGCATTCAACATCAATTCCATCCAAGGAAGAAGAATGAAGTAGCAGATACACTCGCAGTGATTGGGGCAGCCTTTGATGTTGTGGAGAGTATCAAGAGTCATAAATATCATCCCCATATCAATTTCATTATGAGGGAAAATGTCCTGCACAACAACAAAAGATGGCAAGTGTTCTAAAATGATCAACAAGTTGTCAACTTTCTATAAGAAGAAGCCGAGTTCTCCTCTAAGAACCAAGATGGATTAGAGTAGTAGTATGGTGATCAAGTGGTGCAGCTGAGGACAAATAAACTACCAAAGGTTCTTATAACTTTGAATCAATCTTCAACCTAAATGACCAATTCCGAAAGGAGAAGGTGAATATTTAGGTAAAGGGTGAGGATTCAGAGCCCATTTTCATAGAAGAAGGCAAAATGTTGCAGATTGGAAAGGTAAGAACTCAACAAGAAAAATCTGAGTTAAGTAAACTTTTCAAGAATTCTTAGATGTCTTTTCCTGGACTTACAAATATTTAAGAGGTTTCAACCCAAAGTTAGCAAAGCACACTATCGAGATGGATCCAGGATCTAAGCCTTTCAGACAGAAGCAAAGGCTAGTAAATCCTCACATTGAGCCTCTTATGAGAAAATAATTAAACAAGATAATTGAGGCCAACATCATCTTCCCTATCAAGCATTCAATTTGGGTTGTAAACTTTGTTCGTGTGAGGAAAATAAGTGTATAAATTAGGTTGTGTGTAGACATTCATGATCTAAACAGAGCATCACTACAAGATCACTACCCACTTCCATCAATGGAACTGATCTTACAAGTTGTAGTTGGGTCTAAGAGGTTTTCATTTCTAGATGGATACTCATGCTATAACTTGATAATCGTGAAAGAGGAAGATCCGTTCAAGACAACCTTCACCACCAAATGGGGTGCATATGATTATAAGAAGATGTCATTTGGTTTTCGAATGCCAGAGCAACATTTCAGTAAGCTATGGACATGACATTCAAAGGTTTGATCAATAATATAGTTTTGGTGTATCTAGATGACATCATTTTCTTCTCAAAGAATGTAGCATACCATCTCTTCCACCTTAGATAGGTATTTCAGAGGTGTAGAAGGTTCAAAGTTTCATTAAACCCAAAGAAGTGTATATTCTTGGCACATGAGGGGAAATTGTTGGGCCACATTGTCTCAAGAGAAGGGTTAGAAATTTATCCTTAAAGGGTTGTAGCCATCAAAACACTTCCATTGCCACAACACAAAAAGTGTCTCAAAATCTTCTTAGGGAAGATAAACATTTTTTGTAGGTTTGTACCTGATTTTAGCACTCTTGTGAAGCCTTTAACAATGAAGTTAAGGAAGAGTCTTGCATTTAAATGGATAGCAAAAGGAAAAGAGAGTTTTGAGGCCATCAAGCTTGTAATATCATAGGATCAACTCTTATTAACCCATACTTCTCAAAAGACTTCATGCAATATGATTTTTGAAAGTCAGACACCATCTTAGCCATCTTGGTCCAGCCCAACGAGGAAGGTTCGTAACAAAAAATAGCCTTCTTTAGTCGAGCTTAGAGGACTATGAGGTAAAATAATATTTCATTGAAAAACATGTCCTTGTTATTATGAGGAGCTTGAAGAAGTTCATAAACTTGGTCTCAAACAATAAGATTGAACTACTAGTGTCCCATGTTAGTGTCAAAGATTTTCTCCTAAACAAAGACTTGAATGAGAAGAGAGCAAGTGGATAACTCGGTAATGGAATATGACATTGAGATCGGGATGACCAAACCGATTCATGGCAAGGGCTTGTGTGAGCAGTTCACTTCAAGCAACAAGCTGAGTCATTGGATGAAAAAGAGTATGTCCTGCTATTTGCAGAATGATCAAGAGCAACTAGGTAATGATGAGCCAGTTCTATGTTAGACTCAAGCCTTAGTGCATTATCTCCAAACCAGTTTGTGCCCTCCAGAATGGAACAAAGCAAAGAGGAGATACTTTAGGTTACAAGCCATCCCATATGTGCTTGTTGGCGGAGTCTTATTCAAGAAGGATATAAATAATGTTCTTTTGAGGTGCATTGGGATAGGCCAAATCGAAAGGGTATTGCATGAGTTCCATGATGGAGAAGGAGGCCACTTTTCTCCTCGAGTAACAGCTCTCAAGATCATGAAATTTGGTTATTATTGGCCTACATTTTTCAATGACTGCTACTCATGGATCAAGAAGTGAAAGAAGTGTGCATTCTTCATAGGAAATGAGAAGTTAGCAGCCCTATCCCTTGACAAATTTTAGTGGATCATTCATTCATGCAATGGGGACTAGACTTTATTGGGGTGATTAACTCAAATTCAAGCTTGGGCCACAAGTGGATACTTATAGCAATATATTATTTCACCAAGTGGACTGAAGGAGTGCACTTATGGAAGTAAATGAATCCAATATCTTGGATTTCTAAGAAGTAATAGTCACAGGGTCTGGATTCCTTGCCACTATTATATCAGATAATGCATTGGCATTCCTTGGTACAAGGATCACTAAATGGGTAGTCAAGAATGGTGTATACCTCAACACTTCATCAAATTATTACCCTCAAGGTAATGGCCAAGCAAAATCCAAAAACAAGAACTTGTTAAGGATTATCGAAGGAATCTTGATGAAAATCAGATATCTTGGCATATAAAGCACAAATAAGCTCTATAGGCTAATAGGATCACATACAAATAGTCCACAGAAGCTCCCCATATAGACTAGTATATAGAAAAGAGGTAGTATTGCCCATATCATTGGAGCTGCCCACTTTAGAGCTCATGAAACAATTGGAATTGGCCGAGTTTGAACTTATGGCAATTAGGTATGAAAAGTTGGTGGAAGTAGGAGAGACAATACTGAGAATGCAATGTAGGTCATGGAGAAATATCAATGATCAATCAAGAAGATCTTCGATAAGAAAGAAAGAGCAAGGAACTTTCAAGAGGGGGACTTAGTTCTAAAATGGGATGTTGATTGGGCCAAACTAGGAAAGCATTTCAAGTTTGATGCCATTTGGAGTGGCCCCTACATGTTAACAAGATGTACAAGTAGCAATGACTTCTGGCTAGCTAGCTAAGTTAGATGGTGAAGAATTCATGATACCCGATCAATGGGATATACCTAAAACACTGCTACTAAAAAGAAACATTCCTTTCCCTTGTAAAATATTAGCCTAGGTTTATTAATTCCCTAAGTGTGTATGCACAATTTTTTTTTGTAGCATACGTTTTATTTCCCTAAGTGCTCTAGCACGGTTTTGTTGCTCTAGGTTTGATCATTATATAGTTGATGTGCCCGTGATTAGGGTTTTTTGGTTTCAAAAGTTTCCTATACTTCCTTAAACCATTCTAGTGTAGTATATCCTTCAGAGAGCTTTGTGAATACTATAAGAACATGAAAAATGGACACTCTGAGCTCAAGATATGTCTAGTCAAATTTTGGTCAAATGGAAGGTCACTTTGTTGGTCAATAGGGCCATGGTGACATGGACTCATGCACAATTTGCCAAGTGGCTTAGTCAAAGCATCAACAAAGTGGCAAAAGGAGAAAAATTCTAGTGTTGATTTTCATATTACTTTGTAATTCTTTGCCATACATTATTTCCAAATGCCACACACACACACACACACGCGTATATATATATATATATATATATATATATATATATATATATATATATATATATATATATATATGTTCAAACATTAGTATAACCACATAATCCTCCAAATCCACATAAACCGCCAACATGTTATGCTTCCATGTAGAGGAGTGAAGTAGTGGTAGGGGGCATGCAAATGCTAGGCGTGGAAATCCACGTGAGAATAAGGTGGGGGTGGTTATGCCCAAGTGGTCCTTTGACCACTTTAAAACCCATGTGAAAAGGCTTTAATAAGCCTTTAACATTATCTTCTCCCCAAAATGTGGGATATTACCTCCTATTTTTAATACATCCACTTTAAAACATTCACGGTAAAGGCTTAATAAAGCCTAAAACAATATCTTTGTAAAACCTCCTCCACCAAAAATGCATTTAAACATGGGATTAAAACAAAAGGAGGCGGCATAGGAGAAGGAGGGGGGATTTGAACCCCTAACCTCATCTAAAATGATAAGCTACCTTACCAACCTGCCACCTGTCTTAGAAGTTTTATATAGTAATCTCACTTGTATTTGTAAAAACAAGTGCCAAGTATGTGTCAAGGGAATAAGGAGGTAGTTTTGGAAAAGTGCAATTTTGGGGCACTTCTGCTCACTTCCAGATCTCGAGTTATGTATGAAAGTTTCTCAAAATTTTGAGACAATCGTAATGATGTGATCATTTATCCGATTTGGAGCTTTTGTGATAGATTTATTTGTTGTTAAATTCACATGAAGGCATAGAACCAAAGGGAGACACTATTGCAAGTGGATCAGGAAGGTGAAGGACAGAGGTTGAGCTCCATTAACGTCCTTCAAAGGTCTGAAACATAGTTTTGTAGGTTTTTTATTCATTATTGGTTAATGTAAATGTTATTGTATTTACATTTTTAACATTATTAATGGATCAATTCATCATGAACCCGGGGATGTAGGAATTACGAACCCAAGGACGTAGGAATTCTGAACCCCATAAACAATCTAGTGTTGTGTTCTAATTTTTATTTTCAGTTTATGATTATTTGTAGTAATTTAAATTCCCAATTTGAATATGGATGCAACTATAATCAGAATTGATAAAATTGGAAAAATCAATTAAATCTAAAACAGTGACTTTTTGGGCTTTGATCAAACAATGAAATTTTGAGTAAATTGCAAACTTAATTTCAGTTTTGAATTCATTCCATAAATCATATTTTGATTAGTTTTGGAAGTATACAATCCTTTTAAGTTGATTAAAATTGAATATCCTTGAAAGCGTTTAAAAGTGGAAAAAATAAAACACCCATTTTCTAATCAAGTTTGGTATCATAGTAGTTAGATTACCGAATTACCTTCTAATTGTGTTTGAAATTTTGGCTTTAGTTTCAGTATTGATTTCAGTTTTCAATGTGCATACATTTTGAGGCTTGTTAATCTTCTATTGTAGTGTGTAATTTTTGAAGTATAGGTTGTTATTGTAGGAATAGGGAATCATGGGCAAGTCATCCAAACAGGAGCAACTGGATGAGCTTGAAGCCATAAACCGCCAACTCCAGGAAGAAAAATCTTTCCTAAGAGCTAATTTTTATTCCTTGGAAGAGCAAATAGTGTGGTTAAAATATGAGCCACAATCCTCTATAACCAAGAAAGAGGAGTATGTCAATGAGATGCTTTCAGAGAGAAATAAGTTTATGGTTTTGTTAAAGAGATGCAAGAATAAAATGTAGATAGAGGATGCCCTCTTGGAAAAGCTACAACAAGGTGAACACAAGAAGGAAATGCCTTCCAAAGAAGATGCAAGTACTATGAAGAAAAATGCACTATAAAGTGTTCACATGAAAATTCTTCCTCTCATTCAGTTTGAGATATTCCTTTAGGTCAGTTTGAAAAACACACTAAGGGAATTAGGTCTAAGCTAATGGTTAAGATGGGATATAACAAAAAAGGCCTTGGTAAAAATGGAAAAGGTAATGCTAACCCAATGCAGGTAGAGAATCAGCCTCATTTTGCAGGTTTAGGTTATTCTAGTGGGCAACTAGAAATTGGAGAAAGTTCCAAAGTAGCTGAAGGAAGACAAGCTTCAACCAACCAAGGATCTACACCTTTAGAAATGCAAGATTTCGCCACCAAGAGGAACAATGAAAGGAGTAAGAAATCAAGTAAATGAGGTAATGAAATTCCACCTCCTCCCACTTACACTAAAAATAGCACTAAGGGGAAATTTAATCCTAAGACTTCTAAAACACTCTTTCAGTCTGAACAATATAGCTTTGGTAGATAGGGGTATGCTTTTCCTTGCACATTTTGTGAAGGTACTAATCATTCTGCAACATATTGTTGGAAGAGGAAAAATATGATAAAGAAGTTAATGTATTTTGTGAATGATAAGGAAGGTGCAAAAGACCAATCTCACTCTGGTAAGGTGAGAAATGAAAATAAGGTTACCTCTCCTAAAGAGGGGAATCATTTTCCTAGACAGAGTTTAAGGAATGGAAAAATGGGTAAGACTCCTAAAAATAAGGAAGTTAAATTTTGTTCCCATTGTAAAATGAATGGTCATGATGTTAAGATGTGTTGGTATGTTCCTTGATGCAACATTGGAAAGTTGTTGAAAAGGAAAATAATGTCAAAACAAAATTTGTTGATCTAACTCATGTAAATGCTAATTCTAGTCTTCGGGAAGTAAAACCATTGAAACGGAGAAATCCAATTAATTGGATGGGAAAAACATTCCTCAACTTTATGTTTGCATTACAGTAACTGGTGATAGTATGCAAACATTTTCAAAGCTATATTTTAGGGATTTTGATCCTATGTTAATATTCAGCTTTGAAATAATTTGGAAGCAGTCATAAAGAAGATTTGAGTGATAGGTTCATCATACTCATATTCATCTTCTCACATTTTGGTTAGTTATTCCATTTCTAACAACAGTATGCATGGATATGGGCATCATCAGAATGTCTATTTTGAAACTTGTAGTTTTATAGTGTTGTCATTTGTGTAAATATTATGGATGCTTATAAGACCCATTCGAGAACCTGTTTGATATTGTAATAAATAGACAAACTTGTTTTATCCACATGTGTTATTTGCACTAATTTATAAGACCCTTATTTTGGGAAAAATTTATTTTTGTAACTATCATATGTGGTTGCAATTAGGGTGTAAATTTATTACACTAACAAACTAGTTTGCAAAGGAATTAGGTGATCATTTTGTAAATTATGTTAGTTCACCAATTTGGGTAAGCATACAGTTTATAGTCTATTCCTTTACAATTTAGTGTATGGATAGAATATTTGCATATTTGCGTTGATTCATATTTTGACTATAGCCATTTTGTGCGTTGATGGTTTAATTAGTCCGGATAGTGAATAGTTGCAGTTTGTAATCAGCATAATCACAAAGTGTCGATTGAACACTAGCTTTCGTTATAGATGAGTGTTATTATCTAACTTATTATTTGTGATAGTGATACAATGTTTTGAAGATTCACTTGCATTCAGTTGTTCACTATAGCTATTGTTGGTTATTGATATTCTAATTTATTCTTGATATTGAATACTTGCGGTTGTTATAGTTTCGGATGGATAAAGTGGGTACTAGCCTAATTATGGGCAATTTAGATGTCTTGTATATTGATGTGTTATGGAATTGTAGTTTTTGGTAATCGTCCATATAAAAATGTTACAGGTTAAACACTAGCTTTTCGTAATAGAATGGGTGTTAATATCTAATCAATTATTTGTGATGGCATTACAAAGTTGGGTATGATAGTTCACAATTTTGTGTAGAGTTGACAGGGTTACATCATTTGATTGACCACTAGCTTAATTGGGTGTTATTATCTGATCGATTATGTAATTAGTTAATCAACTATTTGCATTTTATTGACCTATTTTAGGTTCTTGTATGTGTATTTGCAATGCAGAAGAGATAACATGTTTTGTGGGTTCATACACAACTTTTTGTGGAGAAAATTCCTTCTCAGTAGGGAGGAGTGATCGGGGAGATTTTTTGGTGTCAAGATTTCCTAAACTTCCTCAACCATTTCAAAGGCAAGATATCCTTCGATACCTTTCCAAGACTATAAGACGTGAAAAATGGACACTCGAGCTCAAGATATGTCCATTCAAAGTTTGGTCATTGGAAGGTCAATGTTGGTCAACAACGCCATGGTGACGTGGATGCATGCATAATTGTCCAAGTGGCTCGATCAACATCAGAAATTGGCAAATGGAGAAAAATGTCAGGGCGCCGAATTTCATATTACTTTTTAATTCTTTTCCATACATTATTTCCAAATGCCAAAAACACACACACACACACACACACACACACACACACACACACACACACACACACACACACACACACACACAAATATTAATGTTCAAACATTAGTATAACCACATAATCTGCAAATCCACATAACCGCCAACATGCTATGCTTACATGTAGAGGAGGAGTGGAGCAATGGTAGGGGGCATGTAAATGTTAGGCGGTAAATCCACGTAAGAATAAGGTGGGGGTAGTTATGCCCAAATGGTCCTTTGACCACTTTAAAACCCATGTGAAAAGGATTTAATAAGCCTTTAACATTATCTTCTCCACTAAATGTGGGATATTACCTCTTATTTTTAATACATACACTTTAAAACATGCGTGGAAAAAGATTAATAAAGCCTAAAACAATATCTTTATAAAACATCCTCCACCAAAAATGCATTGAAACGTTGGATTAAAACAAATGGAGGTGGTATAGGAGAAGGAGGGGGGATTTGAACCCTAACCTCATGTAAAAATATAAGTGTCCTTACCAGCCCGCCACCCTCTTGGAAATGTTATATAGTAAGCTCACTTGTATTTGTAATAAACAAGTGTCAGTCTATGTTAAAGGAATAAGGAGGCAGTTTTGGAAAAGTTTAATTTTGGGGCACTTATGCTCACTTCAAAATCTCAATTTATATTTGAAAGTTTCTCAAAATTTTGAGATGATCACAATGATGTGATCATTTATCCTATTTAGAGATTTACTCATAGAGTTATTTTTTGTTAAAGTCACAAAAAGGCATAGAAAAAAATGTAGACACTGTTGTAAGTGGATCATGAATGTGAATGGCAGAGGATGAGCTCCATTAATGTCCTTAGAAGGTCTGAAAACATAGTTTTGTAGGTTTTTGATTCATTATTAGTTAATGTAAATGTTATTGTATTTTAATTTTTTAACATTATTAATCGATCGGTTCATCATGAACCTGAGGACGTAGGGAATTCCGAACCCCGTAAACAATTTGGTGTTGTGTTCTAATTATTATTTTCAAATTTCTGATTATTTGAAATTTACATTCCTAATTTGAATATGGATGCGACTATAATCAGAATTGATAAAATTGGAAAAATCAATTAAATCTAAAACAGATTTTTGAAATTTTGAGTAAATTACAAACTTAATTTCAGTTTGAATTCAATCCATAAATCATACTTTGATAAGTTTTAAGAAATATAAAATCCTTTTAAGTTGATTAAAATTGAAGATCCTTGAAAGCGTTTAAAATTAGAAAAAATAAAACACCCATTTTTGGATCAGCGTCCAGGTGAATGCACCAGGCCCTTCAGCATTTGCATCAAGGAGACCCATGGTCACCATGAAAGTTGCTAATTTTAAAATAGAACAAATACATAGAAACTAAAATCGAGTCTCGATGGTTCCATTTCCATAGTAGAGGGGTGAATTTAGGTTCAAATATAGTTCCAATAATGTCCAAGCACTTAAGGATTGGATTTTCAAAGTTCGTGATCGGATCGACTATCAATTATGACTCTATGCCCAATGGATGCTTCAAGGCAATTGATCTATTCATTTAGCAGGAAGACATCCCTAGGAGTCACCAAATTATTATGCAAAATAAGCTCATGTTATTTTTGGTTAACTTAACTACATCCATTTTTCCTCTTTTAGTGCTTAAATCATTTTTTTCGAGATATTCCAATCACTTAAGGTTTCTGAAAACATCTTCATCGAATGTGGGAAATTTCTTCCCTTTCCAAAAATATAAAGAAGTCCTAACTCATATTTTACAAGTTACGGGTCGGTGGACTTTGAAACAATTTTTTTGCCAAAGGTGACCCAATGGACCTAGGGAAGACTTTTTGCCAAGTTGAAAATTGCAATTGCGGGGCTATGGAGGAAAATTTTCCCAAGTGAACTTCAGGTCGGTGGGTCTACGGCAAGTTTTGAGACTTTTGTGCTTTTGCAAATACAATGCAAAGTGAATTTTGGCCCACAAGCTTACGAGGGATCTTGAATCCAAATAAAGAAAAATGCCTAAGGCCTACAAAGGGACACATGGCCATGTTGAAAAGTTAAAGCGGGAAGGCGAGTCATCAAAGGTAGTTAGAAATTTTTGTCCCCAAAAGGCGTAAACTGAAAAAATGAGCCACACCTTGGCTGAAGCCCAAGGATGCATGTGTCGAGCCTCAATTACATGTGGGTTGGCGAGCCTAAGAAAGACATTTCACCCAAAAGGAAAATGCGAGGCCAACGGGACCGATGATGATTTTTGCCAAAACTAAATTGCATGGAAGTCTTTGGGGTAATATTTGAATTTTGTATGTTTGGTGCCAAAAGGCACAAAGTGAGTTTCAAACCCGCGGACCCATTCTGCTAACTGGTTTTCACCATTTTTGTATGGACCCAACTTGAAACATTCAAATAAACATATCTTTTGACCCAGTGGCTCAAAAATCAAAAGAATTAGCACCATTGGAAAGGTCTCGACCTCGTCTACGCCATGGAAACCTAAAAATTTAATTTTGAGGAGGTTTGGTGGGTGAAAAATAGGGAAACATCTTTATGCCATTAATATGTAATCTGATTGTCCCCAATAATAAGATCAAATTTGAATCGATCTACCAATCTCCTTTCTTCAACGGGTGAAGCAGGACATAGAGTGTGGAATCGCAGTTGTGGGTGGATTTATAGCAGCATTGATGGCTGTAGCTAAGCTTCAAATCAAGTTTCTCACCTCGTTTATTCTTCCCTCTTTAATGCATCTATAAAAGAAATATTTGGGCTCATTGTAAAGGGTTGGACAGTTTATTTTTACATCATACCTTCTTCCCTTGTTTGTACGAGAATTTGTGGTACTTTCCAAACCTCCCATACGGGTTGTAATGCAAATTTTCACCTCTTGGTCACTACAATGTACTTTATCAACTCCTGAGCAATAATATATATGTCTGTGGATGATTCTCAACCCTCTCATGTGTTTACTATTGTCTTTATGATCTCTTATAAGAGTTTGGTTACTTATGCATGGTGTTTGTATTACATTTTTGTGGTTTGTGTTGATCTACAAAATGAGTGTCTAACATTCCTTTGGTGCATCACTTCGTTAGCTTAGGTTAATTTTATTGTATCTTCTCAACCATGTCTCCTTGGTAAGATAGAGTAGGTTTAGAGTAGATCCTCTGCAAACAAATTATTTTTATGCAATGAATAGAGGAATACGAACGGCCTTAATCCGGAGATCTATCTCAACTCACAAGGTGCCACACTTTGAGAGATGCTCCATGTTGTGCAATCACACTGAGAATCTTAACTCATCTAGTTACAGGAACTTAGGGGTGTTGTGATTCTGCACTAACAAGTTTTTTTGTGGGAGAAGGGGTCCAGTGAAACCATGTTTTCTTGGAGATTAGTACTAACCATGTTATCTATATGAGTCCTTATTGTTTGATTTTATTATTTGGGCACCATGAGTGACCCTTCATTGTAATGTTTTAGTTCATGGAAAAATTAACTGTGTTTAGGATTGGTTATTTTGTTAAGTAAATTAGGTTTACGGACATAATGGTCCCCGCTTGCATTAAGTTTTGTATTTGGGTAAGTGTGTGTTAATTATAGAGGATTCGGATCACATGTACAGACTTGAGTGGATGCCACATCCTATACACTTGTGCCCAAATATGCCAAACCCGCAATTGAGCTATTTATGTCATTTTAAGTGACCCCTTTTTGTTTTGGGATTTCAATTAGCATGAAAATAAGCCCTTAGATGCTACCTATAAGGTAGGGGGGCTTAATTTCAAGGCATAGAGGGAGTTTCAATACCATTTAGCCTCTCATTTGTCACCATCCATGTAAGATGGATTGGAATTTCTGTGTTGTAAAAAGTTACACAAACTTGTCTCATTTTATTTTTGGGCAATTTGGGAGAAGGGTGCCTTAAATGTGAGTTTATCTTTTCTTTTTTAATTTTGGGAATCTTTGACTTGGAGGGAAGAGAGGGGTGACACATTTCACCCCCTCATTGGTGAGGAAATTTTTTTGCTTTTCTTCAAATACTCCCTCATGGGGGAGAAAGAGAATATTTTTTTGTTTTGTGCTTGGAAGGTGGGGAAGTGAGATTTTGCTTGGAAAAGGAATTAGGAACATTTTATAGATTTGGAGAGCTTGTGGAGGCGGGCTCTTTGATCTCACTTTATGTTAATTTGTATGTTAGATATTATTTTTATTAAGTCGAAATTGGTGTTTTTTTACTTGTGTTGTATATTTCTTGGGTATGTTATGTATTAATTTTCTCCATCCTTCATAAGGATTAATGGATTTTAGATCTTTGTGGGGAAGAGGGAGGGATTTTCCCTCTTAAACCTCATGGCTTGATGGCCAATCCATTCTAGTTCTTTTTACTCCCCTCATATGGTTTGAGGTGGGGAAGGTGGTTCATATGGTTTGAACCCCTTACCCATCCTTGGAGGGGAAACCCAATGGATTTAAAAATCCTCCCCATGAGGATTTTAGGTGAACGGGTGGAGTAATAAGGAGGGATTGTTGCCTTTGAGGGATAAGGAGGTTTTGCGAAGAATCTTGTAAGTGTGCATCATATGGTTGGACCACACTCTTTGACACTTTTGGATGTCTCATCTACTCTTCCCCATTGTTGAGGATGAATATGCTTTTCTCCTCTTTTCTTTTGATTGGTAATTGTTGTGTTTATTTAATGTATGGATTTTTCTTGTATGTCAACGTGTTTTTGTTTATGTCTCCCTAAATCTTGTGCACATTTTTTAAAGCTAGCTCTTTCTCCTATGGGCTTGGGGACACTAGCATGTTTTCTAGCCTTTGGAAAGGCATGTAATAATGCGTATAGGTTGGGTGGTAAAACAAGTCTTTCTCTATGTGATGGATTCTTTGGTGAAGAGCACAAGTTGGAGCTCAATTTTGGAATATGGTTGGAGTTTCCTCGATATCTTATTATCTTGTTGTTCTCAATTTGTTTGGAAACTTTTACTTATTGTAAGTTTCCCATATTGGGATTGAGATTACTTTTAAGCAACTAATGTTGCATTAATGTTGTGTATACCATTCTTTAAAATATCAATCTTGATAAAACATTATTTCCATGATCATGGGTTTTTGGTATGTTTGATCATATTCTTAAAGAATATTTTTTTGTAATGAGAGGATTGTGTCTTTATATTGGAGAATACATTATAGTTTATCTATAACATGAAACAAACTATTATTCATATTATTGAAGTGAAGGCATATTTTTGAGAAGTGGAAGTGTACTCTTGCTCTAGAAGTTCATTTTGAATGAGAAGCCTTGTAAAATTTGAGTGGATATATCTCTTTGCAATAAAGTCTTACTTCTCTCCCTTAGATAATGATTCAGTTTTTCATTGAACTCCCATGAGGAAAGGAACATTATTCTTTTTGTAATATCTTGTAAATCATGGTAAATTGAAACTTTGTTTGATATCATATTCAAATGTACTCCTACGTCTATACAATTTAAGGTAAGTGAATATTACCATTCCAATGGAAATTTTTTATTACTATGACTTCATTTTATCATTCTTTTAGTGTAGACTTGTATGAGACTAAAATACATAGTTATATTCCCTTTATTTATGGAAATGAGTAAATAATTTTATAATCTGATTTATTGGAAACTATGAAGTTGTATCCTTCACAAGACTTACAAAACATAATCTATTATTTTACAACTTGTCATAATTTTTAACATAGTATATGATAAAAATATATTAAAATATATTTAATATAGTTATATTATAAAGTATAACTATAAGATATTAAAAATTAGTTTTATATTATTTAATATATTAATATAGTTATATATATATATATATATATATATATATATATATTAAAAAATTAAATTAGAAAAAAATAGAAATCAAACTTTTCGGTGTGATTTTATATGTTTTATAACAATAGAAAAATGGAATGGGGAGGGGCCGATCCCTCCCCAAAACCTTCTAATTTTCCAAACCCCAATCTCCTCGCACCCACTCCCCAACTCCATACACCTGCGCACCCACTCAATCCCAAAATCCCAACTCCCAACCCCATTTCCGCACTCCTCCATAGACCCCACTCTCGCAGATCTCCCAACCCCATCATACCCATTAAAATCTCTCCAAACTACCGCCAAACATTCCCAAAAAAAAATGCACATGTTTCACATAGTCCACCGCCAGTAAATAAAACTCTCTGTTATTTCTCATTTGAGTCCTTCAATTTGGTTTTCACACTAAATTTTTAATATATAAAAACAAACAAATATATATATATATATAGGCATTTTCCCTTCATATTACAAAAACAATTGGAATGCTACATATGCAACTAGAGGAGATCTTTGGCAAAAGAAACATACAAAACAAAATAATGTCAATGAGATTATCCATTAAAAATCTATGAATCCATATCTTTCATAGCTCCTTGTCAAGAAAGAAACAAAAAGAAATGAAATGGAAAAGAAAGGAAAGGTAAATAAAAGATAAGGATGGGTTAGGGAAACTTTAGCAAAAGTTTAAAATCAAAGGCCAAGATTAGATTGATCCTAGGGTTCACATTTATTCCTACACTTTTCAAGTCATGGGATTTTGTGGGATTAGGAAATAAAATAAAAGAAGGGTGTGTGGGGGTCAAATAAATTGAAAGGGGTGTGTAGACATTTTAATGTAACCTTAGAAAATGACTAGCGGGGTAACCATGATAAGATATAAATAATTAAGTTGGAAGTAGATAAGTAGTTATCTTTTGGGTAAATTAAATGGGTATGAAATAATTGAATAACGGAACCGGGCAAGTATAGTAATTGTTATTCTTTTAAAAAACAAAATTACCCACATTTTAAACTACCATTTGGTGTGTTTTTCCATGTCCCAAGGTGGGGCATTTCATTTCATTTGGTATCGGAGGGATGGTTTGCACATGCGGACACTTTTGGTAGAATATTTAAATAGTTATTAATGCTATAGTAACATTAAATGAAAAACAAATAAAATGATTCCGCTAAACCATTCCATAGTTCAAAACATATTTCTATTATCCACGTGGGAGAAATACATCTACTAACACAATAGGTGGTACACAAGTTTTAATCACTTCATTTGTTTAAAACAATTGGTAAAAGTTAAGAAAAAATTGTTCAAAAATAGCGTGCAAAATGGCTCCTTGGCTCCCATAGTGGTGATCGATTTGGATGATCTTGTTCTCTAGTGACATGGGAAGTCACAACTACATTTAAACCCAACTTATAAGATCATTTGATCATGAAGTTGAAAACATTTTCAGCTCAAACCATTTTTTTGGTACAACTTAAATTTAAGAAAATTTGTTTCGGTTTGGACTTGTAGTTTAGGGAGATTTAGTAGGAAATAAAAATCGACAACCTCTAAAATTTAGTATTTCTACATGTCCATTGGATGCAAAATTATATTTGATAAACTAGAATGGGGAGTTATTGTTCAAAGTGTGTTTAGGATCCCTATATTCATTTTTGCACAAAACACAAACTTGATAATAACATTAATTAGCTTAGGAAATTAGGTCATAACTAGAGTTTTGGTTATTAGTTTTTCATTTTGTATGTTGCATTGGATTCTCTCTATATATATAGGAGAATAGATATAAGGTCAAAGAAATCATTTTCAAGTTTGGGCCACTTGTTTTCAAGACTCATTTTGTATCCAATTTCACTAAAAATCTGCTGAAATGCAATAACAAAGCATTAATAGTTGGCTCCGAGAAGGTGCTTCCAACTCGAGATTTATTCACAAGTTTTGGAGATTTGTATATCTTGTTTGAATTTATATATAATAGAAAATTAACTGGAAGTATTTGTTTTACCATTTGGGTATTGGGTACTAGTTAGGTAGACCCCTTTCAATAGCCATTTTCACTAGATCGTAGAACAAGAGAACTAGGTCTTAATAAATTGTTAGACTTTTTAGCGAACCTTTGGAGGGTGCAAGATTTTATAATATGATTATCTTGTTGTATTACATAGATAAATATTACAACCTTTTCAAGTTACATGCTATAAGACATTTTTGAATGCTAACAACCTTGGTTTAGGTTGGTCATCGAACAAGGTGTAGTTGTCGGTTTTGGAAATAAGCAGTAGGTCAATATAAGAAAGTAGAATTGTTACCTTGGTCCAAGGAATAGGTTTAAGGTGTTTTTTTAGTTAGTTCCTTTTCTAGTAATTGGTTTTTTCTTGGGAATCTCAACCATAATGTTAGGGGCACCACTTTTAAACCTAATAAAACCCTTTTGGTGTGGGTGTAAAATAAATAATTGTATCTTGTATAGAACCAACCAATATGATAAAATGGTCTTCCATGTCTTAAAATTTTGTTATTATGAATCAGAATAATTTTCTACTCCTCGTGTATATGCTACAAATCTAAATTTTATACTTCTCTTTATAAGAAAATTTTCCAAGAAACCTTATAACCTTGCTTATCCTTTCAAAAGTGTAATTTTAAATTAAGTATAATTGGATGAAAATGTTTGCTAACGTAAACTCCTCTAACTTGTCTCTAAATAATAAATGATAAAGGGAAAGGAAAGTTAGTGTCTCTTATTATATGATGGTGTTGCTCGAAGTGATATTTCATATCTAGTTATCCTCTTCAAATAACCTAAAAACTCATTGTGATATTCTAAAACAAGTCTAGTTTTCACAACATCAAATTATCATCAATTCTCTTAATATAAAATTTAGAGTTAGATTTGTAAACGATCTATTTATTTTAATTATTCTTGAGCTCGATAAATCATGCTATAAGCAAACATTAATTTTTCTTGCAATGTAACTTAGTTTAAACTTTTACATTAGTAAGTACACGCGTGATTTTAAACCTTCTCAAGTTGATTAAAATTTTATGAGTTAATCATGGTTATAACACTATTACTTAAGTGTAGAAATCATGGAATAACCCTCATTCTAACCAAGTAACATATGGATATAGAAGAAAACTAATTTTGCCAAAATAAGAACAATGTCTCTCTCTCTCTCTCCTAACAAAAATAAAATAAAATAAATTAGTTTTGACTACTCCCTTTTTTGGGTGTTATGGTTTTCCAATGTTAGTGTTGACCATAAAATTAAAAGTAATATGATCCAATAATGGTGAATGTAATTTTTCATAATCAACACACACACACACACACACACACACACACACACACACACACACACACACACACACACACACACACACACACACACACACACACACACACACACACATATAAACAATTGTGTACATATACCTTTTAAACAACAATAGAAACATTTAATTCTAAGTAATTTGGAAAAACTCATTCAATATGTAATTAAATAAACTTTTTTGGACAATAATGTTATCAATGTTACCCCTTAAAAATATTAAATTAAGGTGATCATTAATTATTGCTTCAACTGGAATAAATAATGTTTATTAATCTTAGTTTTGTGAAATTCATATAATATGGATTACATGCTAAATGGCTGGTCTTATGTAAGTAACTTAGGCATTTTTGTCATCCTAAGTTAAAGGTGAGAAAGTAATTTGAATAATCGAATGATTGTGACGATCTCACAAATTAGTTATGCCTTTGGCTATTTGACTCTTAGGAGACTCTTTCATAATATTTCCTTCACATTTGAAAACTCTTAGTATCTTATTATAACATAACTAATGTTAACCCTTTTTGTGAGGACAAAAGATAATGATTAACTAATCTTTCCACCTAGCTTTTGTTGAGGTGTCCTTTGTAATTAGTATAAACACTAGTTTAATATTTTTTGTAAATTTGGAATTATTTTGGGTCACTCTTTACAACATGGCCCCATTTACTATTACCACTCAATAAGGTGGTGAAATTTAAAGTTATTTGTGTTAAAGGGATTCACCCTCTACATAATGAGTATATATATATATATAGTTATCGCATGCACTTTGTTGGTTGTCAAATTAGGACTTTAATGAAAGCACTTGATCGGGGGACGGAAAATCCCTCCTCTTTAATGGAAGAGGTTCTCTTATTGAAAGCAAGAAGTAAAACTATTTATAAATGTACAAATTTCTACTTTAATGAGGAAAACTGGTATTATGAAAGTGTCTTAATGCAAAGGTAGATCATCAATACAAAAGGACAAAATAATTAAGGAAGGGAAAAGGTAGAACATAACAACATTCCTAGGAAATATAGATAGCAAAATAGTTCCTTATAAATGTTGTGCAAGGATGATATATAAAACATAATCATTCATATTAAACCAACAAATATTATTTCATACACACAAAGTTCCGTAAATCAAATTTCTAATTTAATGAGGAAAACGGTATTATGAAAGTGTCTTAATGCAAAGGTAGATCATCAATACAAAAGGACAAAATAATTAAGGAAGGAAAAGGTAGAACATAACAACATTCCTAGGAAGTATAGATAGCAAAATAGTTCCTTATAAGTGTTGTGCAAGGATGATATATAAAACATAATCATTCATATTAAACCAACAAATATTATTTCATACACACAAAGTTCTAGAAATCACATCCATAAGAATACAAACCTTCTTAATGCAATAGATTAATGATTCACAAACCTGAGATGAGCAAGAGATAATAAACCTATGTTGATGGAAACATGAAGGGAAAAATTCTGTATTGATAGCTTTTAGTTCTTTTACACTTTCAAAATTATCAGAGTTTCAGCCCTTTGGAATGGCATGGAGAGCCCAATATATAGCTTACAAAGTGGTTACATTTGGTAACTGTTTCTTTTAACCAAAATATTAATTAAGGAAATACACAATATAAATTCCTTAATAAAATTACAAGGAGATATAGGAAGGTGGATAAAATGACTCAATTTTTCAAAGAAGTGGGCAAGAGATAATGAGTAAGAAATGTGACAAGTGCATAGATGGTTCCCCTTTAAATAGCCATTCAGGAGAGAGAAGATCATAAATGTGCATTAAATACACCTTGTGCCAACTCAAAATATGAAATGTAGGAAAAGTGGAAAAAACTTTCCCAGATGATCCATGGAACATTAGGACATGAGGGATGTGAAGAGCTGATTCGGCTGATGCAGACAATGCTGGTCAAGATAGCATGGGCAGTTTGAGGGACACAAAAACATGAACGATGCAAAGAGCCGATTCATCCGATGCGGGACAAGAGAGTATGGGTGGTCCGAGGGACATAGAAACTTGAAGAAAGCAAAGAGCCAATTTTGCTTGATGTGGGGAATCGATAAATAGGAGTCTTGGGCGTACTTGGGAAAGAGGGGTTAAAAAATTCTAAAAATCGATGGGAGAGACTTGCAGGAAATTGGCCAATCGGCAAACAGGAGGCTCTGCTAGCACTTAGGACATGAGGGACAAAAATGTATGACATACCCACAAGTCACTACAATGACCCCAAGAAACAAAATTTTCACTATCTCTTCGAATTTCTTACTTCACTAAGTCTATTAAAGGGTACCAACTCAAAAAAAAAAAAAAATTGACTTTCAAAAGAGGGGATTTTTAGGGGACAACAACTAGCTCTTCTTAGGGATGACTTGACTAGATCATAAGAATGAGGCAATACAAGAATTGAAGAGAAACTCGGGAAGAAGAAGACTGGTGCCTTATCCATTGGGTAATAGAGTCAAAGGTAAAAAACAATACGAAGGAAACACATAGAGAAAACAATAAAACAAAGGCAAGGAAAGGAAAACACACAAAGTGTACATAATATACAAAGGAATTCCTATTCACCTAGGATTTAAACAATTTAGTGCACTGCCCAATATAAGGAAGTGGGAGGGAAGATCCATCCATGTAATCAAGATAGAAAGAATTTTCACGAGTAATGTGCCCGATTCTAAAAGGACCAAGCCAAAGAGAGTCAAACTTTCCATGGCTTCCTCGAGGCTCATGACTTTTGTCCCTTAGTAAAACAATGTGTCCAAATTTGAAATCTCTCGGATCTAGTTTTCTTGTCAAATAAATATTTCACCTTCTACCTGATAGGAAGAAATCCTATTGAAAACCTACAAACTGTCTTCATTTAGCTTATGGAGATACATGATCGTCTTATCCAAATAATCACCGAAACCTGGGGTTGGTAATAGCTTTCATCAAATGCAAAGTTGGTAGTTCCATTTTCACTTTGGTAGTTGAGCTTCCACACCATACACCACTTGAAAAGGGGACATCCCAATTACTCTTTTGGGGGTAGTCCTATCTGCATGCACAGAGCATCATAAAGCTTCTTGTGCCAGTTTCTCTGAGATTCATTGTCAAGCTTTCTTACAATTGTCACCAAATTCTTATTTGTTGATTATGCCTGTCCATTCCCTTGAGGGTAGTAATATGAAGAATGAGCAAGGGAAATTCCATACACATACCAGAAATTCATCATCTTAGCAAAATAAAAATTGGAAGAATTATCGGTCATGATCTTGTTTGGTACTCCAAAGCTTACCAAGATGTTTTCTTTGATGAAATTACATACTACCTTAGAAGTAGTACTTTTAACTAGGATGGCTTCCACCCACTTGGTGAAATAATTTGTGGCAGTCAACACATGAGTATTTCCTACACTTAAAGGGGCGTTGAGTGTTCTAATGAAATCCAAACCCCATTGTTGAAAGGGTTCTTCGATCACAACTAGCTTAAGTGGTAAAACATCTAGCTTAGTTCTTCCCCCAAAGGTTTGACAAGCTTCAAACTTGATAACCCACTTTGATGTATCTTTAAACAAAGTAGGCCAATACTACCCTACACGAAGGATTTTATGAGCAACGATAGCAGATGAGAAATGACCCCACAAGCTTGATCATGAAAGGATGAGAACAACTTCTTTTGGTTCTCTTTGTCAAGACACTTCAAGAATCTTCCATCCACTCTTCGCTTGAACAAAGCATTCTCCCACAACACGTACTATGCTAACCTTAACTTGATAGCTCTCTTCTCCTTTGAATTTAATTGAGATGAACACTCACCATAGGTGAGGAAGTGAGGAATATCAGCGTACCATTCATTTGTCAAGATGAGGAATAGAACAATAGGGACATCAACTTCATTCTTAGGTAACTCAGACTAGCTCCCTCATAAATGAGATCACACAGGCATTTACCCTAAACTAGCTTCATTGGTTTGATGTCGAGATCATACTCCTAAACCTTTGTGACCTAGTTTCCTATCTTGGTTCCAAACTCCTATTGTGTAAGAATAGACTTGATAGTCATATCGGGCACAAGCGCAACAGAGTGAGAGTTAAAAATGTAAAATCAAAACTGCTTAATAGCTTTAACTACCATGAAAGCATTTTTCTTCATCATAGTGTACTTCAAATCATGAGGTTTCAGAATATAACGCATGAATGCAATTGGGAGCTCATGGTATTTAGAATCTTACCGAGTCAACACAACAACCAAGGTACTCTTTGTGGTATAGCAATAGATAGTAAAATATTTACTAAAATTTGGACATGCTAAGATAGGAGTCTTAGCAATATCTTTCTTAATGCCTTCAAATGCTTCATTTCCTTCAAATGACCAACCAAAAATATTATTTCCTTTCATCATTTGAGAAATATCCAGAGTCAACTCTCCAAAATCTAGGATGAATCTTCTCAGAAATTGATCTTGCCAAAGAAAGAATGCACTCGCGTTTTTCTTGTGGGAAGAGGAATCTACAGACCGCTTGAACTCGTTCAAGATCAATCTTGATTTCGTATTTGGGGAAAACAGGTCCCAACATTTTTCCCTTCATGACACAAAATAAATATTTCTTGGGATTCTTAGAGACTCCATGTTCTTGGCATTTCAAGAGGACTATTTCAAGATGCTAAAAGTGATTTTCTCTAGTTTTAGAAAACACAATTAAATCATCTAGATACACAACAATAAATTTTCCTTTTAAACCTCTCGAAATCCAAATCCATTTCTCTCTCGAAAGTTGGAACAAGCATTAATGAGGCCAAAGGACATCCTCTTGTAGGCAAAAGTACCCCAAGGAGTGGTAAAGGTAGTCTTGTATTGATCTAGAGCATTGACTTCCACTTGGTTATATCCTCGAGAAACCATTAAGCCTGGACACCATATCCAAACCCATAACAACTTGTAACACCTATTCCATCATGGGTAGGGGATAGTTATCCTTTAAACAAGCCTGATTTAGATTGTGAAGTGAACACAGATCAAAATTTCACCATTTTTCTTCCAGACATGTACAATATTAGCAATCCATGTTGAATGATGAATGGGCTAGATGATCTTGTCTTTCAACAACTTTAGTATCTCTTGGAAGATGGTGTCAACAATCTTTGGATTGTATTTCCTTTACTTCTGCTTGACAGGTTTAATCCTAGGTTTGAGGGGAATGAAGTGTTGCATTTATTTTAGTTGGAAAGCTTTCAGATAATCATAAGAATAAGTGAGGAAATTGACATACCTCTTCAAAAGATTTACCACCTTATTCTTCTACTCTTGGGTCAAGAACTTTCCAATGTTCACCATTTTGGGTTTAGCAAGGCTCCTAATGTTAATCTTTTCACATTAAGCAAACTCGAGCTCCTTTAGAAGCCTTAGACTTGACATATTTGTCATGTTTATCAACAAATTCCTCCAAACTTATCAGCCATTTATGGATCTTGTTACCTATTAGTTTGATACATCCATCTTGATACATTTCCACCTTGACACCTTCCTCATTGGAAGAGACACTCTCTTGAGGAAAATTGCCACTTCCTTCAAAATACAATTGATTAAATTAATCCCTAAGCTCTAGGAAAGAGAGAAAATGATGGTTGTCATTAAAAACTTTCCAGTTGTTTACATTATCTGGTACACTTGGTCTATGAACCATTTCAATGGTGAATTTATCTTGAGAGAAATCGGGATGAGGTATAAACAACGACACTGAAACATCTAGGGAATAAGCTCTAGTGTTCTTCTCCCTTGGCACTACTTCGATGGAGAAGGCATCTAAGAATTCAATAGAATCCTAGACTAGATTCCAATAGTGCTTCAACCTTCTATTCTTTACTTGGAAAAGGTCTCGACTTGTTTGACAACCAATTCCACATCTTCGTGATTTAGGAGGTTCCTCACACCTATTTCTTTTGCCACGTTCAGTCTAAGGATGAGAGCTTCATATTCTGTTGTGTTATTTATATTTTCAAACTGTAGCTTGAAGGAGAAAGGAAGAATCTTTCCTTCTGGAGTTATTAATATCACAACAGCCCCAACACCACCAAGAGCAACTTCCATTAAATTCCAAATTCCAAATGCTATTAGGATCATGGAGAACTACTTTAGGACATTCCACCTCATTCTAAGACATGAACATGTAATTGCCATGCCCAATATATTCATAAAATATTTGTGCCTTGGGATCATTTGTCTTTTGCACAATATATTCAGATTGCTTCTCGGGTAGCAGCTTCTTCATCTTTCCATTGATTGGTATAAGGGCATGTGAAGAATCCATTTGAATTTCTTCTCCTACATCCTTACAAAAATTTCTACTCAACAAAGACGCCATATGATAGAGGAATATCAACTACTTATGCATCCTTAATTCCTCCAACCAAAGGCACCTACTTACTCTCCATGGAATAGAAAGAACCATAAGTGCATGTGAGGATAATAACCAAGGCATGAGCCACTTTGGTAGGCATCACATTATCCTACGCTCCTGAGTCTATGACACAGTTGTTGAGTTTATGGCCAACTATGAGGAGGGTCACATAGAATAGTTTAATTTTCACATTTGGTGAGGTGATTGCAGTCACAATATTTGATTGGGATGTAGAAGAGGGAGTGGGAAAAGACCTTTAGAATTGTTAGATGAAGTTTTGGAATGGGAATTGACAAAGTGGACCATTTAGGAAAAGGCTTTTGGATGGGTTTGATAAAATTCAGCCTCGAAATCTAGATTTTTTTCTTCTTGAGGTAATCAATGATATCAAAAGATCCAGAGGTGGATGGGGTATCATCACTAGGAATCTTAGGCTTGTTAGGTTTTGGAACTAGAGAATAAGATGTTTTAGAAGAAGGAGTAGAAGGAGAAGAATTAGCATAACTCACCTTTTGCGTGGATGCAGTGGGAATATGAGATCCTCTTCTTGTAATCACTGGAATAGTCGTGGGATGCTCCTTAGATTTCTTAGTGGGCTGCAACAATTTTTATCTCTTGTTTTTCTGTTCCTAGTCATAACAACATATGACTCACTATTCATCTCTACCACTACTTCATCATAATCATCTTCCTCATCAACACCCTCAGTGGTGAGGAAATTAACTCGAGACCCATCAAGTTCTTCCAGTTCTTCCTTAGCCTCTTCTTCAGGTTCTTCAAAATATTCATTAACTTCTTCATCATCAGGTTCTTCAACTTCACAAGTTACATTAACAGGGACCTTGATGGGTGGTCCTTCGATTACCAACCTTGTCTGAGAATAAGGTAAATGGTTTCTAGGCTAAAAATTTCTCCTTGGAATGTATTGATAAGGAGCATCTTTGAGCCAATTGTTTCTTGATGGTAATGAGGTAATTAGCAAGCTTCTCTACTAACTCGATCTACATTATCTCAAGGAGTAGAGAAAGAGGAAGAAGAATTTTGGATTTGGAAGAGTCTCTTTTTAATTTTCTTGACATGATCAAGTCATCTTCAACACTGACGGCTAATCTTTGATCAACATCCAAAGTTGTAAGATTGGCTCTTCTCGTGGCATAGCTTACTTCATATAATTGAGTATTTAGGAAGAAACGTTTTGAATTTGATCCATAGGCCAGTGTCTTCTAGGATCTTGTTAATCAGATTATTGAACTTGGCCACAAACTCTCTCATGGGATCTTGTGGTTTTTTCTTGATTTGAGAAATCTAGGCTAGCAAAACATGCAAATCTTCACGAGGTTTGAAATGGTTCTCAAATCTAGTTCTCATGGTAGTCTAATTGGTGATGGCCCCACTACGGAGATGGTAAAACCAATTTTCCACATTTTCCTACAAATTCTCCACAAAAATCCTCATAGAGACATCCTCATGTTTAACTCCAAGGACTTCACACTTAACTATGAAGGCTGTAATGTGTTCATCAGGATGTACCTTGCCATCACCTATGAACTTAGGAAAGTTCTTTCTGTTACCCCTGGGTAACTCATGCAAAGGTTGAGGGAGGGCAAGAGGCCCAACTCATTTTCCCCAAGGTAATGGAGCTGCCATTCTGGGAAAAATTGCTTGAAGTGGAACCGAGACACTAGCAAGAATTAAAGCATGAAGATTAGGTATGAGTTGTTCTTGAGGGGTACCACTCCCAAAATCTCTGTCTTAAATAGGAGGTGTGCTTGTAGAATGATCTCTTCTATTTCTCCTTGTTGAAGGAAGGGGAAAGCCTTGTTGATCTATGAGTTGAAATTGAGAATCTTTAACTCCAAGAGCCCTTCTTCTACGAGTAAATCTTAGAGTCACAGATTAGAAAAGACCAAAAAAAAAAATCTTTAAAACTAGAATTTGTTGAAACGAATCCCTAACATGAGAGTCACCCAAAATTTTTGTTGTCAAATTAGGACTATAATAAAAGCAATAGTCGGGGACAAAATTCCCTCCTCTTTCATGGGAGGGTTTCCTTATTGAAATAAAGTAGAAAAACTATTTACAAATGTACAACTTTCTACTTTAATGAGGAACTTTGATATCATCAAAGTGTCTTAATGTAAAGGTAGATCATCAATACAAAAGGATAGAAGAATTAAGGAAGGGAAAAGGTATAACATAACAGCATTCCACGGAAATATAGATAGAAAAATAGTTCCTTATAAATGTTATGCAAGGATGATATATAGAACATAATCATTCATATTAAACCATTAGATATTATTTCATAGACACAAAGTTCCAGAAATCACATCCATAAGAATACAAAGCTTCTTAATGCAATAGATTAATGATTCACAAACTTAAGACAAGCAAGAGAGAATAGATCAATGTAGATGGAAATAGGAAGGGAAATCTTCTATATTGATAGATTTTAGTTCTTTTACAATTTCAAAATTATCGAGTTCCACCCTTTGGAATGGCATACATATCCCAATATATAACTTACAAAGTGGTTACATTTGGTAACCGTTTCTTTTAACCAAAATATTAAATAAGGAAATACACAATATAAAGTCCTTAATTAAATTACAAGGAGATATAGGAAGGTCAAACAAATGACTCAATTTTGCAAAGAAGCGGAAATAGATAATGAGCAAGAAATCGACAATTACATAGATGGTTGCAACATTAAATAGCCATTCAAGAGAGAGAAGATCGTAAATGCACATTAAATACTCCTCGCACCGACTGAAAAAGGTGAAATGCAGGATAAGTGTAAAAAATTGGCCCAAACGGTCCATGGAACATTGGGACATTAGGGACGTGAAGAGCTGATCTGGCTGATGTGAGTGATGTGAGTCAATAGAGCACATGCATTCTCGGATGACATAGAAATGTGAAGGACGTGAAGAGCCGATTTTTCCGATGTGGGCAATGCATGGAATTAGTGAATAGGAGGCCTGGGTGTACTTGGGATAGATGGGATGAAAAAGTCTGAAAAAGCCGATGGATAGGGGCTTTCCGGGAAATCAGCCAAACAACAAACATGAGGCCCACCAAAGCACTTGGGACATGAGGGACAAAAATTTCTGACATACCCGCAAGTCACTACAATGACCCCAAGAAACAGAATTTTCACCATCTCTTCAAATTTCTAACTTCACTAAGACTACCGAAGGTTGCAAACTCGAAAAATTTCAAAATTTTAACTTTCAAAAGACATGAATTTTGAGGGGACAACATGACCTAATCAATCAATTGTGACCAAATAATTGTTAAGTAAAAGTTAACATAAATTCCATATCTTGAGAAGCATTAGACTATACCTTTCCTTAAATAAAAATGTGTGTTGATATCTTGAACTCTTAAGGAACGTATGTATAGACAAGTTTTCTTTTGTCTAAATTATAATTTCCTATTATTTTGATAGGTTTAGGAAACATTCACTTTAAATGGATTTTGTTTTGCCTAACTCATTCATTTTTTCTCTTGATTATAGTATTTAAGAAACAATAAAACTTAAGTAAAACTTTTCATATATCTTATTGAATTGAAAATTTGTTGTTTGTTGTTCCATTAATTATTTATGGCCTTTTTGGGGTTTAAAATTTTGAAAGTTTCTTTGTCATGGTAAAAACTTTTTCAAAACTCTTAAACAATAATCCATTATCTCTTATGAGATTCTAAACCAAATTTTGAACCATAAATGAGATGTTCAAGAAAAGGGTACATGTTATGGAAATTTATAACCAAACTAGAAAATAAACCCTTACTCGGTGACTGGATATATATATATTCAACCACAATGTATTGGTACTATCATTATGTGAACATAAAAATAATGGTCAAATTTAGTCAACAACTTTAACTATGTTTGGTATTACGTGAATATTTATCCTTGACCTTAGTGAATAATGTAGACGCTATAATCATTGTTGGAGAGACGCGTGAACCATTTTTTTCAAAATTTAAAGTAATGATGAGCTAGGAGATGAAACCACATGGAACTCAAAAAAACAAATTCTCTCTTATTGTGTGGTATTTTTGACACCTTAGATAGTTTCCTTGATTGGGCTCATACACAACTAGCATGCAAAACTTGTTAACCCCTTTTAAAACAACACTTATGTTGTTTTGGCTCACCCATCATTATTTTCCTTTAAATATAGACCTCATATTGTACATCGTCTTATTTGGGCCCTTATAGGAATTTTAAACAATGAGACAATAAATTGGGTTTAGAAGCTCCAAATTTCCTTTATTAATATTATACTAATTGAAGAATACAATTGACCTTGAACCATGTTAAATTTGATTAGACATGTATTCTTACGAAAAAAATAAAATAAAATAATAAAATCCCTTTAAAATGAGTTTAATGTTGGACATACACTACGTGTGACTATTTACAGGTGTTAGACAAGGATGTTGATAACAATTTACTTGGAAGATATATCTTCTTTTAATTAAATTGATCTAAGTAAGAGAAACGCTTAGTACTTGACCAATTTTGAATTGGCGAGACATGTTTGTTGTGACCAAAAACCGCATTATATGACACGCTACCTCATGAGGTCATATCCCTATCTCTTCTAGTGACTTCAATGAGGAAGTCTAATTTTAGAAGAGGGGGGTGTAGTGCCCACAATTTCTAGCCTCTGTTATCTATTGACTTCCTAACCCATAGTTATGATTTGATAGGGATTTTGACATAGTTTGGACATTTTGTTATGTTAGTTGACCTTCATGAAAATGTATGGTGATTTGGGCACGTAGCGTCAATTTAGCTTTGATTAGTATTATTGGCACATTTTATTAGATGTTATGGATATTAACATATTGTTATGTTATTTGGGCATAATTGATATATGATGGATACATAGTTTAGTTGCACATCTTGATGATATAGTTTATTTGATTATTGATGAGAACACATGATAGCATTAATATACGTATTTCAATGGCTAACACATGTTGAATTCATATGAAATTGTTCACATCTCTCATTTACAATTCCATGTTGATGTTGTGATATCATAGATTACATGTTTAGACTTGATCATTTACTGAGTGGTTAATTTACACTTGTATTGGGGAGATTCATTTTATGTGTGAATTGAGTGTGTAAGTTACATGTGGCACAGGAGAACATGGGTTTCAGGGAGGCTATGTAAATTTTCGACAAGTGACCCATGGGGCTAAGTCCTAACCATGTTAGCAGTATAAGGCCTTATTGTTTTTTTGTATTATTTGGGCACCACGAGTGACCCTTATTTGTAATGTTGTATTTTATGCAAAAATTAATTGTGTTTAGGATGTGCTATTTTGTTAAGTAAACTAGGTTTGGGGACTTAATGGTCACCACATGCATTAAGGTTTTTATTTGGGTAAGTGTATGTTAATTAGAGAGGATTGGGGTCATATGTTCACCCTTGAGTGGGCTCTACATCCTCTACACTTGTTACCAAATGTGTCAAACCCTAAATTCAGTTATTTATGGAATTTTAAGTGACCCTTTTTGTTTTAGGAGTTTACCTAGCATGAAAATCAGCCCTTGGACCTTGCCTATTAGGTTAGGGGGCTTAATTTCAAGGCATAGAAGGATTTTATCTCCCATTTAGTATCTCTTTTGTCACCATTCATGTAAGATGTATTGAAATGTGTGTGTGTTAAAAAGTTTCATAAACTTGTCTTATTTTATTTTTGGGCAATTTGGGAGAAGGGTGCTTTAAATGTGAGTTTATATTTTCTTATTTTTATTCATGGAATCTTTGACTTTGAGAGACAAGAGGGGTGACACATGTCACCCCCTCATGTGGGAGGAAAAGAATTTTTTTTTCCTTGTTGCTTGGAGGCTTGGGAAGTGATAGTTTGTTTAGAAAAATATTGGGAAAATCTTACATATTTGGAGAGCTTTTGAGGTATGCTCTTTGATCTCACTCTATGTTAATTTGCATATTAGATATTAGTTTTTCTTATGGTCGAAATTGGTGATTTTTTTCTTGTGATATATATTGTTTGGGTATGTTATGTATTATTTTTCTCAATCCATCATATGGCTTGATGGGAAATCCATGTTGGTTATTTTTACTCCCTCATATGGTTTAAGGTGGGGAAGTTGACTCATATGGTTTTAACCCGTAGTGCCCACTTTCCTTTGATACCTTGTGATATTGCTCTTGATATTGCTTCGATATTGCAAACTATATTATGGACATTGTTATAGTTTAATTTAGCATGATGTTAGATGTTAGACCATGGTTTATTGTGGACTTTGATTCATATATGGTGCATGATGATTATTAGAGACATTTTAGATATTGATGTCGATATATTTTTTAACATGGTTACATTATACATGTTGCTTAAACTATTGATATTTGGATACTGTGAGTAGGCCTAGAAAATGAGAATTGAATTAAAATTGGTAATGATATAGTTGTGGATGAAATTGTAAGTGATATTGTTGATTGTCTTGATGTTTTTGTGATTCACATATATGTCGATGATCTTGAAATTATATTTATATTCATTTGGATGTTCTAATATGGCCATGAGGCCGAAAGAGGTATTTGTATTTTATAGGTTGAAAATATCACAACAATTATCGGAGGATTGTAGACCAACCACATTGGAACTCTAGCTAAATTCAACAAGGTCACCATGGAAACTTGTATTTTTTTGTGTGTTTGATTATTTTAGGAATTACCATGGGGGATAACCTTTAAATGTGACCAAGGGTTATATGTATTTATTTATGTGGTTACCTTTTATTAATGTTTGTATGTGTTTATTAAGTGATGTGTTTACCCCCTTTGTTTTTAATAAATTGTGGTATATAATGTGAGTAATCATATTGTTAAAATAAATAAATCAAACTCGGGTCATAAGAAAGTAATTATTAGAGTGGTTTACTCTCGTATTAAATGTTGCAAGATATGTGTAAGTGATGTGTAAGAGATATATAAGTAAAATTTGGAGTATGAAGCACTTCATATTCTTTAGAATTCGAAATTGTCCTTGGAGACTAATTTTGGAGGCTTGTGGGATAAGTTAAACTTGTCCTATACCTCTTAAATTTGCATACCAATGTTACCTATGGTTGGAGAGCTTAAATCTAGCCTTTATTATGCTTTTTTTTAAGTCAAGCTGAATGTTTTAATTGCACTTCTTGCTTGAAATTAATTTCAGTCCTTTGGGGTATGGGCTTGATTTGAGTGTGTAAGTAAAACTATCATATTATTCACCTACTTATTTATTGTGCCTTGGAGATTGAATTTGACTCATGAGTTGGAGTTGAGGATGTGTGATGTGGCATCCCACTTGGATCCACCTCATCCTCTTCTCTTCCCTCTCTATATATTTGAATTCCTTAGCTTGTTTTTGGGGTTGGCTTCACTTTTGCATACTTCATTTGGGGAGAATTCTTTTGCTATTTGGAGCTCTTGCTTTTGGAGAAAGTTTGCAGAATTTTTACAGGCCTGTGTTTCATTGATCTTGGGTTGTTTTGTATTGGAAAGCTTGTTGGTTGGAACTTGGAACAAACTCCATTATGGAGAGGTAAGAGCTTGGCTCTTGAAATGCTCTTCTTTTAATTGTGCAAATGTTATTGTTATGAATTTTTTGGCATGTGTGTGGGTTGTTTGGGTAGATGGCCTAGGGATGGTGTAGGAGAAGACTATGGGTTATTTATGTGGGAGGCATAATTGTTTTGGGGAGGTATACGTGTGGAGGAAGTTGGGATCTGGGTTCCACCTTAAAAAGAAATAATTTACATTTCTTTACTCGTTATGGGGTGCCATAAGAGGTTCGGGAGGCATAAAGAAATGTGAGGAATAAGGGGTACTTGAGGAGACATAAGTATATATATATATATATACATTGGTGGTTTCTTCTCAAGTGGTGATACCCATTCCCCTTTGGGAGGTATAAACAACATCCCCCATAGTTTCTTGCTCCTTTGGCTTACATGATGGAGCCTAAGTTTTTTTGCTATGTTTTAATGTGGTTGCAAACTACATTCTATTTTGGACTGTGTTTTAATGTGAAATTTGTATTTGTGTTTTTGGAAGCTTGTTGTTACCATCAATAAAAACGCGTCTTCTATCACATTTTGGTGGGGATCGGGGCCAATGAAGAAGGATGGATTCTCCTTGTCATTGGATGTCTTGGTTGGGTGGAGAGCGTTGCCTTTCCCCTGTTCTATTGTGATCAAATTGAAATAAAGAACATGGAGGATCTCCATGTTGTTATTCTAGAACTGAGAAAGAAGACAGAGTTTGGCAGTCCTTTGTGAGACTTCTTTTGTAGGCCTTTTTCCCACTTCAAGTGGATGACTTGTAATATTATTTGTATTGGATAGTTATTCTGTTTTGGAAATGAAATCCTATGTTTAAATGAGAAAGAGATATGCACTGAAATTTGTACTATGTAAAGAGACGTGAAAGTGCATTTGAATGAAAGGAAAAGAGAAAGAGTGGTAATTTGTAAAGTTGTATGTGATAAATATAAATAGAAGTTGTATTATTTTCCACAAATGGAGTTACTGCTGTGTAAAATCTGTGTTGAAATATGTTGAGGAATTTTTGTTTGAAAGAGAGAAACACATATGAAGAAGATATATTACTCTGTTTTTGTTGAAATGCATGATTTGAAAAATAGAAGCTGCATTCTTGTTTTTACATTTTGATTGAAGGAAAGATAACTAGTTAAAACTAGCATGAAATGTAATCAACGTTTGTATAGTATGGAAAAATAAATAGATTAATCTCTGGTTGGAAAAAAAAAACACTAATATAATCTAAGAAAGATAAAAATGAGCCCAAACAAACTAAAATAGTTATGAAAATTTTATAGTAACCTTTCAAATCCGGTTCAGACAAAAACTCAGACTTTTTTGTATAAAAATTGGTAATTTTTGAATTGATAATCAATAAAATCTTTTTAACCTTACAATCCATCCTAAAATATTTTAAGTAAAATCCTCCATGCCTTTTGAGCATGTTAAGAAAGAATTAATGGAAAATTTGAACAAAATTTATAAGTTTAAAAGACAAGTTCACTTTTTAAGCGACGAGAAAAATGTTTTTTTAAAAATTACCACTAAATATTTATCAAAATTAAAATAATAAGCCTCAAGTGCAAAGAGGACTTGGAGATATTTCCAAAAAGTCCTCGTTTGCCAAAAATGGAACTCCGGTAGAAAGTTATGGCCTTCTGAAATTTTACTTCACCTTGGCTTCAAAATCTAACTATCAAATTTAAATAAAATATTATTGGGTGGACCCACGGGCTAAATATTTTCTTTTGCACTTTTTTCTCGTAAGAAATTCAGGCACAAAATTCCTCGCCATTCCACTGACCCGTAAACCTTCTGATTGGTCAAAATTATCTAAGTTAAAAAATATATATATTTGGGAAAAATTTCTAGGTTTTCCCCGCTTTTCGTAGGCCTACAACCAATCGGGTGCTGCCACGTAGCTTAATGAGGCTCCATCGAGGCGCAGACTTCCTTCGGCCTCGCACTTGAAAAATTAAAATTTAGGAAATTTTCCTATTTTTCTCCGTGGCTAATCAAGTATTGCCACGTGGCATTATGAGGTGCTTTCGGATGCACAGTCGCTTTAAACCTTAGCGACTTAAAAAAAAAAAAATTGGAAAAATTGTAAAGTTTATCCACCTCCGCGATGGCTTAGAGTCAATCGATGTTGTCATGTGGCTTCACAAGGCATCAACGGAGGAGCAGATCCCTTTCTGACTTAACACTTAAAAAAAAAAAATTGGGGTAAAATTATTAAGTTTTCCTACCGACCCGCCAACCCACAACCAATGATTGATTGACACATGGCATCCTTGGGTGTCACCGGAGGCGTGGGTGATTCTTAACCTTAATGTGTTTTGGGCAAAAGTCAAATTTTCTAAGTTTACTCCATTGGCCTGCTTCCTTGCTTGGAAAATTGGGACTGACACGTGGCATCTCTACACATCGGCAGAGGAGTGGGTAATTTTGAACCCTTTCACCCTTTCAAAAAAATATAAGGCAAAAAGTCAATTTTTCCTTTGGCATCTCACTTTTTGTCTAGGCTAGAAATTTGGACACGTGTCCCTTGCGGACCTCAAACTTAAATTTCCTCTTGGGGTGCACAGCCTGTCGTAGGCTCGTGGGCATGTGGGTGAATTTTGAATTTATTTTACAAAAGTAAAAATCCAAACTACCTCCCCAACGCCACCGACCTAAATCCCTTTTTGGGAAAATTATTTTGTCTATGCCCACTTGCTCGCCATTGGAAAAAAATTTCTTCCCAAGGCCCGCCGGCCCATAACTTGATTTTTATGGGGAGTTAGAAGGAATTATTTTATATAGCTGGAAGGGTGAGAAAATTTCCTATCTAATAGGAATGTTTTTAGAAGATTTCAAGTGTGTTAATTTTGAGAAAATCTAGGTTGAATCTCTTAAGCCTGTCAAGGGGTGGGAGAGTGAGAAATTGCCCTCTTAATCTTAATAACTATTCTAACCCTTAGTTTTGACCCTGTAAATTCAATAATTGTTGTAATTGGGAAATAATGAGATAGTATTTTTATTTGGCCTCGAAACCTTGTTTGTGTCATCTATTGTTTTGTAACCTAGTAAAGCAGACACTTTTAATAAAAAAACTATCCCATAAAATTTTTCTCGACAAATCATAGGTTGTTCTTGGGTCTCAAGTGGGTTGTTTTAGCCGGAATTACACTTAGTATCAGTGTGGGTTCAAGACCTGAACCCTTGTGCACACTAGAATGCGTGATACATGAACTTTAACCTAGCACATTTTTGAATAACCCTTTCTCTATGTGTTGAATTCTTTAGTGAAGAGGACAAGTTGGAGCTCAAGTTTAGAAGATTGTTTGCAGTTCCTCAATATCTTATCATCTTGTTGTTATCAAGTAGTTTGGAATATTTTATTTATTGTTATCATGTAAATATGAATTTTTTGGAATTTCTATTTATTTGTAAGTTTTCCATATTGGGATTGGGATTGAGACACTTTAGGATGTAAATCCTTCTCTACATGGATGGACCATTAGACCACATTCAATCGGACATGATAAGGTGACATCCATTGAGGCTCATGTATCTCCTCAACATAGTGAGGAGCATAGAGGAGAGAACTCCCATGAGGATTCAATCAGAGCAAAGTCACCGTAGAGGGGATAGGGAGACCGGGTTTCAGGACACAAAGATAGGTCTCAAAGCCCTAGGCTTAGGGATGAGTGTCTAGAGAGGCCTAGGGGTGGCCAGACCACCGTTGTAGACCATATCAAGGAGATCCTGAAGCTACGACCAGCTCATTATTCTAGTGACATAGGTGGATTTCAGGTAGAGGCCTAGTTGGTGAGCTTGAGTGGGTGCTTCAAGCTCTGCCCTTTCTCTAGCAACACAAAATCTCATGTTGCGATCCATCTTCTAAGGGATGGAGTAGGCATATGGTGGAGGAAAGAGGATTAGAATTTCTTTTTGATCCTAAGACAAGTTACTAGAGCTCTTGAGGATCGGTTCAAGAGCAAATATTTATCTCGGAACTTCTTATAGATGAGGATTGATGAGTTTTATGACCTCTGATAGGCATCTCTTATAGTGGCTGAGTATGAGAGTATATTTCTTGATCTATTCCAATATGTTGATTACATGCAAGATGAGCGGGTGTGGATCCATAGGTTCATTCGGGGCCTAAATATGGACATTGGAGGTGTATTTCGAATCCATTGTCCAAAAGCATTGGTTGGGGCAATTGAGAAGGCTTATATAGAAGAGGCGACTCTGAGAAAGACCAAAGCAGCTAGAGATCGACTCCGAAGCCATATATAGTAGATGTGGGACAATAGATCAAGGGGGTCAATACCTCCTCCTTGTGGTGGAAATGGTTCAACATAGTCATATTTTAGACCACAATAGTAGCAGCAAAATCTCACCCACCATATAGACCTCCATGAATATTTGATGCACAGAGGGGTTGGAGTATGGGACCTCCTCCTAGGGGTCCCATTAGGACATAGGAAGAACCTAGAGCTCCAACAAGTAGGAGCTCACTAGTAGAGACCTCAACAGTCCACATCAAGGTCATCAGGGCCCACAACACACCCCTCTAGGAAATCGACTAGAGTTGTTGTTGACAATTTTTGCACCCAGTGCAAAAAGGTCAACTCGAAACTTCATCGTTACGATAAAAGTCATGGGTGAATTATACCTAAACTAAGGGATTTTGATATAATTTATTACTACTGAATTAGTTATAAGATTAAATGAAATCTGCAGTTATGTGTGCTTTGTCACAAAACATAATAGATCACATAGTCTATAATTTCATGCCATCTTCAGGAAAAGAACACAAAGCCCCAAAGGACAACTATGTTGTCTTGATGAAGACAAAAATTACAGAGTAGGTGAAGTGCTGAGTTTTGAAGCAACAAACAGAAATATAGATATCAAAAATTAGGGTTCATTACTGAATGTTACAAGTTCTCATCAATGTTTCTTTCCTTCATGATTAAGACATTCAATTATGTTACTGAGTTGTTTAGTTCATTATACAATCCATACAGAGAAGCTAGAATGCAGAAGGGAATACACAACTCATTTTTAGAATTCAATGTTTTATTCACAAGGAAGGTCAAATGTTTCCCACACAAGCCGTGGGATGTGACTGAAAAGTAAAGTACATCTACTAAAGTAAGAGGTACACATGCATGAAATAGAAAGAAAAGGAGTATGAGTGAACCCATCATTGCCTTGTATATTCTTCATTGTGCAAAGCATCTCCTTCCCATCTTCTTTCATCTTTGTCTCCACAATTCAAAGCATGGTACTTGAAAAGTAAAAGAAAAGAAACATCAATAAAGAGCTCAGGGTTAATCCATATTCCTAAACTATCTGAATTCATGCATATGAATCTATAAACAATAGGAGATATAGATTACTTAAAGATCAAACTGCATAGCTCACTCAGAAAGAAAAGAAAGAAAAGAGAAGAAGGAACATGGACACAAGAGAGGCCAAAAGCCTAAGTATTTTCTAACTATTTTCTTAAGTGTGCAAGGCACAGTTCGCATCCAAGAAAAAGAATCATACACATGCTAAAAAAATAATACCAATATAACTAAAACTCGGATATTTTCTACAAATGGAAGAGGATCACATTACTACAAAACAAAGAATATACTTGTAGATAAGGAACATTTTCCATATTTTAGTCAAAGAAAAGGAAGAGTGGGAAAATTTTGACAAGGCTTCTTCGCCATGTAAAATGGACATTTACAACTCTTCATCATGTTGTTTTCAACTATCACATGCTTTAAAAGGATTATGTAAATTAAGTAAAGTGATACAGAAAAGTAGAAAAGCATTGCATGATCAGAATGAACAGTTATGATGTTTTAGCTTTCAATCACCAAATCAGCTTCAATGAATGTTTTTTTCGTATTTTGAATCAAAAAATATAACTACTATGTTGGAAATAGAAGGAAGAAAGAATTCTTGAAAAACATTGCTGTGGCTTTACCATGAAAAATCAACTTTTAAATTTTCCAAAGCATGTCGAAATATGACTATCAAGGAAATAAAGTATCTAAGTAAATGAAACAAGTTATATTATTTCAACAAAGCATTTGAATCAAGGCTTATGCTTGAACATAGTATCTTCAATAGATGAAGATCTACTTGCAATTTCAAGAAAAACCCAGAAAAGCTACTTGCAAGAGTAGAAGAAATAAGTTGTGCATCAGATTATTATTCAGTGTTGAGATATAAACAAGATTGCAGTATTCTAACAAGTGACAAGCATCATCTTCAGAATACAAAGTAAAGACCCACACAAATAGCTCTCATATCCAAGTCAAAGAGATATTCAAAATTTCAAATAGAAGGGAGTTTTTCAATTTTCAGAAAGCACAAATGTTCTATGGCCTACAAGGTTGATCACCCAGTTTACAATTATGCACAAAACTGATATATTTCTAGAGCTTACAGAGTTTAGAATGCAACAAGTATTTCAAAAGGAACTATCAAGAAATGTCAATTCAAACAAGAAGGCACAGATCCGGTTCAACATAGGCTTTCTTTTCATTTTTTACAAATACCTAGAAGAGGATTCATTAAGACTACAACCAAGTTTCAGAAAAAGATAGCATTTTTACAATACAACAGCTGATGAGCTATATAACTCAAGATCTCAAAACATAAATTATTCACAGACCAAACCAAGTGGTTGTAGGAAAACAAATGAAATTTACAGAATGAGAACCAGAATACCCATGTCTCAAAATGCACAGATCTACATTTTTTGAGTCAATAATCAATAAACAGTGGCAAGTGTTTAAGGAGAAACCATAAGTTTACCTTCTTCAGTAGATGTCAGTGAATCAAGATGGAACTCAGAGTCAAAAATTTGAATCAAAGCTAAAAATGAGTACCCATAATGGTTTCAACTTGAAACAACCATGACCGAGCCACAAAAACACAAATAAATGCAAGAGAAACATGAGTATTAGTTTCAAATTTTGAAATGACAAAGAATAGGTAACAATGAAATTCAAAGGTTGAGAACTTACCATGCTCATCAAGCATCGATACCACTCACATAGTTCAAAGCTCAAAACAATCAGATAAATCACAGCTGAGAGCTCAAATTCACAATGGCGGCCAAGTTGCAGAATCTTTAGCAGGGGCCAAATAGAAACTCAAAACTATAAGAAAATGCAAGTGTTTGAGTCCCTAGATTATTATAGGCCCAAAATAATATAGAATGAGCTTGAAGCTCTCACTAACAGTGGCGGCTATGTTAAAGAAAACTTGCAGAAGTTAGAAATGATCACGACCGAGCTTAGAAGCTTCAAACGATGGCGGCCAATACAAAACCAAACTTGAATCTTCCTCAGAAAGAAGGGTCGAGCTTGAACCCAATATAGAAGGAGTAACAATGGTAGAATCCTCTAAAGAACTCACAGAGACAAGTATACAGGTGCAAAATATGAGCTTCACAGATCAAACAATGGTTTTGAAAAATTTTCCAGGGCTTCACCAAGAACCAAAAATCCAAATGAAATGATTATTAGGGTTGAAGTTACCCTTTACCATGCAAACCCAAGGGGTGAGTTTATGAAACTCAACCATAGTCAGATAATCAACATCTGAAGATCAAGTCATGCAAGGATCAAGGGTGAGGGTCGATACCAACTTTCAACACTAATCACCATGGTTAAATGTCATTTACTATAATTAAACTCCAAGTCAGAAATTGTAACCGAGAGAATCAACGGTGAGGTCCATCAAGGACAGAGATCGATGGTGTTGATAAAAGACCAAACCTGACCAGAGTTTAAAAACACATATACGTGGCGAGTGGACAGGAAACCCTAGTTTGGGTTGAGTTAAAATGCCACCGAAAAATAGCCAAGGGTTGACTCATCGTGCAGAAGGGGCCAGCCCACGTGTCCATCAAATAATCATTGCAATATTGACTAAAGTCTAAACTATAGTATATGCTCCAAATAATACGAGTGTTGACCAAATCATGCCAACAATGATCACCGAAAAGGTGAGTCTTTCAAACCATACATTATCCAATGTGCAAAGGCCGACAAGTGTATACATGCATATATTTATCACAAAGGTGGCAGACTATAGTATGGTATGTGTATATACAAAGTGGCCAAGTATTGTAATAGCTCTTCACAAAAGTACCCCATGTATATCAAGAACCATGGTAATATGCTAAGTCCACAAAGGTGGCCAAACCTGGTAAACCAAAGGTAGTTCCCACTCCAAGGAGTTGAAGATGATCTATAGCATGTCACCCATGTGACCACTTAGATAAGGAATGTCAACATCAGAATCTGAGCATGGGGGTGGTCCCCACCAAATGGATATATGGATGATTATTATTGCAAGTATTGCAATTATTTCACTCACATACAGGAAATTTATTTTTGCATGCTTCACAAGAGGACAAAGCAAGGAAGGAGTCCAAGTTGCATGCTCATGGAGAGAGACTTGCCTAGCAAGCAAGCTTATTTTTAGAAAATTAGTCACCCTTCTTTTCTTAAAATAGAATAGTCAACTTCAGTTTGATTGTATTATAACCAAGGCTATTAATGCCTATTTGTAATCAAGATGCTCTATTTTTATTCCTTTATCTATTAATAAATAAAGGATAAAAATAAAATGCATGGGCGAAATCTACAAGCCTTAGGCTATTTTTAGGAAGAGGGTAAAATTTTATTTTTCTATATATTGTGTGCCTTTGCGAAGCACAAAGGAGAACTTCTAGAGGACTTTTTCGATATAGGAGTTCTGAACCAAAATTTTGCCATTTTTTCCTTTTGAGTGTGAAGAATTTATGCCTTACCAATTATTTGCAGTCTTGTGTATGCTTCTATTAGTATTGTGAATGCAAATTCCCTAATCAATCATCTTACCCTACTCCAAATTTAGTATTTTCTAAATTTTTTAATGTGCATGTTAACTTATCGGTGTTGTTGTGATATTTTTCCTCGGTACAACCAAGTGTTTACCCTTAAATTATGTAGAAGATTGTTCACTCGTGCATCAAAAATCCTTCACATATCAATTGTGCATATACTCGGTCAAATCCCTCATACAAATTTGGTGTATCACCTTAGTTATAATTATTTTATAGTCATCTTTTACCCCTAACCCCATAATCAATTTAATAGACATCAATAAGGAACCGACCTTGATACTGAGACACTCACCTCAAAATAGGTATACCCACACACCCGAGGTGTGTCCATCAGAACTATGAAGAGAAAGATCAATTTTTGCATGATTAGAAAACCTACAACCATCTCTCTACAGTGGTGCACTTTCGAGAGATAACAAATTTGCTACTCATGGGAGAGGATTAGGCGGTTATTTTGGATGTGGTATTATTGGGCACTTTTGGAGAGATTGCCCACAAAACCCTAATAACAAGCATAAGACATAGATTTCAAAGCCTACTGTTGGTGACATGGGGCGCAGTCATAGGATGTATGCAGTGGTTGAGAAGCACCAGATAGAGCATCGTAGTACAATTATTGAGACTACGAGGTAACATTCGTGGTATTCTTACCTCCATTTTGTGTGATTATGGTTCTTCTGATTCCTTTATTGTACCATCTTTAGTAGAGCTATGCGCAGGCTGGTGGCAAAGTTAGGTGGTCATATTTGGGATGTTGAGATGGATTTTGGAGCCAAGATCTCTGTAGAATCCTTAGTTAAGGAGTGTGTAGTGGATTTGGGACCTTTCACCACTACCTTGGATCTTTGTATCCTTCCGTTGGGCTCTTATGGAGTCATCTTGGGCATGGACTAGTTATCTGCACATAGAGCTAGAGTGGATTGTTACCACAAGATCATATCTTGTACAGATGATCTAGGAGTTGAGGCAGTGATAGTGGGGGTTAGGAGACCCATTTCTATTTGTACCATCTCCGCTATATAGCTTAAGCGGTGTGTGTGACAAGGTTTTCAAATGTTTGTTGTCACAGTTAGTGACTGATCAGAAGATGGGTCTAGTGGACCATCGCTAGATGACCATCCCATTTTGAGAGAGTTTTCTGATGTCTTTCACAGGGAGCTATGGAGATCACCACCCCCATGGGAAATATATTTTCATATAGATCTTGTTTGGGAGTAGATCCTATCTCACAAGCACCTTATCGAGATGACTACCCCGACCTCTTCGAGATCAATTTACAACTAGAGGGCCTTCTCGGAGAAAGGACTAATTCCCTAGTGTATCCCCTTTGGGGTGCACCGGTGATCTTTGTAAGGAAGAAGAACGGATCCTTACAGCTATGTATTGATTACCGCTAGCTAAACAAAGTAATGATCAAGAATCATTATCTCCATCCATGAATTAATTATTTGTTTTTTCAGATGAAGGGAGCCACAATCTTCTTTAAGATAGACCTTAAGTCAAGATACCATCAGCTGAGGATTTCAAAGGTAGACATTCATAATACTGTCTTCCATATGATATATGGCCACTATGAGTTCACAGTTGTACCTTTTGGTTTGATGAATGCTCTTTCAATGTTTATGAGTTTGATGAATAGGGTATTTAGGACCTTCTTAGATCACTTCATGCATGTCTTCTTTGATGATATTTTGATTTACTCACATACATGTAAGGAACACGAGTGGAACCTTCACCAAGTTCTTCAATGTCTTTGGGAGTAGCGGCTTTATGAGAACTTGGAGAAGTGTGCATTCCTTGACAGAGGTACAAAGATTTGGGTCATATCATTTTTGGGGAACATATCGTCATCAATCCTTCCAATATTAGAGCTATCATGGATTGGCGAGAACCCACTACATGTGATCGAGGTGCGTAACTTCATGGGATTAAAGCGAGTTACTACATGATTTTTTTTTAGGACTTCTCTTGGATTGTGCACCCCATCACTTCCCTTCAATGGAAAGGGAAGAAGTTTGTTTGTTCAGACAGGTGTGAAGGCCTTCAAGACACTAAAGGAATGTCTCACTACAATACGTATTCTTATAGTGTCGGATCCACAGGGTGAGTTTTTCATATGCACAGATGCTTCTTTGGTAGGACTCAAAGGTGTTTTGATGCAGGAGGGTAGAGTGGTGGCTTTTGAGTCTCGAAAACTCAAAGATTAGAAGCTTAATTATCTAACTCATGTTCATGAGCTTCATGCGATCATGCACACTTTGGTCTAATGGAGATTTTTTCTTCTTGGTTGGAGATTCACACTTAGGACAAATAACTTGAGTCTTCACCACCTCTTCACGCGGCCCAATCTCAACGCTTGTTAGTAGCATTGGATGGGGTTTTTTTGTGAGTATGACATGGAGATAGAGCATGTGAAAGGGAAGGAGAATGTGGTTATAGATGAAGGCATGTGGCTATGGACACCTCAAAGTGAGCACAAATTTATAGATCAAGATTCTACAACTTCCTCATAACAGCTTCTACCTTACTTCCGGAGAAGAGATCAAGTCTCGAGACCCTCGAGGGGAAGTTTGATGGTTTTTCTTTAGATGAAGATGGTCTTGTAGGGCATAGAGGCCAGCTTTATGTTCCCAGAGATAGAGGCTTGAGGTAGGACATCTTGGTAGAGGCACATCGTGCACCCTATTCAGCCCATCTCGGGGTGAAGAAGATGCACGCCACCTTGAGATAGTTGTATCATTGGAAAGTACTTCGTAGAGACATGGATTAGTTTGTGTCACACTGTTTAGAGTGCTAGAAAGTAAAGGCCGAGAATTAGAATCTAGTTGGACTTCTCTATCCTCATGCTATACTGGAATAGAAGTGGGATACAATTTCCATGGAGATCATTGTTTGGCTATCGATGTCGAGGTACCACCACAACGCCATCATGGTCACGGTGGATAAATTGACAAAAATGGCTCATTTTTCTCCAATAAAGACCACTTATATAGCTAGTGCAGTGGCACGGGTATATCTTGATGATATTTTTAGGTTACACGAGATTCTACGGAAGATCATTTGTGACCGTAATCCTTTGTATACTTCCCATTTTCGAGACCACCATGCAAAGTATGCTCTCGGGATGAGCATAAACTTCAGCACAACATATCACCGAGACAAATATAAAACCGAGCCAATAAATCATATTTTAGAGGACATGCTTATGATGTATGTGATGGATCCTTAGGAAAGATGGGGGAGTACTTGTACTTGGTGGATTTTTCCTATAATAAAAGTTTTCGAGTTCTATAGGCATGGCTCCTTTCCGCCTCAGACTTGTATGGTAGAGAGTGCAAGACACATCTTAGTGGGACATGTTAGAGGATAGGGTTTATCTTAGACTAGCTTTGTTATAGGACATGGAATAGTAAGTAGTTATGATCGGAAAAGATTGCAGGAGGCAAAGGATAGGAAGAAGTAGTACACCGACCAAAGATAGACTGATAGAAGTTTTGATATGGGCATGAAGGTGTTCCTAAGTGTTAGGCCACACAAGATCCCTATCCATTATGGAAAAGCTTTTAAGTTAGCTCCTAGATTCTTGGGTCCTTTTGATATCTTGGAGCGTATCATCCCTTTGTCCTACCGTATAGCATTTCCACCTAGCTTGTCTCATGTACATGATGTGTTTCATGTTTCAGTTCTTAGGATATATGTTATAGATGCTTCTAATGTACTAGATTAGACATCATTGAGGTGAAAGATCGGGGCAGGTGATGGTGGAGCCCATTCGCATTATAGATCACAGTCCTGGGCCTTCGAGGTAGAGAGATTGATCAAGTCCAGGTGTAGTGGAACTAATATGATGAGACTGCAGCTAACTAGGAGGACGCTACTTTGTTACAATTTCAGTTCCCACATCTGCTCCGGTGACTTTCAGAGCAAGTTGAGCGTAAGGAAAGGGGATGTAGTGCCCGCTTTCCTTCGATACCTTGTGATATTGATCCCGATACTGCTAACTATATTATGGACATTGTTATAGTTTAATTTAGCATGATGTTAGATGTTAGACCTTGGTTTATTGTGGACTTTGATTCTTATATGGTGCATGATTATTAGAGACATTTTTATATTGATGTTGATATATTGTTTGACATGGTTACATTATAGATGTTGTTCCAACTTGTGATATTTAGATATTTGGAGTAGACCTAGAACATTAAAGAATTTAATTAAAATTGGTAATCATATAGCTATGGATAAAATTGTAAGTGATACTGCTGATTGTCTTGATGTTTGTTGAGATTCACATATATGTTGATGATCTTGAAATTATATTTATATTAATTTGGATGTTCTAATATGGCCATGAGGCTGAAGGAGGTATTTTTATTTTACAGGTTTAAAATATCACAACAAACATCGGGGGATTGGAGACCAACCACATTGGAATTCTAGATGAATTCAACAAGGTCACCATGGCAACTTGTATTTGTTTGTGTGTTTGATTGTGTTAGGGATTCCCATGGGGGGATCACCTTTAAATGTGACCAAGGGTTATGTGTATTTATTTATTTGGTTCCTTTTTATTGATGTTTGTATGTGTTTATTAAGTGATTTATTTACCCCTTTTTATTTAAATAAATTGTGGTATATAATGTGAGTAATCATATTGTTAAAATAAATTAATCAAATTGGGTCATAAGAAAGTAATTATTGGAGTGGTTGACTCTTGTATTAAATGTTGTAAGATATGTGTAAGTGATGTGTAAGTAAAATTTGGAGTATGAAACACTTCATCTTCTTTGGAATTTGAAATTGTCCTTGGAGACTGATTTTGGAGGCTTGTGGGACAAGTTAAACTTATCCCATACCTCTTAAATTTGCATACCAACCTTACCTATGGTTGGAGAGTTTAAATCTAGCCTTCATTATGATTTTTTTAAGTCAAGATGAATGTTTTAATTGCACTTCTTGCTTGAAATTAATTTCATTCCTTTGGGGTATGGGCTTGATTTGAGTGTGTAAGTAAAATTGTCATATTATTCACCTACTTATTTATTGTTCCTTGGAGATTAAAGTTGACTCATGAGTTGGAGTTGATGATGTGTGATGTGGAATCCCACTTGGATCCACCTCATCCTCTTCTCTTCCCTCTCTATATATTGGAATTCCTTAGCTTGTTTTTGGGGTTGCTTCACTTTTGCATACTTCATTTGGGGTGAATTATTTTGTTATTTGGAGCTCTTGCTTTTGGAGAAATTTTTCAGACTTTTTATAGGCCTATGTTTCATTGATCTTGGGATGTTTTGTATTGGAAAGATTTCTTGTTGGAACTTGGAACATACTCCATAATGGAGAGGTAATAGCTTGGCTCTTGAAACGCTCTTCTTTTGATTGTGTAAATGTTATTGTTGTGAGTGTTTTGGCATGTGTGTGGGTTGTTTGGGTAGATGGCCTAGGGATTGTGTAGAAGAAGACTATGGGGTATTTATGTGGGAGGTATAAGTATTTTAGGGAGGTATAAGTGTGGATGGAGTTTGGATCTGGGTTCCACCTTATAAAGAAATAGCATTCATTTCTTTACTCATTATGGGGTGCCATAAGAGTTTGGGGAGGCATAAGGAAATGCAAGGAATAAGGGGTACTTGGGGAGGCATAAGGGCATGTCGGTGGTGATACCCATTTCCCCTTTGGAAGGCATAAGTAGCATCCCCCATAGTTTCTTGCTCCTTTGGCTTGCATGATGAAGCCTGAGTTTTGTTTGCTATGTTTTAATGTGGTTACAAACTACATTCTATTTGGACTATGTTTTAATGTGAAATTTGAATGTGTGTTTGTGGAAGCTTGTTGTTGCAACATGTATTCTATTACATTTTCGTTGGGATCGGGGCCAATGAAGAAGGATGGATTCCCCTTTTCATTGGATGTCTTGATTGGGTGGAAAGTGTTTCCTTTCCCCATATTCTATTGTAATCAAATTGAATTAAAGAATATGGAGTATCTCCATGTTGTTATTATGGAATTGAGAAAGAAGACAGAGTTTGGTAGTCCTTGTAAGACTTATTTTGTAGTCCTTTTTCCCACTTCAAGTGGATGACTTCTAATATTATTGGTAATGGATAGTTATTCTATTTAGGAAATGAAAACCTATCTTTAAACGAGAAAGAGATGTGCACTAAAATCAGACTTGTGTAGCAAAGAGACTTGAAAGTGCATTTGAATGAAAGGAAAAGAGAAAGAGTGGTAATTTGTAAAGTTGTATGTGATAAATATAAATAGAAGTTGTATTCTTTTCCACAAATGGAGTTACTACTGTGTAAAAATTTTGTTGAAATATGTTGAGGAATTTATGTTTGAAAGAGAGAAACATGTATGAAGAAGATATATTACTCTGTTTTTGTTGAAATGCATGATTTGAAAAATAGAAGCTACATTCTTGTTTTTACATTTTGATTGAAGGAAAGATAACTAGTTAAAACTAGCATGAAATGTAATCAACATTTGTATAATATGGAAAAAGAAATAGATTAATCTCTGGTTGTGAAATGTATAAACTTCATTTTTATTTCACTGTAAACTTTACAAATTTTTATCAAAAGATACATAACAACCCTATAAAACTATGGAAAACAATTGAAACACTAATACAATCTAAGAAATATCAAAATGAGCCCAAACAAACTAAAATACTTATGAAAATTTTATAGAACCTTTCAAATCAGGTTTAGACAAAAACTCAGAGTTTTGTTGTATAAAAATTGGTAATTTTGGAATTGATAATCACTCAATCCTTTTTAACAAAGTGCAATCCATCCTAAAATATTCTAATTAAAATCCTCCATGCTTGTTGGGCATGTTGATAAAGATTTAGTGTCAAATTTGAACAAAATTTAGAAGTTTAAAAAGTTCACTTTTAAGCGATGAAAAACATTTTCTTAAAACTTAGCACTCAAACTTTATCAAAATTAAAATCATAAGCTTTCTGTGCTAAGAAAACTTCAAGAGATTTCTAAAGATTCCTCGTTTGCCAAAAATAGAGTTCCCAGTTGAAAGTTGTGGCCTTCTAAAGTTTTACTTCATCTTGGCTTCAAAATTTAACTGTCAAATTTAAATAAAATATTCTTACGCGGACCCACGAGCTAAATATTTTCTTAAGGAACAAAGTTCCCTGCCACTCCACTAACCTACAAACCTTCTAATTCATCAAAATAAGCTAAATTTAAAATAAAAATTAAATTTAAATATGGGAAAAAATTATAGGTTTTCCCTGCTTTCCCGTAGGCCCGCAACCAATTAGGTGCTGCCACGTGGCTGGACGAGGCTCCGTCGGAGGCATGAAATTCCTTCTAACCTCAGCGATTGTAAAATTAAAATTTGGGATATTTTCCTATTTTTCTCTATGGCCATACCGCCCACAACCAATCAGTGCTTGCCACGTGGCATAACAAAGCATTGTTGGATGCGTGGTTCGATTTAAACCTTAGCACTTTAAAAATACTTTTTTGAAAAATATGTAAAGTTTCTCCACCTCCCACTAGCTTGCTTCTAATCAGATGTTACCACGTGGCTTCATGAGGTGTCGGTAGAGGAGTGGATCCCTTTCTGACTTAACGCTTCAAAAACATTTTGGGGTAAAATTCTTAAGTTTCCCCACCGACCCGCCGGCCTGCAACCAATGATTGATTGACACGTGGCATCCTTGGGCATCAGCAGAGGCACGGGTGATTCTTAACCTTAACGCGTTTCGGGCCAAATTCAAATTTTCTAAGTTTGAACTGTCGGCTTCGCTTCCCGCTTAGAAATTTGGGACTAACACGTGGCATCTCTACATGTTGGTGGAGGAGCGGGTAATTTTGAACCCTTTCACCCTTTCAAAAATAAAATTCAAAATGTCAATTTTGCCTCATGTGTCCCACTTTTCCACCTAGATTAGAAATTTGGACACATGTCCCTTGCAAACCTCAAACTTGAATTCCCTCTTGAGGCGTGAAGTCCCACAAGTGGGCTCACGGGAGTGCGGGTGAATTTTGCTATTTTTTCCAAAAGTTCAAAAGGAGAAAATACCTCCCCAACACCGCCGACTAGAATCCTTTTTGGGAAAATTTTCTTCCCAAGGCCCACTGCCCAAAATAGATTTTATAGGGAATAAGAAGAACTTCTTTATATCACTGGAAAGTGAGAAAATTTCCTATCTAATGGGAATGTTTTTAGAAGATTTCAAGTGCATTAATTTTGAGAAAAACTAGGTTGAATCTCTTAAGCCTATCAGGGGGTGGGAGAGTGAGAAATTGCCCTCTTAATCTTAATAACTATTCTAACCCTTAGTTTTGACCCTGTAAATTTAATAATTGTTGTAATGGGAAAATCATGAGCTAAGATTTTTATTTGGCCTCAAAACCTTTCTTGTGGCAATTGTTGTTTTGTAACCTGGTAGTAGACACTTTTAATCAAAAAAATTATCCCATAATTTTTTTGACTAATCCTAGGTTGTTCTTGGGTCTCAAGTGGGTTGTTTTAGCTGGCATTACACTTGGTATCAGAGCATGGGTTCAAGAGCTTGGACCCTTGGGAACACTAGAAAACTTGAGACATGAACTTTAACCTAGCACATTTTTATTAACCCTTTCTCTATGTGTTGGATTCTTTGGTGAAGAGGACAAGTTGGAGCTCAAGTTTAGAATATTGTTGCAATTTCCTCAATATCTTATCATCTTGTTGTTATTAAGTAGTTTGGAAACTTTTACTTATTGTTATCATGTAAATATGACTTTGTTGGAATTTATATTTATTTTAAAGTTTTCCATATTGGGATTGAGATTGCTTTTGAGCAACTAATGTTGTATTAGTGTTATGTTTACCATTCTTTAAAATATAAATCTTGGTAAAACATGATTTCCATGATCATGGGTTTATTGGTATGTTTGATCCTCTTCTTAAAATATGAGTATTCTTGTATTGAAAGGATTGTGTCTTTATATTGGAAATGACATTATAGTTGATATGTAACATGGAACAAACTATTATTCATATTATTGAAGTGAAGGAATATTTTTGAGAAGTGAAAGCTTACTCTTGCTGTAGAATTTCATATGGAATGAGTAGTCTTGTAACATTTGAGTGGATATATCTCTTTGTAATAAATTCTTACTTCTCTCAAGTGAGATAACGATTTAGTTTTTCATTGAACTCCCATGAGGAAAGGAACATTATTGTTTTTGTAATATTTTGTAAATCATGCTAAAGTGAAACTTTATATGAGATTATATTTAAATCTACTCCTACATATATACAATTTAAGACAAATGAATATCACCATTCAAAGGGAAATATTGTATTACTATGACTTCGTTTTATCATTCTTTAGTGTACATTTGTATGAGACTAAAATGCATAGTTACATTCCCTTTATTTATAAAAATGAGTAAATAATTTTACAATATGATTTATTGGAAATGTAACGCTCTTAAAACTCCCACTGAGACACAAGAACAACCTAGGTTTAGCTAGCAAAATTATGGAATAATTTTTTTGAAAAGTGTGACCACTACAAGACTTTAAACAACGGTTGTTAAAGTAAGGATTCAAAGTCAATTAAAAATTTACTAAATGAATTTTTCTCATTGTAACATACATTGGATCCATTTTACGAAATTCAGGAGTATAAGTAATCCAAATATAGTTAAATATCTTGTAAGTTTTAATTTAATAAACAATTAAGATAATAATATAGTTAAATATTCCTTAATTAATTTTAGAGAGTTAAAGGGCCAAAGGAATTATATACCTTGGTTATATAATTCCACTAGGTCTAAACAATAAACAAGGTTCTATTTGCATGGGATAGAAAAATTTCCCTTATCCCCTAACATTACCCTTAAAAGGTCAACCCATGCTTTAGAATTAAACATTTAAGTTAATAAGGTGTAATTTCCCATTTACCCACTCTCAGGCTCATCTTTGCACTTCAACCTTATTTTTCACACATTTATCACACTTATGGTTTCTTTGAGAAAATTACGATGAGATGGGAAATTTCTTACTCTTTCCAATGATATAAAGATGTCCTCCTAATTCCTCATATTTCTTAAGTTACAGCCAACATGCTTGCAGAGAGGAAAATTTTCCCTAAAGGTGGCCTACGAGGCCTAGGGAAGAAATTTTTCCTAAGCCACAAGGACACATGGAACACCTAAGACCATGCAAGAATGTAGGTCGTCGGAGGTAAATTGGGTTTTAACTCTTTTTGTTTGAAAGAGTAAAAAGGTTCAAAAAGCCATGCCCCTCCACCGACGCCCAGGGATGCCACATGTCGTACCCAAAATGTCAAGTGAGGAAGCAAACCGTCGGGAGAAAAATTAGAAATATTGGATTTTATGTTAAAAATTACGAAGGCTAAAAAAACTTGTGCCTCCAGCGACACCAAGCGAAGCCATGTGTTAGTCCAACAGAGACTGCGGGAAGGCGGGCCGGCGAGGAAACTTAGGAATTTTGCCAATATTTTTCCAAAGGTGATAAGGTCTAAAACCATCTGCACCTCCACCGATGCCTTAAGATGCCACGTGTCATACCCACAATGATAGGCGAAGGGAACGCAGCGGGGAGACTTAAGATTTTTAATCCTTTTTCAAAAAGGTAAAGTTTGAAGGTGCGGGCCCACGAAGCCGCTTTTGTTTATTTTTCAAAGCGAATTGATGGGGTGCGGGATGTGGAGGAATTTGTGAATTTTTTTCTTTTTTTGCAAAATGGTACCCTAAGTAATTTTTAGGCCTCTGCAGTCCAATTTACAAAAATTTCCCTTTATTTTCTTTAACCAAGTGAAGTAAAAAAATTAGAAGGATATAACGTTTGATTGGAAGATTGGATTTGGGAAAAGAGGACCTTTTGAAAGGGCTCAAACTCCCCTTTTCATAGGAACCATCAAAATTCTTTTTTGATAAACATAAGTGTGTGAATTTAATCAAAAATGTCTTTCTTGCCATTAAAACGTCAATTAAATTTCTTAACAAATTTAATTCAATCGCCCTTCTTTCTTCTTCAACATGGAAAATCGACATGGATGATTTCACTTGGAAATATTTGGATTGTTTTTGCAAGGTTAAATTGATGGATTGAGTTTCAACCCAAGTTTCCGCCTATTCTGCAAAACCTCTATGTTTTTGTCTAAGTCTGATTAATTGAAATCTAATAAATTTTCTTGAGCAATTCAAATATTTGAAAATCTTTTTGATCTTCCTTATCTTACATTATTTTTTATTTTTTTCTTTCAAGTTGTAGAGTACTCTGTAAATTTTTTTTGACAAATATTTGTAGTTTTACATTGGGTCAAAAATAGAAATCTTGCTTAAACTCAAATGGATATACTTTTGTTATCATCCTCTAAATATTTAAATTCATTCAAATATAATTTACGAAATTTAAATTTACTTTAATCATTGCGTGAAGACTCCAAATGTAGTTCTACTTTCAAAACATGCATTTCGAATGAACAGAGAAATGTAATATTTCTTCATACGTATTTCTTTTTCTATTTTCAAACAGAGATTTCACAATATATTTCAAACACAGATTTCAAATGAAACCATACAATTTGTAGTAATTAAAAATACTTCTATTGACTTCAATAATTCTTTTACAACTTCCTTTTTCATTCATCAAATACAACTTACAAGATGTACATATCTCACATTTGAATGTAGGTTCCATTTCCAAAACAAAGAAACTTTCCACCACAATAATATTATAGTGCCATCAACTTGAAGTGGGAATTAATTTTTACAACAAGGAAACACCAAGGACCTGATAAATTTTTCATTATCCTCAGCTCTAGAATAACAACAAGTAGATCCACCGTATAGATTTCCATCACAACAAAAAAGGAGGAGAGGCAACGCTCTCCACCCAACCAAGAATTCCAATGAAGAGGAGAACCCGTCCTCATTGGACCTCGAGCCCCAACCAAAAAGAATAAGAAATGTATTTCAATTCATGGAAACAAACAAGATTCCACAACACAAAAACATTTTTCACATATAAAACACGGTCAAATACATATTGCGGTATACAAACTTGAGAGGAAGAAAAACAAACAATACTTAGGCTTCATCATGCACAAGCAAAAGGATCAAGACCTATGGGGAATCTTCTTATACCACTCAATTGGGGAAATGGGTTTCCACCCTAAGATAAACCCACCAATATATATATATATATATATATCATTTCAAAATGCCTACATTCCCTTATGCCTCCCTAAGTACCCTTATAACTCCAATTCTCTTATGCCTCTGCACACTCTTATGGCAACCCATAAAAAGTACAGAAATGCAAGCTATTTACTTTACAAGGTGGAACCCAATCCTAAACTCCATCCACAATAACACTTATACCTCCCAAAACTCTTATGCTCCTCCCCATGAGAGATCCTCATAGTCTTCTCCCACACCATACCTAAGCAATCTATCAAACCAGCCAACAACATACCAATATATTCAAAGCATTCACATATGCATAAATAAAGGAAGAACATTTTAAAAAGCCAAACTCCTACCTCTCCATGGTAGAGTTTGCCCCTAATTTCAATAGCAAGCTTTTTCCAATCCAAACAGTCCAAAAGCTCTAGAAATCCACAAGCATTCAACAAAAATCTCTAATTCTCTTCAAAATTACAAAAGCATAAAACTAAATGAAGTAGCCAAGATGAAATCACCAAAAATAAAGTAACTCCCTCTTGTAACCCCCAAAACAACAAAATAATTCAAATAAATAGAAAAGGGAGAGAGAAGGATGAGGTGGGTCCATGTAGGATGTCACATCATACATCCTCAACTCCACCTCACAAGCCAACTTCAAAATCCAAAGCACAATTAAAAAGGTGGGTGAATAAATGATATTTTACTTACACACACAAACCAAGTCCACACCCCTAGGACCAAAATTAATTTCATGCAAAAAGGTGCAATAAAAACTTACAACTTTCCTTCCCAAAATACATAATAAGGCCTAATTTTGACTCCCCAACCCATAGGTAGGGATGGTGTAATAGATTAAGAGGTGTGGGACAAGTTTAACCTATCCTACAAGCCTTCATGTCAGTTCCTAAGGACAGATCCGAATTTCAAAAGGAAGGTGGAGTGTTTCACAATAAAATTTACTTACAAATTACATATAACACATAATCCGAGAGCCATCAGCTCTAATAATTGCATTCTTTTGACCTATTATAATTTATTTAACAACTTGATTACTCACTAGTCTAGACACAAATAAAATAAATAATGAAGGGGAAAATACATCACTAAAATCCACATAGTAAATTCAAATAAAGGAAACCAAATAAAATAATGCACATAACCCCTTGGTCACATTCGAATGTGATCCTCCCATGGGAACCCCTAACAACAATACAAACATACACAAACAAATACACATTTCCGTGATGACCCTTGTTGAATTCATCTAGAATTCTAGTGTGGTTGGTGTCCAATCCCCGATGTTTGTTGTGACATGTTTACTTACAAAAACACAAGTACCTCATTCGGCATGTTGGCCGCATCAAAACATCTAAAATAAATATAAAATATAACTCTAAATCATCTATATAAATGAATGATAACATCATCCAAGCAAGCAACAATATCCTTTACAATTCCATCCATAATCATATGATCACAAGATTAGTTCCATTTTCTAGGTTTACTCGATATGAGAAACTATCACATGTAAGAAAACATATATATATATATATATATATATATATATATATATATATATATACCAAGAACTCTATCAACATCAATATAACATGTCTCTAATAATCCACATCCATCATATATGAATCAAAATCAACCATAGTTCATGGTCTCTTAACATCTAATATCATGCCAAATTAGTAACTACAATAACAATCATAAATATAATAAACAATATCGTAATCAATATCAAAAGGTATAAAAGTGAAGTGGGCACTACATCCCCTACCCTTAGACTTGAATTCCTTCTCGAAGTCACTGGAATAGTGTGTGAAACTGGAATCATAGCAAATTAGCATCCTCACATGTGGCCACAGTCTCATCATATATGTCCCACTACACCCAAACCTGATCAATCTCTCTGCCTCAAAGGCCGGGGTCCCGCATTCTATAATGAACGGCTCCACCATCACCTACCCTGATCCTACACACCACCAAAGAGGTCTAATCTAGCACATGAGAAAGTCTGTATTAAATATCCTAAGGATTGAAAAATGAAACACATCATGGATATGAAATAAGCTAAGTGAACAAGCTAGATGGTAGGTTAAAGGACCGATATGCTCCAAGATCTCAAAGGGACTTATGAATCGAGGAGCTAACTTAGAACCTTCTCTATAACGGATGAGGCTTTTATGTGTCTTGACACGAAGGAAAACCTTCATGCCCAAATCAAAACTATAGTTGATCCTATGCTTTGATGTGCATAGTTCTTTTGTTTGTCTAATTCCTCCTGCAGTCTCTCATCTGATCGTAATCACTGCTGCTCCATGTCTTGCAATAAAGCTAGCTCAAGAGAAACCTTGTCCTCTAACTTGTCCCAACTAAGAGGTGTCCTGCACTCTCTACCATACAGTTCCTGGAGAGGAGCCATGCCTATTGAACTCTGAAAACTATTATTGTAGACAAACTCCACCAAGTACAAATACTCCTCCCATCTCGACTAGTGATCCATAACATACATCCTAAGCATTTCCTCTACGATCTGATTTACCACTCGGTCTATCCATCTATCTCGGGGTGATATGTAGAGCTGAAATTGACTTAATCTAAGGGTATGTGTGTATGGTAGTCAAAAAGTGGGAAGTATACAGAGGATCATGGTCATAAATGATCTTCTATGGAATCCATCTGTGTAATCTAAAAATCTCATCTAGATACACCCGTGCCACAACACTAGCTGAATATGTGGTCTTCACTAGATAAAAATGAGCCATTTTCATCAATTTATCCACCGTGACCATGATGGTGTCGTTGTGGTATCTCGACATCGGGTATCCCAACTATGAAGTTCATGGAAATGGTGTCCCATTTCCTTCCGATTATAACATGCGGGAAGAGAAGGCCAGCTGGATGTAGATGCTCACCTTCACTTTATGACAATCCAAAAAACATGACACAAACTAAGTCACGTCTCTATGGAGTCCCTCTAGTGATACAATTGTCTTAAGGTGGCGTGCATCTTCTTCACCTCATGATGGGCTTAATAGTGTACATGATGTGCCTCTCGTCAAGATGTCCTGACTCAAGCCTCTATCTCCGGGAACATTAATCCAACCTCTATTCTTTAGAAGGCCATCTACCTCTAATGAAAACCCATCAAACTTCCCTTCGAGGGGTCTCTGAGACTCAATCTTTGCTCTAGCTGCAATGTAGAAATTGTCGTGAGGGAGTTGTTGTAGGATCCTACTCTAAACATTTGTGGTCACTTAGTGGCCATAACCACAAGTATCCTCCTATTGAGAGTGTCTCAGTAGCAACATTCTCCTTCCATTTCACATGTTCTATCTCCATATAATACTCACAAAGAAACTTCATCCAATGCCATCGACAAGCATTGAGATTGGGTTGCGTGAAGAGGTGACGAAGATTTAAGTGATCATTCCTAAGTGTGAATCTTCAGCCAAGAAGGAAGCACTTCTACATATAAATCATCAATACATAGAAGGGGTAATGATTCTTGATCGTTACGTTGTTCACTAGTGGTAAGCCATACACAACCGTAGAGATCCATCCTTCTTCTTTACAAATATCACCGGCAATGCTTGCACCCTAAGGGGATACACTAGGTTGGATTAGGACTTTCTCCAAAATACCTTCTAGCTATAACTTGATCTCACAGCAGCTTGTGGGGGGTAAGTGCACCAAGTTAGGGGGCCAAAAGGGGTCTTAAGTGGATGCATTTTTCTAAAGAAAAGAAAACTTCAACTTGTATGAGTTTTGTGAAATAGTTACACTCAAATTTGAAGATGTGTAGAAATATGAATCAGTATAATTTTGAGTCTAGATTCTAAGATACTAAATTTTACTGAAAATAGATAAGTTTAAGTGTGTCAAACAACTAAAATACCAACAAATGCTCCTATTTTTGTTAAAAATATAATAGAGTGAATTTAGTGCCCTCCACCATTTTTTTTGAACACCATTTAGTATTTTTGAAAACTCTTTGGTAGAAAGATAGCTAGGAGCATCTAGTTTGAGCTCCATTTTTAAAGATTTTTTAGCGATTTTTTTTTTTTTGTTTATGATTTTTTGAGTAGAAAAATTTTATGTTTTGAAAAATAATGTGAGCTTCGATTTTGCCCCTAACTACCTCAAAAATATCAAAAATTAAGTTTTGTTTTTGAATTTGTATAGAATTATGCCTAGTTTGGCCTGGTACATTTAAAAAAATTGAATCTCCCAAAAAAATATACACCATGAAAGATAGACATATTTACACTTTAAAAATAGCTATAAAAAGGCCTAGTTAGAAAATAAATAATATGGAAACCTTATACTAGTTAGAAAATTTGAAAAATTACATTTCTAAAAGAAGAAACTTTTCTCTACATCGTGGTTTAATTTTTGAAATGGATCGATTGTTTTATTGTGATTTATCCTAGAGGAATTTGTATTTTTACATTTTCTTGCAAAAATACGTTGTTTGTTGTGTTTTGACAGGTGCTTGCCTCGGGCTTGCCAGGGATCAATGGATCCCAAGCCTTGAGGAATGGCAGGAAAAGGGAAAACACAAAATTTATACGTATTCTTCTTTGTTTTGTATATCATGGCCCCCCAACGTCCCTTTCATCTCTTTCATGGGAATTCTACAAACATTTTGTTTTTTGCGTAATTTTCTTGAAATTCTTGCATGATTGTTTAGTAGTTCATTTTGTCCTATACCCCACTAGTTGATTGTTTCTAATCATGGGTGATAAATGTCAAGCTAAGGACAAAGAGGAAAGTTAAGAACAAGACATCGGAGCAATTGGAAGAGAAGAGAATAAAGAAAGCTGGACATTATGCAAAAACTTTGAGGAGGGAAAGGTACATCCGCTATATCAAATGTAGCTAATGTATAAAAAATGGGGATGAAATACATAATGAAAATGTACTGAATAATGATTTTGCAATGAGTATTTATTTTGCAATGAATAATGATATTGAGATGAATGATAATGTTGGAATGGATGAAGAAATTGATACGAATCTAATTGTTGAACCCTTACACGAGAATTGAAATGTTAACCCAGAAATTTGTATGAAAACACTGAATGAAGAAAGTAACCTTGTAAATGAATATTAACCTATAAGAACACCTCCTTCCATTTTTCAAATAAAACCAATTCACTCAATTGAAATTGATGAAAACATTATGAAACCAATGCTTAATAAAATCTGAAAGAAAGAAATGCAAGAAGAAAAGCTAGTGGAATTTGAGATAATTACTTTGAGAATTTAAATGACACACAAGGATGTCAATTATTTGTTTCATTGATGAAATTAATTAAGATGAGACCTATATTGAAGACCACAGGGTTAAGAACATCTAATGTTGTTGATAAAAATGCATCATTTATTGAAAACATACATAACGCATACCAAAGCTGTAGGTGGAAAAAGACGCACCAAAGATATTAATGCTACACGGCGTGCACTTACTAATTGTATAGTAAGTGATAAAATAGTTAATAAACGCTTAATTAGAAAAAAGCAAGCGGTGCTTTGAGCTAAATGAAAATACTAATGAAAGCAATATAGAGACATAAACGCGTCTTGAGTTAGTCAATAACACTGATTATTGGGCTTTCTCTAGAGACTTCCATGAAAAGGCAAGAATACATTTGATATTCTAAAAGAATTAATTGTAAAATTTTGGAATGAGAACACAAGGGTGTCGAATAGAATAGGAGATGAGGATAAAAGAAGAATAGGTTCTCATAATCGTGAATCATGTGCAAAACATGTCTTAGATATGACTCAAACTTAATTTTTCTCTAAGTTTAAGAATGAAAATCCACAAATTAACATTATCCAAAGATTCTTTGAAATGAGCAAACCCTTTTATGTGAAAATCAATCACTCACGTACCACTTGTTGTTGCAGGCATCATGTTGAATTTTCAATGCATTATGATGTTTTTTTCAAATACGTCATGTTTTGCACATTGACATCATGTTGCGAGTGTGGAATAAATTTCCAACAAAAATATTGAAGGGAATTTATTATGACAATATTTTGTGAAAAATCAAGAAGACAAATTTTTTATAACAAAGCATGTTTGGATGGAACGTGCAATATATGTGGTGCTTGCCAAATCTAAAAATTTGTATCCATGAGGAGAGTACATATTAAATAGGAAAAGAGTTGGTTGATTTCACCAAATATAAATGGGTGGCATATCATTTAAAATATGGAAAAGAATCTAAGAGGTGTGAGCTTGTTAGAAAACAATTACCTGTATCAGAATATATGGTCAAATTCAAAGAGAAATTTTTTTATGAGTATGCAAGGCACACACATAGAACTCGATGGTTGGATGAACAATTCAAGTTAAATAAGGAAACATTCCCACATGGTACTATTGTTTCATTAGTTGACTTCGGAAAGAATTACACATTGCGGTAATGACAATTGGAGGTTCACTCTCAATAATATAACTGAGTGTAAGTTTCTATTTTTCATGCATATACCATTCATGCACTCTCCTAAAATAACTAAGCAAGATCGAAAAATATTAAGAGATTATCATTTCTACATCAGTGATGATCGGAAACATTCTATAGAATATGTACAAGGGTGTTTCCAGGTGTTTTATGTGAACTTGAATGAGAGGAACATTAGTTTAGATCAACATTACATTTGGTCAGACAACTGCACATCACAATTAAAGAATGCACATATGTTTTATTACCTTAGCACGATTCACAAAGAAATAAATGTACAACATATTTAGATTTTTACTAAGGTAGGGCATTGAAAAGGAGAGCATGATGGTGTAGGAGCATGTCCGAAAAGAGCACTTGCAAGAGAAGAGTTAAAGTTCAAGAATGGTTCTAAATTTATAGATGTAAAAAATATTGTTTATTGGTGTGTCAAGAATATGGTCCATGAATCTCAAGAGAGATCAATGGTACGTAGATATTTATAGTTGATATAGGAACAAGATCTTGCAAACTTTGAAGATTATATGTGCGGTTGCGGGATCAAGTGATATGCACTCATTCTCGTAGTTCGATTCAAGCTTAGACTATTTATACTAGGTGCATGACATGTTTTTATATATCATGAATTGATTTTGAGTGGAATGAATGTGAGTCACAACATGGGTGGGGTAAGTGCAGCAAGTTGGGGGATAAAGGGGGTCATAAGTGGACGCCATATTGTAAATAACAACATAATATCAACTTGTAGGGATTATTAACAATATATACACTCAAAATTAGAAAAAAATATAATAATATGAATAGTAGCATCCGGAGTCTAGTTTCTAAAATACTATTTTTAAAAAAAAATGGACAAGATTAGATATATTAAACACTCAAAATTCAATGACTTGGTATTTTTTTAAAAACGCCTATAAGATTGTAGTCCGTTTGCCCACGATTTGGATGACCAAAAATTGATATATATTTTTCTCCTTTGGTGAGAAGTTAGATGACGCTATCTATCTTGGGATAGATTTTATTTTTTATTTTTTTAGCAATATTTTATTTTTTATGATTTTTTCCGTGAAAGTGGTATGAAAACATAAAGAAAACAGAGCACTTTCCATTTGCCCGCCATAACTTCATCATAAAATATTGAAATCAAATTTATTTTTTTGAACATGTATATAATTTCACCACGGTTGGGATGGTATAAGTTTTATCACATTCGATAAGTGAAAAAAAAATTGTAGTCTTAAACCTACACATAAACATTCACGGAAAAAGTGTCTTAAAGACCTACTATTAGTAAAAAATTATAAAATCATATTTATCCTATTCTATTCACTTTAAAATCAGTATTTCTACAAATCTAACAGTCTCCCCTACGCATGATGGTACAATTTTATGACATATTTTTACTTTTGGCATGGTTCAAGTTCATGGAAGACTAAATTTGATGTTTTGTTGTTTTTAATGTAAAATTCGAGGATTTGATGTCCACTTAATTGTCCCCAACTTGGTGCACTTACCCGGTGGATGAATGGAATTGTAGACCTCTCGATTCCACTCAACACACATCAAGTTCCATGAGCATTACAACTTGCAGAAGGTCTTCGGATCAAATGACAACATCACTTGACTTTGACCTAGTCTCGATTTAGTGCAACAAGGTAGATACATATATGTACATGCCATGTTTTAGATTTATGAATTATTAAATGGTCAACTCTTAATGTATTTTTAAATAGACCGAAGAGTTTTACTTTGTTATACATAGGGCACGTTTTTGTAGTTATTGCGATGAAATTTAACAAAGAGGGAACATACTACTTCTTGTCTCATTGTGTAGAGGGGAAAAAATTGATTTCCACAGTCATTGTTGGTGAAGACCTTGAGTATCTTACTAGATCAGTGGTAGTCATTATAACTTTACTTCGACGATATCCTATCAAAAATCAAACATTTGGTTGTTTGAAGACTATGAAGTACATCGCGATACTTCACTATTCACATTTGGTCCTTGTAACAAATATTAGATTGATCAAATATCGAATTCGGCCATCAAACAAGAATCTTTGGAAGGTTCATGAAGCAATTTTTCATCTTGTTAAGAATAGAGTTGATTCTTGGGGTTCATTAGATTGAATTTTCAAAGGTATGTTCTTCATGAATTTAATTTGAATATTTACTTAAATGATTTTTTAAATTTTGTATTATTTAAATTTCTTTTTAATTACTTACTAACATGTTTATGTAGGTTAGTGGTGCCAAACATCTTCCACCTTCACGCGGGCAGTACTATCGGTAGAGAATTTATTATTCTCAAATCTAAGTGAAGCTAAGAGAAATTCAATATTAGAAAGGAACAACAAACAAAAATTCTCATTTCACCACCTATCTAGTATAAACCACCTATTATATTATTGGGGTGATTGGCAATGGAAAACCTTACATCGACTCAGTCTAAATGGAGATGGAGAAAACCATGAGAGGATTTTGTACAGGCGCTTCAACATGGAGGTCTCTTATCCGACGAGATGTCTCTAGGTGCCACTTTGAGTCGAGAAATTACCTCAGTAAAAGATATGGCATGTTTGGGCCTCAAGTTTCTTAAGCAACCATGCCTAGATGAGGTAACCTAAAAGCATGGGGAGTGTAGGGCACCAAAAAAAAATCCTCACTAGTATTCACCTAGCCACCCCGACATGTTGGTGTAGTTGGTTCAGTCCCATGAGATTTTGTTTGCAAACTATGTCCAGTAGCCATACACTCGACTTAGACTACACTATTTCACACATTTGCAAACAATAAAGCACAATGAGAGAACCAAAATAAGATGGAAAAAAGCTGTGAGGATATTTCATAGAGGGATTTAACATGGAGGTTTTGGATCCGACGAGATGTCTCTAGGTGCCACGGAGTACGAGAAATCACCCATCAAAGATATGGCATGTTTGGGCCTCGGGCCTCTTATGTGACTATGCTCTGATGAGGTAGCCCAAAAGCACCAGGAGTGTATGGAACCAAAAAATCCTCTGCTAGTGTTCATCCTGGCCACCCATGTGTTGGTGTAATTGGTTCGGTCCCATGAGCTTTCATTTGTAAACTACAACGTCTCGGAAGCCCTACACTCACTTAGACTCGCACTATTTCGCGCTTTTTGCAAACAATACGATGCAGTGATAGAAATGAATCGAGATGGAGAAAATCTCCCAAGAGGATTTTGTAAAGGAGTTCAACATAGAGGTCTCTGCATCTACTGAAATGTATCTAGGAGGTACTTGAGTCCGAGAAATCAACGAAGCCGAAGATATAGCGTGTTTTGGCCTCGGTGGCTCTTAAGTGAATACGCCCGTGATGAGGTAACCCAAAAGTATAGGGAGCATAGGGAACCACAGATAATACTCCACTAGTTTTCACATGGTAACCCCGATGTGTTGGCATAATTAGTTTGGTCCCATGAGCTTCCGTTTCACAAACCATGCCCTCTAGCTGACCCCTACAAAGTGACTAGGACCGCACTATTTCTGTGCGTTTGTAAACAAGAGGATAGCGAGGTAACCAAATAGATATGGATAAAACCATGATATTATTTCGTATAGGGCCCCAATATGGAGGTCTTGGATCTCGATGAGACATCTCTAGGTGCCACTTTAGAGTCGAGAAATCACCTATCGAAGATATGGCGTGTTTTGACCTTAGGGCTCTTAAGGACTACGCGTAGACGAGGTAGCTTGAAGAATGCACGAGCATAGGAAAAAACAAAGCCTCCACTATATTTTACCAAGACACCCCAATGTGTTGGCATAGTTCGATTTAGTCCCATGAGCTTGAGTTTGTAAACTATAGCATCTAGAGCCCTACACTATTTGACTGCATCGCACTATTTCACATGTTTGCATGAAACAACAGGACAACAAGAGAACCAAATGGAGATGGAGAAACCTACAAGACCATTTCATAGAGAAACTTCAACATGGAGGTTTTGGATCTAATGATACATCTCTAGGTGCCAATTGAGTATGAGAAATCACATGTCAAAGATATAGCTTATTTTTACCTCGGGGATCTTAAGAGACTATGCTTGGATGAGGTAGCCCAAAAACATGGGGAGCATAGGGAACCAAAAATAAGCCTCCACTAGTGTTCACCTATCCACCACGACATGTTGGAGTAGTTGGTTTGGTCACAGGAGCTTCGCCGCAAAGTGCTGAAAGCCCAACATCTAATGACCTACACCGACTCAAACCGCACTATTTTACGGCTTTGCAAACAATAGGACAACGAGAGAGAACCAAATGGAGATAGATAAAACTACAAAAATATTTCATAGAGGGCCCCAAAATTGATTTCTAAGATCCAACGAAACATCTCTAGGTGCCACGGAGACCGAGAAATCACCACAAAGATATAACGTGTTTTATCCTTAGGGCTCCTGGGACTACGCCAAACAAGCCATATCTTCGAAGGGTGATTTCTCGAGACTGCGTGGCACCTAGAAATGTCTCATCAAATTCAACTCCTCCATGTTGAATCCTCTACAAAATGCACTTGTGGTTTTCTCCATCTCCAACCAGTTCTCTCGTTGTCTATTATTTGTAAATGGAAGCTCGTGGGACCAAAACAACTACGCTAAAAACATTGAGGTGGCCAAGTGAATGCTATTGGAGGATTTTTTTTGGTTCCCTACACTCCCCATGCTTTTGGGCTACCTCGTCTAGGCATAGTCACTTAAGAGCTTTGAGGCCCAAACATGTTATATCTTTGATGGGAGATGTTTCAGATTACGTGGCATTTAGAGATATCTTGTTAGATCCGAGACCTCCATGTTGAATCCTCTCTACAAATTCCTCCCATGGTTTTTCCATCTACATCCAGTTCTCTTGTTGTGTTATTGTTTGCAAATGAAAGAAATAGTAAAGTCTAAGTCGAATACGACGCTTGATGTTGTAGTTTGAAAATGGAAGCTCATAGGACAAACCAACTATGCCAACACATCGGGTGGTGGCTAGGTGAATGGTAATGGAAGATTTTTTTAGTTCCCTATGCTCCCGTGCTTTGAGTTACCTCGTCGGTGTACTCACTTAAGAACCTTGAGGCCCAAACATGCCATATCTTTGACAGGTGATTTCTCGGACTCCATGGCACCTAGAGGCGTCTCATAAGATCTCGAGACCTCCATGTTGGAGTTGTCTAAAATCCTTTCACATTTTTTCTCCATCTCCATCGGCTCTCTCGTTGTTTGATTATTTGCAAATGTGTGAAATCGTCATGCGATGTACGATTCGCTAGAGGTTGTATTTTACAAATGGTAGCTCATGGGACACAACCAACTATGCCAACACATCGAGGTGGCTTGGTGAATGCTATTAGAGGCTTATTTTGGGTCTCTATACTCCCATGCTTACGAGCTACCTCGTCAGGTGTAGTTCCTTAAGATCCCTGAATGACTAGATTGGCTTAAGAATGAATTTGATAGGGGTATGTCTAAGAACACACAGGAGTTATCAATCGCCTAGTAAATATTTCTTGTTTAGTTCTAGATGGGAGTCAGCTGGCCTACGACTTAGTGACCTTGCATTCATTGATAATTTATGCTATGATAAACCCATGGATGCTTTTAAAAGCGCCTTAAAAAGGATAGGGGTAGTCATCAAGCCTAGTGAAAGGTGTGATGTGATTTCCAAATAACTTGAAATGCTTATAGATTTTAAAGGTAATAACATGAATTGGACGAGTGATTAGACAATCAAGAATCATTGAGTGTCTAAATCAAATCAGAATGTCATTGCATCCGGAGACATTCTCAACCATTGGAGTAATGTATATGTAGAGACATTATTAGAATATCAACATATGAAAGGCATCAAATTTTGACGACTCTCAGTGCTTTAACAGGGAGAAGAGTAAGAATCATAGAAGAATGTAATAAGTGCATGATAATATAGGAACTCATACAAAGAGACCCACGAGCAAGAAGAAGTGCAAGTAAGGTAAATACACATATACACATTGATAAATTGATGAATAATTACTTAGATTAGGTAAATATTTATATACATACATTATATAAATATTGATTTCCAAAGTTTGATGCATAGTATACAATGAAAATGCTAGTTTATGTACATCACCAATAAATGAAAAAATCCATAATGTCTTAAATATTGTCAAGTGCATGCACATCATATTAGTTTCATGTGAAAATAATCTCAGAAATGTAAGGTCTCATACAAAATTATCAAGTGTTAAATAGTATTTTAATGTGCATAATAAATACAAAATGCCCAAAAAGTTCATGTACCATCAAGTTCAAATGCCATATAGGCATACATACAATGCCATGCACATAGGCATACAAAAACAAGGTCATGTAAGACATATATATTTCCACTCATCAAAAACTATCCCTCTCTTGGCCTCGCTCGAAGAAGACCCTCCCTTAGATGAAGATGGAGATCCATGAGATGACTTTGGATCGTCGAGCCCATGTTTCAAGACATCTTCCATTGAATACTCGTTTGTAGATGAGTCTGTAAATGTAAACAATGTTTTTTTGTCGAAACTTAATTTATATATGTTTTCAACATGTATTTAAGACCATGCTAGAATGAAAATGTTTACATAAATACACAAACTTACCACAAGTTGTCGATCACGCCTCGATTTGCATCTCGCGCCGGATGAGTCATCGGGAGCTCTGCAATGCAGTCACGAATGAGGGTATGAAGACAATGAGATAGAGGAGTCCGTGCCCTTGAAGTCAAAATGAAGGGGGTTGAAGTTCCCTACATAAAAATAATATCATAAAATCTAACATCAAAATTAGTGAAAATAGAACTAAGTACATGTACGTACATAATGACATTATTTTAACTAATGTTATCAATATATAACTATTGTTTTTACGTACGCCATGCACGTGAATCAAATGAATAGGGATGCTACTGTCACAAGTAACTCCTGTATATACACAATGAATGACATTATTAACATAATTTAATAATTCTACAATGAAAGACATTACTAAAAATGTAATTTAATATAATATGAATTACACGATAAAGTTAACAAAATTTACGTGTTGTTTGAATACCTCGGTGAGTTGCCTGCATAGATGAAATCGGCGGCAACACTAACTTTATCTACTTGTCACAAAGATGGTGGGGTGTCTCATGAAATCAACATCTTTATCAAACATGTATATCACATGAGTTATATGGACATACAAGAACATACATATATTTGACTTCAAAACTATATATATATATACACACACACACACACACACACACACACACATGTATGTGAAATTTTTGCATAATTAACATTCTAAATTACCTCTATAGATGGATGTGTATGGTTGGTGCTTGCCCCGCCTATGGTCGGAGATGAAGATGCACCTCCGTGTGCTTTAATATCAATGCATATACATGTATAAAGACAATTATTTCAAAAATCTAACATATATAAGTAAATCAAGTACTCCAAACTTTTTGTAACACACATAAAGAAACATAAAAAAAATTACTGTGAAGGTGACACAATGAATGTAATCCAAATTTATCACTCAAAAGGACATCTAACATAGTGAGATTATCGTGTGCCCCCCTAGCACCAGGTGCACCAAAATCAGTACGCATGAAAGTATTGTCCTCCTTGGGCCGCATGAAACGTATGCCACCACATGACTAGTAAAGATGTGGTCTCATACTAAGTACACCACTGAGGGAATACTTTGTGTACCTTAGTGAGCATTTGGCTTAGAATTCTCCCCTCGTATTTTGAACAAGGGTAAAAATAGCCCCTAAATCCGTGGAGTGTATCAATCTCTATTGTCTCCTTCACTTCTTCAGAGGACAATCTTAGGGTGAAGGGGCTTCTCTGCGGGGAATCTACGTTGTGCCCCAAGTCGATCCTATTTAGATTATTTTCCTCGGTCTTGAAATCTTAAATCAAAATAATTTTGGATCTTGTTGAGGATAAACTCACTGATAGAGTTTCATCAAAAATTATAGTGGCACCTCGTTTTTATTACAAGGTGGAAAATCAAACACCATCCACCATCAGTCCCAAGAATTATTTTTAATCAAATTATTATTGCACCCAATGGATGGGAAATCATTTACATGACAACAGAATAGGAAAATTAGTGCGGGGGTCCGTGAATAACGCGAATATGAGGTCTTTTGAAATTTCTTTTTTCTTTACATCCACATATGACAATTTTTTGGAATAATAAACCCTACAACCCTCTTTGTAAGTTGTCCACGAATAAATTTTTCCTATTGCTACATCAATTTGAATAAGTAATTCCTCTAATGTGTTTGCAAGAGAGGCATGGTGGGGGTTTGTAGATTGTGAATCCCTCATTGTTTTGATTAAATCCTCAATTTCAAAAAAAAATTCAACTATGTGGGCTGCAAAATCTTCTTGACTACCCGGGGATGTTGAGAAATTGTGGGAGTTTTTCGGAAGGGATGATAGGAAAATCATGGTTTACTTGTAGTTGATTCCCTTGACCTCTAAGCGTAATAATAAAAAATATGTATTCAATTCAAAATTTGATCTATAATTATCATATTTCAATGTAATTTTGAGACAAGAATTGTGCTTACCTCTTCTCCGTAGTGCCATCGTAGATTCAGATCTTCCCAGTGATCCGAAATAATCCTTTGAGCTTGAGATCCAACTGAATGAAAACATGAGGGCACGATTAAGCTCAAATTCACGTTTGAGGAGATAAAATGATAGAGCTGTTATCACCGAATCACAGCACCCCTGGATGTTGATCAGATTTCTAGTTTGATCACTCTAAGCATCCAGTGTGATTGGATAACATGGGTACTATCTCCAAGTTGTGGGACTTGCTACTTGAGATAGACCTCCGAGAGAAAGCCCCGGTTCTTGCTCCTAAACTACTGCCACAATCTACTCTAATGCGGAGAAACTAGCTATTCTAACCTAAAATTCCAAGGGACCAAGAGAGAGAGAATGCATAAAATAAAGCCTACACTAAAGCGGTGATACACCAGAAAAGGAGGGTGTGAGAGTAATCTCCAAATGTGTGAAATACAGAGGCAAAGTGCACACTAGAAGAGGTGATGACAGTTCACCATAATCCAGCAGAATGCATTCACAGCAATATTCCAAGCACACACAATGATAATGAATTCCTGCAAGAACATAATAAATAGACACAATATACTTGTAGAAAGATTAAAGGGGCAAGAAGAATGCAAGGAAACACAGCAGGGGAAGATATATCCACAAACTGATATTTTATTGCTTCATGATATGCACAATTCAATCTATTACAAGATAAGGGCTTGGATCACCATGCAAGGAGTCCACTACAAGGGCCTGCAACACTGGCAGCTTCAAAAAGCAATTTTGACAGAGCTTTGTTACCCAAAAACTCTCCCCCTACAATGAGCCCAACACTTCATTTTATAGAAAAATGAGAAGGAAAAGAGAAGGGAAAATGGAAATCCCGAAATCTGTCCTTCAACCACTTGTAAGAGGCATTAAATTGAGTGGAATGGGGATACATTACTTGAAAAGGCTCCCCATACTGTCCCATATGCTGCAGCGAGAGAAGGAATGATGACCATGCCTCTTAATTGCACTCCAATACTAAATAAAAACTTAGCGTTTCGAATCCGGCCACGTTTTCTTAAAAATCTTGATCAATTTCTGATCAAATCTGGAATTTCTTGATTGCTGTGCGTCGGGCTTGGAACCACGATTCCAACGGTACCAATTTTGTCGATTTCGTTGAGAAATGCAAAAGTTATGGCCTTTCGAGTGCGGCAGTTTCTTTTGGGCACGGCGCGAGGCGTTTTTGTCATTTGACGGGAATGAGCATTGACTAGCCGAATATGTTTCCTTTATTTAAATATATTACCCTCATTAAAATGTAGAGAAATCCGAATTAGCTGGTGAAAGGGGCGTCGTTCTCGTTCGAGAGAAAGTCCAATTTTGTGAAAATCGGAGCTCGGAGTCAAAAGTTATGGCCGTTTGAAGTTTCGAGGACCAAACGTTGACTTTTCCTCTCCGACACGTCATGATCTGATTGGTCCTCGGATCCTTGTGCTCCATTTGTCCCGGATGTCCCATTTAGCATTAGTGCTCCTTGTCTTGATGATTTCGGCCGATCCGGCGGTTCGTCGTCCCATCTTTGTACTCAAATGTCGCGCATTTTGTTCCATGTCCCATTTTTTTTGGACTGCTCGAGCCTTTTAGGGACAAATTTGCTTGGTTGAAGCCTTCAGCCCAGATTCCCAATCATTTTTGGCGTCTTTTGCTTATTTCGTAGGTTGGCTCGAATTCAGTTTTGTCCCAAAGGCGACCCTCTCAGAGAAACACTTAGCCAATTTTTTTCCTCTTTGTCGAACCAGAATTTCGCGCCGCCTTGCGTACTTTTGTCCCATTTGTCCCTTTGCGTTTCCTCAGACTGTTTGTGCTTGATTTGGCCGAACACGCGGTTGGCCTTTACTTCCCACCACGTCTGGAGGCGACTTTGAAAGCGAGACTTAGCCAATTTTCACGATTTTTCTGGATCAACCTATTTTCCTTCTTGAACCCCTTTTTTCGCATTTTCTCAGAACTTACTCTCTTCCTCTTGGACAGGGGAGTTAGACAAATATGAGAGGGGACCCTAGAAACATGACTTTTGCCCTGAATCAATATAATTGCTTGCATACTTATCAAAATTACCTTAGGGGTGAATTTTATAGATAACACCTAACTATGAAAGTTGTTAGGTTTTGGAAGAATTAGAAAATGTGCCATGTTCCCTTGGACATGTTATGTAACTACATGTATTTAGTTTTGCTAACATGTTTAGCTAATTATATTAATTATATCACATACTTGTGAGAATATATGTCCCCTTAGTTGGCCTAAATTCTTGACACTTAGTAACATTTGAATTCATATATTAGATTGATAAATCACACCTCATTTGATAACTTCACACTTTAAGAACTCCTCTATGTAAAATCAAGCACTAAGGGGTGAAACCTAAAGCTCCCTAAACTAAAAAAAAACTCATGTAAAAATTATGGAAGCACTCCTCTATAGGTATAAAATTTACATGAAGGTATAGGATTCTCAGTCTTCTTAAACTGAAAGAAAGGCGACCCTTCCCAAGTATTTGATTAATTGTGAAAGTATGGAAAAGCATTCTTAAAACATGATTGTCACTTTTTATTGGAATATAGTGTATATGATATGATAGGAGTAAAAAATCTGTTTTATCCATTTTGTGAATAACGGTCCATGCCCAAGATGACATGAAGGTGATCATAATCCACCTAGATTTGTTTTGGAGGATCACCTTCTTACACATAATCTTTTTAGGATTTGAGAAGGGTTTACGTAAGCCACTTTAAAGTTTCCCAAAAGAATCTAACCACTACACATATTGACATCCATTTATAGGAAGGCAGAAGCACTCAAGTAGTTGGAAATCCATATTCCAATTACACACAACCACTGTATAAAATGTTCAAGACCGTATGGGCTCTTTAGACCTTGTTTTAGAGTTTTGATCAGGATCATTTTCAATTTAAAATTTCAACTATGAAGCATTTTTAAGTCCTATATCAGTTTATTATTGGAATAAGATCACCTAGAGTCATCTAGATCCGCAGAATCATCGAGTACAATATTTCCATTTTTATTGTTGTGAGATCAATATTAACTTTTGAAAGTCTATGTTGTTGTAATGATATTGGATCCAAGATAATTAAATCAAAATATCCACATGTAACATTATTCATCATTTTTATGTAGATTAATGAGAAACATTATAAAAACTTAATTTTTTTGAGATATTCATGATAAAAATTTAAATAATTCATGCACACACATCAACATACCAATAAAAAAATGCATAAACACACACACACACACACACACACACACACACACACACACACACACACATTCACACACACACACACACACACACACACATGTGCACTCCCAGATTCCACACGTGCACACATGCACACATGACACACATACATGTCAAACACACATGCGTGCACGCACATATACACACACATACACACATAGGAACACATGCGCATGTGTGTGAGTGCGTACATGCGCACACCACAAAAACATCATGCGTGCACTCACTTGTGTCAGAAATAAATCAAAACACAAGAATTTGTGTATAACTTCTTAAATGGATGATGTCTGCCTTTTAACAAATTAGTGAATAAGATGGATAAACATGTATGTGAAAGATAAATTCCAACATATAATATCAATATCTCATATAATCTAATATACCTAAACATGAATCACATCCCCATCATAGGATCCTTATAAAATTTGAAAATATATTTTCAACAATAGAAAACCCACAATATTGACTCTCTTTACATTGAGGTTTTTTTATGTATATCTATATTCAATTATATTACATATATGTCAAAAACAAATTGAGTTAAATTACTTTAAATCCTTCTCTCGTTTAAAGGAAATCTTGCAGGTACTAATCTAATATAGATCCAAATCCACCGAAATTATAATGTTGTCTCTTATGTATGGCCATAAAGGCAATAGGTCCTATATGAGTTATAATTTCCTACACATTAATCTTTATGGACATATTTCAATGAATGACATCACTATAGATTTATTGTTACAAATTTTTTTGAGATATGCGATAATGATCTCCACTTATATAATGTACCACATTTGTGTAATGTAAAATGTGGCCCCACCTTTGAGTTTATGACCTAAGGACCACCCCAAGGAAAAATGTAATATTTAGACCAATTAGTGACGCATCTCATATTCATTATTTAGTCACCTATAAGTCATTAATATGTTTCATGAAATCATGTTGTTTAAATATATTTTACAATCATTCTTATTATATGGTGACATTGTCATGTCAAAATTACACCTGACTATATGATAGGTTTTTATGACTTTAAAGCTAACTTTAGATTGTGATATTATGTTGTTGTTATGTTTTAATGTTATCCTTACTTCACATGAATACATTATATTAACATTTCTTGGTGAGTATGTTGTGACATCGAGTTAGTTTAATACTATGTGTGCTAATTTAGCTATGTATGGACACTCAAGTTTAGAAATTTACCATTTGACAATGATAATTGTGAATTTTCTCATTTATTAAGACCAACACCTATATGTTATCCCCACTCAATATATATTGTTATCATTTTCCTAAAAAAATTATTCCCGAAAAAAGATGAATGTCAAAAAAATTTGAAAGTATAAATGAATAAGATCATTAAATAAGCTCATATTATTTCTAAAGTATAATTTCATTGTGAAATTTCTAGATTTCATAATCACAAGTCATTTTCAAAACTATACAACTAGGTCAAAATGTAAAATTCAATTCTAAACAACTGTAAAGTCTGGAGACAAACATCTTTGAAACATAATTTCAAATAAATAATATTCTATGGTTCTTTAAATATTCTAGGTCATCTTATCATGATAATTTACCTTAATAACCCTATACAAGAGAATTTAACATAAACACATTTAATCATAGAGCAAGAATATATTAAATCACTTGGAACACACATCTAAATACATATAAAAGTACTTAATAATAAATAAATCTTCCTAAAATTGATGAACATCAATTAGGGAAGCCAGCTAATATTGTTCCGAGGAATTCAACCAAGTCAAGGATTCAAGCTTCCATGGCTTCCATGCATCCCAAGATCCATGCATCAAATTCTTAGCAAGATCACAATCTTCTCAAGCATGTTACAGCAAGATCACGGTAAAGTGGTTCAATTTTCCATCTATATGCATTCATATAGATGTACTATATGCTAGGAATATAATTATTTTTTTTGGTTAGTTACCTCTTAGGATAATTATCGATGTAGGAAGTGCATGGATTGCACTTCACAAAAATTGACCTTCATGTAGAGTATTCTAGCCATGGTTATGTTTTTTCAATATTAAACTAGTTATAGATGGATAAAATATTGTGCGATACTTAGCATTTCATAGGGAAACATATTTTGGAACTGCTAAAGGAAACATATTTTTATTATCTCTACACCTAGAAGGTCCAAGGACATAAATAATGTCTTGTACAATACAATCATGTCTTACAAACCTATATCGTGTTGAGCCAAGAGGTTTTCCAAATGGGAATTTCCATATTCAAGTATCTTTAGCCTCTATATACCCACATTCTCTAGTTTCTACACCCTTATCTCTCATGTATATTCATGTGTGGAAAGTAAATGTTTTATCTTATGTTCTAAATATCGTAGCATATCATAAACTTAAATTTTAAACAACTATATAGTATGTCTATATTTTTATATCTAATGGTGTCTCTGCTTAAGTATTTAAAATAACTAAGCTAGCTTCAAACCTTATATTGATTTTTAGTGTCATGTATTTCATAACATAATTTAAAATATATTCAAATGTTAAAAAAATGTAAACATTTGGTGAACCCAAATCTTTAATGCATCATTTTTGCAAGGATAAGAAGGGTGAACCCAAAGATTTTGATAAGAAGGGTGTAGTGATACATGCCATAAAAAATTAAAGAAACCGATAGTAACTAGGATTTGAACAACCGTGAGAAACAAAAAATATTTACACTTCTTTAAAGAGGAGCTTACGTATATTTTACATTTGTTGGCCATTTTGTGTTAGTTTGTTATTGATGTCAGATTAATTTATGGAAAAGGATGTCATTAGGTCATGTGAGTCTCCATGAGGTGTTAGTTAGGTGTCAATTATTAATGTTGGTTGGTAGTGTCAAGTTTGGTGAAGGTCTATGGTGTTGAGAGCATGTTTTAGAGTTTATGGTCACAATATGAGTCCTCATGTTTGAGTGAAGGTTTTTATGAACTCATACATGGTCCTATAGGTGTGTTACATGTTTCTAAGTGTCTTTATTTTGTCATCAAGGTCATTTCATAATTTATCATGGTATGTAGCAGTCATTCTAGGCCTATTCCTATTACTGGATCAAGAAGAATGGTATGGAAGAATGATATTTGGCTTATAAATATTTTTTAGATCATGGTATAAGCATGGTGAAACATTTTGTGGAGTGTACAAGGACTATCTGTTTGGTTTTATGAGGTATAGTGCATGTATGAGGTCCTTATGAAGCAAGCGTTTAGGGGAGAAAATGTAGGATTGCATTGGTAAATGAGATTGGTTGGAGTATTTCTGATATATTTAAATACGGTCCAAGTACATGTGTGGTTTGAAACCCTGAAGAACAACAAACTGACACTCAGGGCTTCATCATCCCACCCAGGCCAAAGGTAGAACTATTGGGAATCTTGTGCCTCCCAATGCGGAAATGGGTGTCACGAAGATAAACCATGATATATGTGTGTGTGAGTGTGTGTGTGTGTGTATTTTCAAAACCCTTGGTACCCTTATGCCTCCCGTACCCACCATGCCTCCCGTTCCTGTTATGCCTCCCCACACTCTTATGGCACCCCATAATGAGTAAATAAGCTAAGCTTTTCATTTGCCCGTGGAACTGCCCAATCCCAAACTCATCCATAATAACATGCCTCCCCAAAATCTTATGCCTCGCGCGAGGTCCCGTGGTCTTCTCCCACACATGTGACGTCTCCCAGAATAGCAAACATACCAAGATAATCAAAACATTCACATATGTATAAATAAAGGAAGAACATTTTAAAGTAAAGCTCCTAGTCTCCCACATTAGGTTGCCCCAGTTCAACGACAAGCTTTCTCAATCAAGCTGATCCAGCTCCACGATGGTGGCAGGCATTGACAAAAATCTCTAACTCTCTTAATTATAATATCTAAAACCAAAGGAATTAGAAAGATCAAATTACAAAAATGAACTCCCTCATTAACCCCAAACATGAAAATTTGAATAAATAGAAAAGGAGAGAGAAGGGGGAAAAGGATGGGGGTGAGTCCATGTGAGATGTGCATCACATCCTCGCTCCGCCTCTGGCTTGACTTGAACTCCAAAGCACAAATAAAATTGGGTGAATAAATGATATTTTACTTACACACCTGAGCCAAGTCCTTTAGGACCAAAATTAATTTCATGCAAAAGAAGGTGCTGATAAAATTTATTTTGCCTTTGAAATACATATTAAAATAATTTTTGACTCCTGTCCATGGTAGGGTTGGTGTAACTTGATTAAGAGGTGTGGGACAAGTTTAACCCATGTCCCTCTGAAGCCTCCGTATCAACTCCCGGAATGGATACGATTTAGAAAGGAAGGCGGAGTGTTTCACGCTCAAAGATACTTAATTACTTCTGACACACACTGTCTAAGAGCCATCATCTCTAATAAATCCATTCTTTGGACTGTATAATTTATTTAACAACTTGATTACTCACTAGTCTAGACACGAATAAAATAAATAATAAGGAAAATACATCGCTAAAATCACATAGTAAATTCGAATAAGAAAACCCGAATAAAATAATGCCACATAACCCCTTGGTCACATTGAGCGTGATCCCCCCAGGAACCTAAGCAATGATACAAACATATGCAAAAAAATACACATTTCCATTATGACCCTTATTGAATTCATCTAGAATTCAGTGTAGTTAGTCATAAATCACGATGTTTGTTGTAAGCATGTTTCTAATAAAAACACAAGTTCCTGTTCTGACCTCTTGGCCATCATAAGCTATCTAAATAAATATAAAAATATAACTCTAAATCATCTATATATCGAGTAAACTTAGAAAAGCAATGCATGGC